>OV815299.1:19126728-19726728 GCA_929108145.2 Limnephilus rhombicus
GCTTTATGGAACCTTCTAGACACACCGACACACTCTTCCACTCCTTTCAGAAGTTTCTACAGCTTTATCGAACCTTCTTGAACTTTCCGGAACTTTGTAGACTCGCTGACATACGCCTCCACTTCTTCCAGAACATTCCAGAGTTTTATCGAATTTTCTAGAAGTTTCCGGAATCTTGTAGACTCTTCTTGAAATTTCTAGAGTCTTCTTAGAACTTTCAGCCCTTATATTTTCAACAGCAAGCCCTTTAGGTAAAAACCAATACCCTTATTCTACCATACCATATAACTTTCTTGATCGTACCGGCACTCGTTTCTGAGTTTTTGCGTTGCGCACGTTTTTTGGACTTCTTTTATAATATATATTGATTACATTTGGTTATAATAATGACGTATTGTCCATCTCACTAGATGTGAAACGCCTGTGTTGAGATGGCAATTTACAGAGTGGTTATCTATGATTTTGTTTAAGTAATATTATGAAAGTGACAGGTTGATATAAAATCTTTTTTTTCTTTAAATGTACAATTCAAGTATGTTATATATATATATATATTTATATAGAAGATAGCAGTAGGTACATGGTTACATATATACACTCAGTAGGTATAAAGGTAAGTATGTTAGTAAATACTCGTGATGGAAATGTTTATTTGAGGTGATCAATGATTTTACTTTTAAATGCATTTTTGGATTGCGTGTTTCTAATTTCAGGAGGTAGAGAATTGAACAGCTTTGTTGCATTATGAATTTGAGAATTGAACACTTCTTTGCCCATAAGAGGTTTGACAAACTGGGATGTTAAAAGATTTTACATTTGACTCTCTTAAGGCTCTAGCGCTTATTCGTTCTTCAAACATGTGTGTATTTTTAAATTGATGAAGCAGGATATTTTTTAATACAATTTTTGCAGGTTAGGAACATTTAGTGTCTTAAAAATAAAATCAGTGCTCGTTCTCAACGGGACTTTAGGAATAACCTTCAAAATTAGTTTTTGAATCACCGCTCTTGAGGCGATTTTTCGCGGAAAGGCGAAAAACAGCGCTATATAAGTTGTCAAAATTTATTCTTATTATTATTAATACAGGCTCCAGGCAAGTATTTGTGGCACTTCCCCAGCTGATAATACAATATTCAAGTGATGATTGTATAAGAGCACAGTAAACTTGTTTCAGTTGTTTTCTATTTAATATATCTCTAACATTTTTAAAGAATTAGACGAGTTTCCTCAGTTTTGTCGTTAGGTTTGTAACATGTTCGTTCCATTTAAGAAGATCATCTATTTGAATACCAAGATATTTAATACTGTCAACTCTACTTATAGAAGGACAGGTACATGGAGTTAATAAGGGGTTACAGCTGTGAAGTTTAAGGTTTGTTGTGAAGGCAAGAGCTTATTTGATATTCGAAATGTTAGAAATTTGGTTTTGTCTGTATTCAGGGTTAGTATGTGAGCATTAAGCCAATCTTTAACAATAAGAAAGCAATTTTCTGCCGTTTTAAAGACTTCATCCCAAGATTTGGCATAAACTAGCAAAACCGTATCATCGGCAAAAGTTGTGATTTGTCCACAAATTTGTAGATTACATAGATCATTAATATATATTAAGAATAATAAGGGTCCTAGGATGCTACCTTGTGGAACGCCACAAACTGTTTTTTGGGAACTACTATAGGTAATGTTTATTTTAACACATTGTGTTCGATCAGTTAGATAAAGTCTATCTAAAAGTATTTTGTGGTTCACAGTATCAAACGCCTTTGCAAGATCAAGGAAAATTGCTAAACATTTATTTCCTTTGTCAACATTACTTGTTATCAAGTCTGTAACGTTAGCTATGAGGTTGATAAGTTTGATGACCAGATCTGAATAGCCAAGTACTCTCCCACCTTCCACTTACACATCTCCTTCCTCTCACCGCTACCTTCAGCCTCACAACATGCCCCAACTGTGGATGCCATAGTCTCACTGGCTAGAGATGGGAGCAGTTGGGAACTCTTATGCGGTATTCGTATAAAAAATAAAAAAGCATATCTAAGAGTGGCGAGCAAATAAATAATAATATTATTGAATTTATAAAATGTGTTATTCTCTGTTCTATGTCCCAATTGCAGACGCCATAGTCCCACATAGTCTAACAGTTAGAATTCGTATTCGGTATTCACATAAAAAAAAATATATTTCTATATTTTATAAAATTTCACGCATACTTCCAGGCCACCCACTACAATCTTCTTATTATGTTTTCTTTCGCTTATTGTTAATACTTCATTTTCTTTTATTATTTCTTTATGTTTCTTGCTTATAGTATATACACACATATATATGTTTTTCCATTCCTTTCCTCCCAATCCGGGCATGATTCTGAGCGGCAGATCGGGGTTCATTTATTTCCGATGACTGTTCGAATTTTGAAATTAAAATTATTATTAAATACTTGATTATGCTAACGAGAAAAAAAAACGTCGAATCATTCCATATTCCGTAATTGAATATTACGAATTTTTGTTCAGACTTTTTATAACAAGTTTTTTTGGGCTACCTATTATCTATTTTTTTAAGTATGCAGCTTTTTTAAATCACACCAGTTGTAATTAAGAAGGGAAAGATGAGGGTTGGGATATGCTATAAGGAAGTTTTTTTAATTTTTTTTGTGAATAACACACAAGAGTCCCAACTGCTCCAAGCTGTCCGGCATAATTTTTTAATATATATATATTTATATATTTTTACATTTAGCTTCACACAGGAGGCCCAGATGAAAATATTTTCCCTAAGGGCCTATGTCATCTTAGGGGATGCTGCGTGGAGGGTTTTTTAAGGAAAGGGAGGAGAGGAAGTTCTGGGAAGGAAATAGGAATCTGGGGGTCAGAATAGGTCATGAATCCATCTCTTCAACTGCGGTGCTCGGCGGTGGGTCGAGAGATTCTGGCTGGAGAGGGTAAAAGACCTCCCTCAACCAATCTCAGGATCCTGCCTACCACGCAGTAGGTGGGCAGACGCATCGGCCGCCTAGACCTGGACAAACCTCACTTAATGAAACCGGGCACCCCTGCCTACCTTCTGGGCAACACTAAGTAACCAAACGTAGCGAACCACTTTGGGTGATCTATGACAGAGATGTTGGTTATCCGATAAACGGTTCCCGGGCGGTGGTATCCGTAACTGCTTCCCAAATTAAATTTACTCCACACATGAGGCACGTCATTTTAGGGGATGCCCTGCGGAGGGTCTTTTGAAGGAAAAGAAGGAGAGGAAGTTCTGAGAAGGAAGGATGTGAGGGATGGGAAGGAAACTGGGGTCAGCGTGTTCAGAAGAGACGGATGTATGCATCCATCCTTCCAACTGCAGTGCAAGGCAATGAGTCGAGAGAGTGCAGCTGAAGAGGTCAAAGGGTCTCCCTAAATCGACTTCTCCCAATCCGGCCCGCCACGCAGATGGTGAGCAGCTGAATCCGACGCCAAGACCTGATTATATCTCACCCGAAGAGCCCAGGTACCTCTGCTAAGCCGCCAAACGTAGCGAACCACTTGGGGTGGCCTATATTTTTATATTACCGCACAAGAGTCCCAACTGCTCCCCTCTGGAGCTAGTGAGACTATAGCTTCCCCAATTGGGGTATGTTGTGAGGCTGAAGGGAGTGGGGAGGGGAAGGAGATTGGGAAGAGAAAGGTGAGGAAGTACCTTGCTATTCAGATCCGGTCACTAAACGCGGCTAAAGCCGTTAATACATAAATAAATAAAATAAAAACTTCAAGCCACGTTTCAATTCTGAATGGTGGTTTTACACAAGGGCGATACTGAGAGTATCTTCCACTCTGGAACGTGCCGCAAATATGCAATGTATTATTTTTAATTAATTAATTGTGAAATACCATAATAAATCAAATAAAATTTATTTGCGCTCGCTGAGTTCAAACCCGCGACCTTCGGATTGTGAGTCGAGAGTCTTACCCCTCAACCACGGAGGCCGATGGCAGAGGTGTTGGTTATGCAATAAATGATTTCTGGTGCGGTGGTATAATTTTGACTATAAAATCCCCAAGAGGGGTATGCAGTGAGGCTTAAGGGAGTGGTTAAGTGTAGGAGATGGTAAGATGAAGGAAGTACCTGGCTATTCAAATCTGGTCACCAAACGTAGCAAATTTCATCAATTTTAAGTAGCAATTCGATTCTTAATGATGGTCTTTTACCAGTACGATACTCAGAGCATCCCGCGCATAGCACATACCCGTCAAAAATCACGGTGTATTATAATTGTAGGTGACTTCAATGTGTAGCTTTTACTCAAGATCAAAGGAAAAAACTTGCCTTTGAAATGATAGTAAACTTTAAAAAAATTCGTCAAACTGACACCTGTCAAACATCTAAACTAAAGAAATACACATTTCATATACATTATTATTAATGTACTTAAAACTAAAAAAAATGGAATAACCGAAACAACTCTAAACCTACTTAGAAGTTATTTAACTGGAAGAGAACAAATTGTACAAATTGGTAAAAGAAAGAGCAAATCTCTTCCAATTAAATTCGGGGTCCCCAAGGGAAGCGTATTAGGACCTATACTATTTCTGTTATATATAAATGACCTTATGAATCTTCCCATTAATGGAAACATAATAAGCTTTGCAGATGACACTGTTATTATATTCCTCGAACAAGATTGGACAAGAACCTACAAGGAGGTGGAACATGGCCTGGCTGTACTTCAAAACTGGCTAAAAGTAAACTCCCATACATTAAATGTTAGTAAAACTAAATATCTAACTTCTCCGAAAACAAAAGAGGACAACCAATGAATGTGCATACCCTCAAATTATATGAATGTCAAAATACTTTTCCACAATGTTCCTGCCCGTCTATAACCCAAACCAAAAGTATTAAATATCGTGGGATTGAAATTGATGAAAATCTACAGTGGAATTCACACATTGATCTTACCTCAAAAAAGCTAACAAAACTCATCTACTTCTTCAAAAAATTAAGAAACATCTTCTCGGTGAGGAATCTAAAGAGAGTATATTATGCTTTATGCCACTCTCGATTGGAATATGGAGTAATAGGATGGGGCTCAGCAGCATCTAATCACTTAAAGAATTGCATTATAAAGACCATTCTAAAGGTCTCCATAAGGACGTCAACAACAGAAATTTTTAAACAGTTTGATATTTCAAGCATACAGAAAATCTATGCCAAAAATATTCTAGTACATCACCACAAAAATGATTCAGAGGCAGACACCTCACACGCTCATAAAACCAGAGCCAAACAAACAGACATACTTAATATACCAAAGTGTAACTCTTCATTTGGTCAAAGAAGTTCTGCATTTTTAGCAGTAAAGTTATATAACAAACTCCCACTTAGTATCAAACAAATTTAAAAAAAAGCTACATTAAGGACATTAAATGTTGGCTGAAGAATCTATCGGAAAATGAACTTACTAGTATACTTAAAACATCATAGAAGTTTCTGGAAAACCTTATCCAATCAATGAAGTTAAACCATGGAAGTCGTTGAAAAACTTATCCAAAGCATAGTCCCCCTCAGCACAGGATCTCCTAGTGAGGAGGACTACGAATATATTTTATATATACATCTAACTAACATGTTTCATATAAAAATGTAAAAAATATTATATAGTTACTAAAAAAAAAAAAAAAATTAAATAAACAATTTTTGTTACCACCTACTTAACCGCTCTACTGATGTGATTTATACTTTTCAGCTCCAAATTTGTGAAAATTAAAAGTTCATTGATCTGAGGGAGCGGGCCGTATCGGCAGAGACGGGGCGAGAAATAAAAGGCGTCAGTCGGTATAGTGAGTCAGTCGTTTATTGGGCTACGTAGCGAGGGTCGGTGAAGCGGTAACACGATGTAATGCGGAGTGCCGTATATGAGATGCTGCAAGCGCACAGAGGAGATGGTGTGGTGAAGGTCAGCGAGTTGCTCAACACCTTGGCGGTGGAGATGACCTATCTTCCAGGCCGTTGCTCGACGCTTTGAGTCGCGGAGTTGAACGGTGAGTGGCTCGGTGAGCTGAGCCACCAGCAGGTAGTCCTGGCGAGGCGGAGCGTGTTTCCATGGCAGCGAAGCACGGTGCGATTCGGGTTGCCATGAAGTGGTGAACTGATCCCTGGACTGAAGGTGACGCAAGCCTTGTAAGTCGCGGGATGTAACTGTTCTGCGGAGCTGAAGGCACGATGGGCCTTTTAGCTGAGACGTGGTGATGGACCTCGGGAAGCTGCCCTGGATGCGTAGAGATGCCATGCAGGAGCACTTGTGCGGAGATCTGTTACATATTGAGATGTTGACCGACTGTTGAACTGATACTGACTGAGCGAGCGCCGAGTTTAGTCGCTTTATATATACCAGCGCGACCGGTGGAGTAATGTTCCATTCGCCGGCAATGTGTACACTAGAAAGTACTCGAACATATTCGGTGCTGAATATTCAGGCGGCTTATAAACTCTAGACCTTTCTAGGCGGTGGCGAAATCATTATTTATCGGCGGCAGGCGGCCGAAGTTCATTGTAAGTTCATAGGTAGGTACCTAGACAAGTGCCGGCGCCGCGCGAATATTAGATGTGTTTCTCGTACGTTCTTTCTGATGACCAAAAGATTATGATGTGTCGCCACAGATCTTTAATAATGTTAGATAAGTTTTAAAATTTTCACGGCCAAAAGCATTTTCGTTATTGGTTTTTGGGGTGTTATGCGTATAATAATGTTAGTCGTTACGCAGGAATACAAATTCAAATCATGCACCCACGCACCGACTACGGTAATTAGTATGTTTATTCCTAAAATTAGTAATTCTTATTTCCAACAGAGTGCATGTCATAAATTGCTCCACAAAAATATACAAAATTTAGTGTCTAAAATTAAAAAAAACCATATAACTCATTGTTAAACGTGTCCCTGAAGTGAAACCCGTACGTGTGTTACTTAATCGCTCTAAACTTACTGTGTTTTATAGTGTTTAGATCAACTTTGAAGTGTGTCAATATTGTTGCAGTAAAATTAACCCTTTATAATCTCCAATAATATACCTGTGCAAAGACAATTTATAATACACATAATTCCCACTCAGTTTCAAAGGGCTGACAGCAGAGTGGAGAGAACATCTGCCTAGAGATCCGATGATCCACGGTTCGAATCCTAGTAATACCAAAGTGTTTTTTTTTTTTTTTTTTTTTTTTCTTTTCTTCTTTTTTCTGCAACATTATTAAAAAGTACTGTGAAAATTATTTTGAAGATTAATTAACACATAATTCTGAAATAAGTGAAAATAATTTTGAAGACTAACCTTAGCAGTAAAATTGACTTTTAATAATCTCCGTAAATATAGCTATGCAAAGGCAATTTATATTACACCTTACTCCCAGTGATTTACAACTGTCTGGTAGCAGAGTGGCGAGAGCATCTGCCTTTAGATCCGAAGGTCCGTGGTTCGTATCCTAGTAATACCAAAGTGTTTTTTTTTTCCCTTTTTTCTGCATCCTTATTTAAATCACTGTGTAATAAGTGAAAAGAAATTTGAAGATCTTACAAATTCAGGCGCAATTATATACAAAGTACGAAATAATAACAACGATAATAATGGCTACTTCTAGTAAAGTGCAAACACGATCAAAACCTATTGAGTCACCACTACCAACCGATGCCGGTGAAGTGCACTATGATAAATTTATCAAATATGTAGACAAAAAGATGGACGAAATAAAGCAGCAACTCTTCAAAAAAATGGAACAAGAGACACTAAACATTAAGAAAAATCTAGAACATGAAATTTTAGAAATGAAAAAAAGTGTAGATTTTATAAGCCAGCAATATGATGATATTTCAACCAAGGTTGACACAATCCTACAATTAAACAAAAAAGTAGATATTCTTGAAGAAGCAAACAACAGCAAAGAAATCAGAATCAATAACCTAGAAACTCGACTGGCTGAAATTGAACAGGTCAGTTTGAGCCACAATTGGGCGGAGTTTGCGGGTGTAGTTACCCTTCCTAATGAAGAACCGCCGGACACCATAAACAGATTATTCAAGGAAATACAAGTTAATGTCGAATCACAGAAGATAAAAAGAATAATCCGTTATCAAGATCGTACACAGAAAATGGAGGGCGGAACATACAGATACAAAGTACAACTTCAAGATGAGGAAGCCCAGCAGAGAGTCTTGAACTCCCGCAAGAACGCTAGAGAGAAGAACATATTTGTAGGCGAACTATTAACCCCTTACTTTAAAGAGCTGCTGTGGAAGACAAAACAAAAAGCTAAAGATAATAATTATATGTATACTTGGTTCAAAAATAATAAAATCCTCACAAAAAAGAACTCTGATCATACTTCAAAAATAATAAACGTAAAACATGTCAACGACTTACAGCTCATAATCTAATTGGTTACATTATTTTTAACTGTCTACTGTATAGGTAACTCCATCTATTACAAATGGACTCACTACTAAACATTGATTTTGAACCACCCTATCATGAAGAACATATATTCAAAAATTCTCAAGATTTCAAAGTATTCCACACAAATAACTCTTTAAATATAATATCCCAAAATATTAGAAGCATTCGCAAGAACTTAGACAGTTTTACAATTCTTTTACAAGACCTCGACTCCCGCTTTGATATAATAATTTTAAGTGAATGCTGGACAGATGACTCTTACACCGATATCTACTTACCTGGATATTCGACATTCCATACTACTACTAAACTCAACCAAAATGATGGGATAGTTATCTTCGTAACAGAATCGCTGAATCCCTTTATCTCTGAAATAAATTTAACGGAAGCAAATTGCATAAAAATATCACTTGGATCTGATTTATCTGTATTTGCGATTTATAGACCTCCTTGCTTTAAAAATCTTACACCTTTCCTTAATTCTCTACAAAAACTTCTGAATGATAACACAAATACCCAACAACTCATCTTAGCGGGTGATCTGAACATAAACATTTTGAATTGCAATCCTCAAACTAACGAATATCTAAGTCTTTTAAGTCATTATGGCCTTAAATCTACTATTAATTCTACCACAAGAATAAGCCTTGAGTCCAAGTCTTGCATTGATCACATTTTTGCTAAAACCAAGAAAATAACCATCTCATCCATTATTCACACAACGGTCACCGATCACTACACTACTTCACTCGGCATTAGATCGAACTTCAAAAATAAAACGAAAATGCCTACAAACACCACACAACACGTCATAGACTTCAAATCACTTAGGGCAGAAATTAGTCATGAATCCTGGACTTCAACACTAAAAGAAAAAGACCCGAACAAAGCTCTAAATGCTTTCCTAATAACTATGGAAAAGTACACTAACAAGCACACTACAATAAAAACACATAAAAACAAAGCTCACAAAACATTGCAAATTAAACCATGGATCACTGCAGGGCTAGTAAAGAGTATTCACAAACGAAACGCAATGCACATGAGAGTACATAAAAACCCACATGACGGTAAACTTAATCATGACTACTTATTATATAGAAATCTATGTAACAAATTAATTAAGCAGGCCAAATACAAATTTTATAGGAACGCAATTGAAAATGCCAGAACGGATCCAAAAAAAACTTGGAAAGTCATTAATGAAGCAGCATATTTAAAACCCAAGAAGAATAATAATATCAAGAAACTGTCAATTAATGGAGAAATCCTTGAAACTAAGAACGAACCATTTAAACTAGCTAATTATATTAATTCTCATTTTTCCAACGTAGGCCTAAATCTAGCAAGCAAAATCCTCAACAATCACCACACTGCAAAAAAACTTTCATCTAAACACAGCCCTACCAAGCAACCATTACACTCTTTTAATATATATAAACTCAATAAAACAGAAATTTCCGACTTTATTTTATCTCTCAAACCACATTGCGCTCCGGGCCCGGACAAAATCTCAAACCAAATTCTGATTAATCTGCGAGAATTTATTGTTATACCTCTTCTACACATATTCAATCAAAGCTTTAGCCAAGGGATTTTCCCGGATAAACTAAAAATTGCCATTATAACTCCAATTCACAAGTCAGGGGACAAATCTCTCATATCTAACTACAGACCTATCTCACTATTAAATTCTTTATCGAAAGTTTTGGAAAAAGCAATGAAAAAAAGGCTAATATCCTACCTCGATAAACACAACTTACTCTCAGATTGTCAATTCGGTTTTCGAGCTAAAATGAGCACAGAACAGGCCATATCCGAATTAACTGATTACATTGTCAAAAATACAGATGTAGGATCCAAAGTCATCGGAGTTTTTCTAGATCTGGCTAAGGCTTTTGATACTATCTCTCATGACATTCTGTACGAAAAACTTAAAAATAATGGTATCAACGGTCCGCCGCTCGAATGGTTTATTAGCTATACTAAAAATAGGAAACAAATAGTTGAACTTAATAAATGCTACAGTGATCCGGAAGAAATCAAGTATGGCGTCCCTCAAGGTAGTGTACTTGGTCCCCTTCTATTTCTCATTTACATAAATGAACTTACCGATATTAAAATGGCATCTATCGACTACAAGGTAATCAGTTACGCAGATGACACGGTAATTCTATTCAAAGCACCGAGTTGGGAAAAGGCCTTCAAAAGTGCGGAAACTGGTATGTTAGAAATAAAAAATTGGCTGGACGAAAATCTTCTTACCTTAAACATCTCCAAAACAAAATACTTAACATTCAGCAAAACCACTACCGGGCAACCAAAAATCACTCCGCCTTTATACCTACACCCTGATATTACCTCAAATCCCTCAAACCACAACTGCGAAAAAATAGGACATACTGATAATATCAAGTATCTAGGCTTAACAGTGGACTGTAAATTAAACTGGGAACTTCATATTAACTTACTAACTAAAAAAATCCGTAAACTAACATTTATTTTCAAAACTATTAGAAACATTATGCCACTAAAACAATTAAAAAATGTTTACTACGCTCTTTGTCAAAGCCTCCTAACTTATGGAATTTCTGCTTGGGGGGGAGCTGCCGACAAGTACATTAAACCGCTTAACACAATCCATAAAACATTAATTAGGATCATGTTCAAAAAACCTTATCTTCACCCGACGGAAAACATACTTATTACTAATAACATACTAGATATCAGGAAGCTGTTCATTAAAAAGATCATACAAATAAACTGCGTAAATTCCTCTCCATGCCACATAACTCACCCGAAAAACACAAGAGCTAAATCGTGTAACCTACTTCTAGTGCCTAAAACTAAATCAACTTTTGCCCAAAAACACGAATCTTACCTCGCACCTCACATTTTCAACACCTTCCTAAAAGAAACCACCTACTGTACCACAAAAAACAACCTAAACTGGTCATACAAACATTTCAATACATGGTTACTACACAAAAAAAGGGCAAGCATCACCAAGTTATTAGTAATCTCATCTTAGTCTTTAATCCTCACTCTTTATTTACTTATATGTGTTGGTTACTTATAGAAATTTTATCTTAATTATTAATACTGCTTTTGTATTACGAAGGCTTTCTTATTAATACTGCTTTTGTTTTGCGAAAGTTTATATTATTATTACCTCATATGTATATTATTTTGTTGAATTCTTATAGTTCTAGATTTAGACGCTAGCATTACTATGTGTACTTGATGAATTTTTGGTTTTATGGAAATTTGTCAATTCCTTGATAACTGTATTTCAACTCCCAATAATTCTTATTTGATTATATGTATTTAGGTTTTAATATGTATCTATGAGTTTGATTATGTACACGTATGCGAATACCTGTGTGTAAGTATGTGCGCATATGCGTGTATGTGTGTATGAACATAATTGTGTATATGCATGTATATATATGTAAATGTATATGTGTCTAACTTTATGTATATATATATATATGTACCCGCCTCAGAACAGACTTAGTCTAGTGAGGCGGGCTACTAACTTGTGTGTATATGATTATTATTACAATAAACGACCGGGTTGCCGGCATTAAAAAAAAAAAAAAAAAATACTAATCAATAATTAATGAATTAATTCAATAAATTTTACTTGTAAGTAGAAGTAAGCTAACTTTTCCCTTACTTCTGGTAAAATTTTATTTATTTGATTTAATTAGCTATATTTTATTTTTTACATTTATAGAAGACTAGCAGACCCGTCTAGGTACATGTTGTTGTGGCTGACGAACATAAAGCCAACTATTGACAACGCCATTAACCAACCTTTATAAACGACGCCATCTGTTAAGTTGCGTGCATATCAAATCACACCGCCGCCAGCCCGCTGCCCGCTGCCCGCTTGCCAGCCCGCTCCATTTATATATTATATATTTCAACCAATTTACACAAAACCTTGAAAAATTATATATCTAAACTTCCTCTTGAATCACTCTGGTGAACAATCACCCAGCGCTTGCCACCTCGTGGACTTTCACCAACCTCTCCCACTGTCTTGTCTATATTTTGTCATACTAACACATATTGTATCTGTATTTACCGCTAAGCACTTGCATGCTGCTTACTAACAACGTATGCAGGGACATTGGAGGTTTAGTTTCGTTTTCAAATGTAGAGTCGTTTTTACCAAAAAAAATTAGAGTCCTTGCAAGAGCCTTGAAGGGGTAACCATCTGTTACCTATACCAGGGTACCTAGCATGGTCGATCGACATAGGTTTTATCGAAACTGTCGGTAGCTTGTCATCGCTCCCGAGCACGACTGCAGACCGCTAACGAACAAATAACAGTTTAGGTCAAATAAATTATGAACCCTTAGTCGTTGTGAACTTTTATTTGTTCGTTAGCGGTCTGCAGTCGTGCTCGGGAGCGATGACAAGTTACCGATATTTTCGATAAAACCTATATCGATCGACCATGCTAGATACCCAGGGCGGGTAAGTGGTGGGTCCTCCAATGGTGAAAACCGCATGAAAATCCGTTGCGTAGTAAAAGATCTAAGCGGACAGACTGCGGGAGCGACTTTGCTTTATACTATGTAAATATGCATAATGATAATGAGATAGGTGCAGACGGCAAGCGTAGTCCAGCGGTAAGGCTCTTGATTAGCACTCCGAAGGTCGCGGGATCGAATCCCGGCGTGGAAAATAAATTTTATTTGATTAATTTGTGTTATTTCACAATTTATTCATTTAAAATAGTATCTATTTTTGCGGCACGTTCCAGAGTGGAAGATACTCTCAGTATCGCCCTGGTATAAGACCACCATTCAGAATTGAAACCGTGCTTGAAATGGCGTTAGTCGTGTGTCGTGTTTCCCTTCTCCATTACCTTCAGCCTCACAACATACCCCAATTGAGGATGCCATAGTCCCACTGGCTCCAGACGGGAGCAGTTGGGACTCTTGTGCGGTATTCATGTAAAAAAGAAGATTATATTCGTATTCCTCCTCACTAGGGAGATCCTGTGCTGAGGGGGACAATGTTTTGGATTTTCAGCGACTTTTATTGTACAACTTCATGGTTTGGGTAAGGATTTTTTGGAAACTTCTATGACGATGTTTTTAATATACTAGTATGTTATTTTTCCACTAGTTCTCTAAGCCAAGATTTGATGTACTTAATGCAGTCATTTTTTATTTTAATTTGTTTAATACTAAGTGGGAGTTTGTTATATACCTTTACTGCTAAAAATTTAGAGCTTCTTTGTCCAAATGAAGAGTTACACTTTGAAGAGGGCATTCATTAATAGAGAAAACCAGAAATATGTCATTTTCAAATTAGATTTTAGACGTGTTGATTCTTTTCCACAAAAAATTATAAATGGATTTCGAAAGATTGTTCTTTTATCTAGCATTCGCATGTAATAAATTTTGAGAATTTTTAAAATTTTTAGTATAATAAGGTTATTCCATAGGTCGTTGGCAGATTTGTTAAATTTTCAAAAAAGATTTTATATTATTCCACACCCATTTCAAATAATATAATCATGCAGTAAAATAAATCAATACATTATCTAGCAAACGCATGATTTAGAATTTTAATTTTAGTTTCAATAAAATCATTAAAAAATATGTACGTACATGTGTTGTTTCTTGACGAAAATTGGTCCATTTGTGAATTTATTTGCGCACTTACAAACTAATATATTTCGGATTTTTTTAACATTCTTATTAAATTTAGACATTATTGAAAAATGATAAATACTTATAATCAAAAAATAATTACAAAAAGTACATTATTTTAATAGTTTTATCAACACGCCTTTCAGCATTTTTGGATGAAGGTATAAATTAAAGCTAATTTGGATTGAAATAAATTCGATATTGAGTTATAATTTTAAAAAGCACGATCGTAAGAACAAATGTGGATTTTCGTCCGCTGGCTGGTTAAACGCTCTTAAGTATGTCGGTTTGTTTGGCTCTGGTTTTATGATTGTGTGAGGTCTCTGCCTCTGTGTCTTCTTTGAGGTGATATACCAAAATGTTTTTGGCATAGATTTTCTGTACGCTTAGAACATAAAACTGTTTAAAAATTTCTGTTGTTGACGTCCTTATGGGGACCTTTAGCATGGTCTTTATGATGCAATTCTAAGTTACCTTCAGTTGTTTTATGTGATCAGATGCTGCTGAGCCCCATCCTATTATTCCATATATCGAGTGAGAGTGGCATAAAGCATAATATACTCTCTTTATATCCCTACAGATGAATCCCCTAGTTTGTTATATAATTTTACTGTTTACAATTCAGAGCTTCTTTGTCCAAACGTAGAGGTACACTTTGGCACATTTAGTATGTCTGTTTGGCTCTGGTTTTATGTGCATGTGAGGTGTTCTCCCATGAGTCTTTTTTGAGGTGAAGAACAGAATATTTTTGCCACATATTTTTGAAGTGAAAACTTCTTTAGCACCGTTGTGATTTGAAACTCGATGAAACGAAAAATAGCGACACTTAAAAGAGACAAACACGTACATCTGTATGCATTAGTCTGCGAGAGAATGAGATAGACTAATCGGTCTCCTATTTGTGCGGTGCTTCGTAGCCTCCCCACTCTTGTCTACATTAGTTTTCTGAAGGTTTCACTTCTACCGCGCGTCAATTGCACACTCTGATTTTTGTATACTTGGAATATCAAATTGTTTAAAAATTTCTGTCGTGCACACAAAATGGCGCGTTTTATAAAGGGCAAAAACGTTATAAACCTGCCTGCCGAATGCCGTAAAAGAAGCCTCAGTCTTAGCACTTTTCGTAGGATATGTGCATTATTATGTAAAGAATGTTTTTTGATTTGTAACTATCTTACCAATATTATTTTAGTCACATAGTTATCTGTTTTTCTTAAAACGTATTTTAGTCTGGTAATCTTTTTTTTTATTTCCTCTTAAAATGTATTGGTAAAAATGTAACTGTATCTCTAAATTGTATTTGTATATATTTTCTTACTAGATGTATGAAAAAAAAATTGCATATGTTTGAATAAATATTCATAAACAAACAAAACAAGATTTTTAAAACAAATTTCTGTATTTGATAAAACATTTTCAAACACAGATATTCTCTTTTGAACAGTTGATCAATTTCATTAGCCTTTCTGCGACCTAGGAGTTTTCTTACAAATCTGTTAAATATTTTTCTATTTTCTATAATTAAAATTTTACAAGATGGTATTTTCAAATTCCCACAGAAATAGTTCCTTGTAGAGAAACAGACGTTAACATGAGTTCTATTTTCAAATCAAAACGTCAAACTGACGTTAATAAATACATAAGGAAATTTGAAAAACAGATGTCGGCTTATGTTTAGGTAGCCATACAATTGATGTTATAGTTGTAGGGGATTAAGTCAACAGATGAACGGCGCCGAATCTTCCTCGGCTGCATAGATGTCGTGAATGGTGACCCCGACAGTTGACCCCACGAAATTAATGTTATTGTTGTAAAATTATAATTTTTTTAGCATTATTTACCAATTTCAAACGTAAAATCGACGTCAAAAATACCTTTCATAATAAGTTGGTATGATATCAAACGAATTTATTTACAGTGTTGAATTTTTGTACTTACCTTTATTTTTATCTTTACTCTTTATTACTAAGTATAAAATGAAGTCGCTTCCGCTGTATGTGCGCTTAGATCTTTTAAACTACGCAACGGATTTTCATGCGGTTATCACCAATAGATAGAGTATTCATGAGGAAGGTTTTTAGCTATATAATTTGACAAGGTTTTGTGTAAAATGGTTGAAATACATAATATATCTGGCCAAGCGTAGCGGGCAGCAGGCCGGCAGACGGGCGGTGTGTATTAGATTTAACAGATGGCCTTGGTTATAAAGGTTTCGATAGCCACAGCAATGTGTGTTTGGGTCTGCTAGTAATAATAATAAAAGAAAAACAATATTTGGATGACTTGTATTCATTTTTTTATGAATACCACACAAGAGTCCCCAATTGCTCCCATCTGGAGCCAGTAAAATTATGGCATCTCCAATTGGAGTATGTTGTGAGGCTGAAGGAAGTGAGGAGAGAGGAAGGAGATGGGGAGGAGGAAGGTGGGGAAGTACTTGGCTATTCAGATCTGGTCACCAAAAACGGCAAAAGCCATTTCAAGCAACGATTCAATTCTGAATGGTGGTCTTATACCAGGACGATACTGAGAGTATCTTCTACTCCGGAACGTGGCGCAAATACACTATATACTATTTTTAATTAATTAATTATGAAGTTCCCCAAATTAAAATTTATTTGCCCACGCCGGGTTCGAACCGGAATCGAGAGTCTTACGTCAGGACCACGCAGGTCGTCAGCTGGTGAGCAGGCGTATCCGCCGCCAAGACCTGAACATACCTCACCCGATGAACCAAAGCCAACAAACACGTAGACAAGGAAATCATGATGTAACACCACAGACCATAGTCTATGATCTGTGTATAACACCAACTAGGTACCTATAGTTCGCATCGGAACAGGAATCCCTAGTGAGGAGAGGGCTGTGAATAAACTGCTTAACTTTACATTTTTTTAATAATCATAGAGAGGCAACTCTATATACTCCCACATCTATCGGATAAGTTTATAACCTCGTAATGCCTTTATAATCCAGGTATTTATTTTAATAATATATGTTCCTTCTACTCACCAAAAGATGACATAGGAAGTGAAGGAAGGAAAACTGAGTGAAATCATTTTCTTCGTGCCTTCCTGTGTGGAGTTAATGTTAAAAAAAAATCTTCTTTGGACATCAGTTAACTTTTTAAAGCATTTTAACTTTTTTATTCCAACAGAACACTGGGGATGAAAGTTTTTGTATTTAAGATTAATAAAAACTAGTGTCCGACCTAAACAGGACTTTCTACCGAAACCGAAACCGAAACCGAATCGTTGGTAGCTGTCTCAGTTTCGGCCGAAACCGAAACTTTTTTAGACATGTTAAAAATCTATTGTTTACTGAAGTTTGGTATATTTTTTACACTTATACAAACAGTTAATATGTGTTAAATGAAATAAAAAAGCAATAATCGTAGTAAAAACATTTTTTATTTTACTAAAAATTAACAAACATGTCAACTACTACTTGGATCAAAAATTTGTCAATAATCAACACTTATATATATATATATATATATATATATATTGATAAGGTCCTTACGAAGGTTCGGAAGAAAATCTGCCGAAACCGAAACTAGATTTTTTTGCCGAAACTTGCCGAAACCGAAACCGAACCTTCGGTCGGTCACTAATAAAAACAATACGTTACCATTAATATATTTTACGAACAACGATTTTAAAACTTTATAACCCGTTTATCAACTAGATATAAAGTTAGCGGTAAGCATGAGATTTTATTTTTCTAGAATATGAATTAATTACTTCGGGAGTGAGACATGGAGACACATTTTAAATATTTGTAACAAGTTATTCAGAATTAATTAAAATGAACTCGGCGGAAAGGTCGAATCTCCAGGCCTGCTAGGGTGAATACCGTACGTTCGTCGACGAACTATCTATATTTGTTTACACGTTTTCTTCACTTACGTCGTTAAGATTCCCGCATTATTTGTCTTCTTCTTCTTCTTTTCTTTGATAGGGCAAATTCGACAGTAGATCCGTCCATTACACGGGTTAAGATTCTGAATATATTTTAGGGTATATTGTCGTCTGAACCTCTCTGTTTTCTCGAATGGCCAAAGTAACAGATTCTCTGTTTTTTTTACCATCATTAAGCCCGTAGCCCGTAGCATGTAATTTATACGAAAACGGAAAGCTTATTATAAATAATAATAATAAAAGATTATAATACTCCACGTCGGAAAGGGATTTTCAACTCCACCATTTTGATAAAATAAACACCATGGTCGTTTACGACATGGAATTTTGGCTATGATATTTTTTATTGAATTATTTGATCTTACGAGATGGGTGGACATCATCAGAGGTATAAAGAAAGGCTATATAGTATATATGCATAATGTCACAATTCTAGGTATTTGGACGGCTACACCAAAACTAAACGCCATAAACCAAATTAATTTAACTGTGATATCCCTGAGAGAATTAAAACGCCAAAACGATATCACTTCTACATAGGTACATTATAAATTCCCTTAATGTGGTTGTTTTCTGCGTTTAGTTTTGGTATATTCTTGGATGCCAAGAACAATCATTAAGCTTTTGCGTATTTATTAATTTTAATATGTATGGGATTTTGTGTATTTCAATTGCATTTGATGAGTTTTGGTCTTCTTCAGCACGTTACACACCAAAGATTACCTACACCAAAACTAAATGCAGAAAACCGCAACACGAAATCACTTCTACATAAATAAACATACACTTCATCACAATCTTAACACCCTTTTTTAATGTGAATACCTCGCAACAGTCCAAGCTGTTCCGTGGAACCAGTGAGACTATGGCATTCCCAATTGGGATATGTTGTGAGGCTGAAGGTAGTGGGGAGGGGAAGGAGATGAGAAAGAGAAAGGTAGGGAAAAGGGAAGTACCTGGCTATTCAGATCTGGTCACCAAATACACTAAAGTCATTTCAAGCAACGCTTTAATTCTGAACAGGGCGATACTAAGAGTATCTTCCAGCCTGGGACGTGCCGCAAATTTACTATATATTATTTTTTAACTAACTAACTAACCATCACGCCGTTTCCCCGCAGGGGTAGGCAGAGAGGACGGACCGCCAAACAACTCGGTCTTGGAACACACTCTTTGCCTCACTCACATTCATACATCGTCTCATAAATTCTCTTCTATTATTCTGACTTTTGACATGGCCCGACTCAAGTATCTGATTCACTTGATCGTGCCATGTCTTCCTCGGGCGTCCCCGACTTCTTCTACCATTCACATTCGCGTCGTATATTCTTCTTACACTACTTTCTTCTTTAATTCACTCTACATTCCCAAACCATCTGAGGGTCCCTTTCTTAATCTTACTCATTATGCTTACATCAGCCTTACATTCTTTGCGGATATCCACATTTCTCACACGATCATACATTGTTTTACTACACATACGTCTCAGGGATCTCATTTCATTTCATATTATTTTTAAATGAATTAATTGTGAAATAACACAAATTAATCAAAAAAACTTATTTTCACAAACCGGGATTCGATCCTGCGACCTTCGGGTTGTCAGTCAAGAGCCTTACCTCTCGACAACAGAGGCCATCAAACCTACCCCTATGATACACACTATAACGCAGGTGCTAATTTCTAACATCTACATTACAACATACATTCTACCAACCTACAACTAAAACGACTTTTGGACAAAGAAATATGGAATACTTCTCTGTAAAATTATTTAATTTACTCCCTCTTGCAATGAAAACCACAAAAAAAATAACCGCCTTCAAAAGAAGCATAAAAATATGGATTATGGACATGGGAAGGAAGAAAATAGATTCAATTTTGCAACCCAACAAAGAATAATGCTTTGTTTTGTACTTTCTTTTAGATATAACTTAATAATTTCCCTTGGCAATATTCTAACATAGATTAGGTATTTACTTATAATTAAAATAATAAAACTTGTACAATGTGTCCTTAGAACGGGGTACCCCAGTTAGGACACATTTTCTCTAAAAAACTGTAAAAAAAAAATATATATAAATATAAATAAATAAATAAATAACAGTACTAGGAAAGATCTACAGTCTCTCGTTTCTAGGATGAATAAAGTATGTATGTAGGTGTGTACAATGAGGGTCTCCGTGGTTCAGTGGTTACGACCCTCAGCTACGAATCCGGAGGTTGCGGGTTTAAGTAGATTTTATTTGATTAAATTGTTTTTTCACAATTTAATAATTATCAAAAATAGACAGGTGTTTATAGACTGACTTGACTTATTTTAACCAGTGATTCCTGACATTATTTGAAGTTAAATGTTTATTTATTTTTATTTATTTATTTATTTATTTAAACGCCCATAGGGCTTTTACATAGAATGCAGTACATTTTTTTAATAACAGTGAAAAGAATGGGTTTACAAAATATAATACACAATACAAGTAACATAATATTTGTTAAAAACAAAATATAGGTTACATAAAATATAAGGGTTAAAAAAAAAAAAAAAAAAATTAGGTTACATAAAATATAAGCGTTAACAAAATACAGGTAACATAAAATATAAGAAACAAAATATAGTCCATGCAATATAGCAGTTGACATAAAGTAGGTAATTTTTAAAATTGTTGTTCTCATTAGTTTACGGGATAGGTAGAAATAAATAGTTGACACATATGGCGTTTGAAGTTTGCTAAGTTCAAATTATGGTCAAATACATCCATTTGTTACCAAGACTATGCAAACGTTGTATTGGAGAATGTAAATCATAGTTCAAATGAGATGTACGTATATAAAATGTCAATGTTTGTCTAGTTGTTCGTGTAGGTACATGTAGATTTATTAATTGCAGGAGTTAACAACTGTCGAATTTAGAGTTTAATAATTTTAATAAAAAAGTTAGGTCATTTATTTTTCGTCGGTTTTCTAATGTTGGAATATTTAAAGTATTCATTAACGACGGATAATTTATGTGCTCTAAAGGGATGTTAAGTTTAAAATTTACAAAACGTAGAAATTTTCTTTGAATTCTTTCAATAGTATGAATATGAATTTTATAGAAGGGCGACCAGACTATGGAGTTATATTCTATTAGGCTTCTAACAAGGGATGTATACAGTAGTTTAATGATTTGTAACGATTCAAAGTTTTTAATTGTTCTTAACACAAATCCTAAAGTTTTCATACCCTTATTTGCAGTTTGTTGAATGTGAACCGTGAAGTCTAAATATAAATGTTGTTAATGAATTAAAAAAAAAACATAAATAAATAGTAGGTGTTGTACAGTTGTGGGCGGTTACTCGGCTGAATGACCAGTGACGACATGAGGAAGAAATTATTTTTTGTTTCAGTTTGAAGAAGTTTGAAGAAACAACATACGCCAATAGGGAATGTCATAGTCTCATATGACTCCAGACGGTTGAAAGCAGTTGGGAGTTGAGACGCTTGGGCAGTACACGTAAAAAAATATTTTTTAAATATTTTTATTTATTTTACATTAGCTCCTCACAGGAGGCCTAGGGGAAAATAATCACCCTCCGATGTCATCTATAGGCCTATGTCATCTTAGGGGATGCTGTGGGGAGGATTTTTTTTTTATGAAAGAAAGGAAGTTCTGGGACGTATGAATTCATGAGCGATGGGTAGAGGGATTCTGGCCGGAGAGGTCAAAAGGCCTCCCTCCATCAGTCTCGCGCAATCCGGCCCGCAGCAGGTGGGCAGACGCAACAACTTGGGGTGACCTATGGCAGAGGTGTTGGTACCCATACCCGCCTCCCAAAATGAGTTTGATTTTAAACGTTACTGAAATTGCTGCTGAAAAATTAGTGACCAGATCTGAAAAACTGGGTCATTTTCAATAATTCCATTGTTTCCGGGTAGTTGGTACTCTTAAACTAAAACTAACTAACCATCACGCCATTTTACAGAGGAATATCCGCAGGGGTAGGCAGAGAGGACGGACCGCCAAACAATTCCGTCTTGGCACACACTCTTTACCTCACTCACATTCATACATCGCCTCATACATACTCTTTTATTATTCTGATTTTTGACATAGCCCGACTCAAGTATCTTATTCACTTGATCGTGCCATGTCTTCCTCAGGCGTCCCCGACTTCTTCTTCCATTCACATTTGCGTCATATATTCTTCTCACACCATTTTCTTCTTTCATTCGCTCTATATGCCCAAACCATCTGAGGGTCTCTTTCTTAATCTTACTCATTATGCTTACATCAGCCTTACATTATTTGCGGATATCCATATACACATTTCTCACACGATCATACATGGTTTTACAACACATCCGCCTCAGTGATCTCATTTTAACAGCATTCAGTTTACTTTCGTCCTTCCTCTGCCAGTTCCACGCCTCACTGCCATACATCAGAGTAGTTACCAGGACTCCATTGTGGACTGCTAGCTTCATCATAAAATACACACCACTAAACCATCTGTTCTTAATTTATAGAAAAAAATCATATGCTCTCAACAAATTCTCATGCTTTACTTAAAATTACAAAAAACGCGTAAGTACTTTTTATAACTTCCCGCATTTACGTATAAAAATAAAACATCCGTGTGTTACCACGGTTCCTGCTAGTAATGTAAAATTGGGGTAATGTAAAAAACACTATAAGTGTTTGACTGTATAGTGTGTGTATAATGTAGGTAGAGTGTAGTGTATAGTTAGTGTGTAGGTAGTGTGTAGTGTGTGGAAGGGTTAGTGCAGCCATTGTACGCGGGAATATTTTCTGTAAATAGAATTTTTAAATAGACGAGGAAACGTATTATAAAAAACAGAGTTTAATGCATTCGGATTCTGGCCGCTACGTCAGATGTGCATCCACTGGGCGGAGGTTCTCAAACAGTACAGTCAACATTGTTTAATTAAAACTTACTGCGATACCCGGCTTTGCCCAAGGAGTTGATATGAGATTGAACTGATATTCGAACCCAATTTCAATATCATATTGTAACAAATGGACGAGGTGCAGGGAAGTCAAACCCTCTGTCTCGCGAACTGTAATTTGTAGTCTGTTCTTGTATTTTAATTTATTAAGTTTTTTTTTTAATTTTGTCGGTAGGTATTTGATATTTTGTGTAATATTATTTTTTTTTTTATATCTGGTTGTGCTTACAATTGTTTTATTAGAGCCCACACATCAGGGGGGGAATCGTGATGGATACTGGGAAGGGGTAGGTGGGGGGTTCGCCGGGTCTTATGTGCCCGAGACGGGAGATGCTTGGGTTCGGATTTGAAGCGAGTTTGGAATAAAACGTCTTGGCTAATTCTACTATGTGCTTTTTTAGGGGGAGGGGGGGGGGGGGGATTTTCGTGCCTGAGTTAATTATAATATTACGAACAAACCAAGGGCTTTTGGTATATCTTCTGAGCGCAGCGTTCTGGAATTGTTCGAGTCTCTTGGTGTTTCCTGTCGCCCAGATTGGGGAGGCGTATGTGATTACGGGACGAATTTGGGATCTGTATATGAGGAGTTTGTTGTGGAGGGATGCTTTGGAATTTGTATGTAGTAGTGGGTATAAAACTCCAGAGATGTTCTTGGCTTTTGTGAGTGTATTTTTGATGTGAGGTGTCCAAGTGAGTTTTGTGTCTAGTGTGACTCCAAGGTATTTGGAGGTCTTTTGCCAAGGTATGACCTGTCCGTACATCGTCACGACACCAACCGGAGTCGAGCCGATTCTTCTTCGTGAGAAGAGGATCGCCACGCTCTTTAAGGGGTTGACGTCTATACGCCACAGGTCATAAAATTCTTGGAGTCTGTTAATGTTTTCTTGTAGGCGGTGAGTTATCATCCTGGGTGAGCTGTACCTGAGCACGTTTTCATCACGCGACAAAATATACCCGACAAAATATACTCCGACAAAATATCCCTCGACATAATATCCCAAGGACAAATTATCCTACGGACAAAACAACCTAATCTACTAAAACCTAACCTAACCTTACCTAACCTCACCTAATCTTATTTTACATTTTACTATTTTTGAACAATAATTTATTTTCTGTACAGGATGTCTGTATTATTTTTGTCCCATTTTACTATTTTTGAATAATAATTTATTGCTTTTAAAGGTTGTCTGTATTATTCTTGTTCCATTTTTTTGTTAGGTTAGGTTAGGTTGGGGTTTTTATACTTCCCATGTGGGGCATTCGAGGAACCATGTAGGAGTGAAGAGAAGAAATGAGGCCATCTTGGTGAACTCTTCCTCTGTGCTCTGCAACCGGGTTCGAAAAGAAGAAGATGGAGAGATACGAAATTACGAATGTTAGAGGAGAGCGCTAACATTTACAGCGACAAAATCGATTCGAAAATTGCGAAAATGTTTAATAAAACAGGACTCGTTTAAAATAGAGCAAAAATCTTGCGGGCATTATCTTAAACAGCATTTAAAGAAACACTGTGAATTTTTTTTATACATATAACTTGTAAAATAACTGAAACAAACGATATAGCATATTTTGCGATTTTTTTCTATCGAGGGAATTTTATATAATTTGCGTTTCTTTAAATGCTCTTTAAGATAATGCCCGCGAGATTTTTGCTCTATTTTAAACGAGTCGTGTTTTATTAAACATTTTCGCAATTTTCGCATCGATTTTGTCGCTGTAAATGTTAGCGCTCTCCTCTAACATTCGTAATTTCGTATCTCTCCATCTTCTTCTTTCCGAACCCGGTTGCAGAGCCTTAATGCTTTAAAAACTTTTTGTGTAATTTTCGTTAGCTTTTTATTCTGTTGGGCAAAAATCCAAATGTGATAAAATATTTAAATTTATTTTATTAAATAGTTTGAGAGCCAGCGCAAGTCTAGGTGTCATTAGACTTTAAAATGGGGTAGAAACTTCCTGTTTCTTCCGCCCTTGTGGGTACATTTTTGAGTAGTTTTTTGTACATTTTCCCCAATTGTAACTCAACCCTTTCGCGCCGAGGGGGGCGGCGAGGGGTTAAATCGCCCCCTCTCCTTCCCTTTTGGGAGATTTTACTTCCAAAATATAAGGAATTAAAAATATAACAGCGATGCTGGATTTGGACTGAAAAAAGGGGTAAATTTTGAACCGGTAATGAGATTTTTTAGCAACAAAACTATCGAAATTTTAACATCAAGCAGAGTTGCCTCATGCGTAGGTAAAGAGGATAGAACTCAATGAAGAAAATATAAGCACATCTACGAATGTATAATACTTAGATCATATAATCACTGAAGACCTCTCGGATGATGGTGATATTGAACGACAGAGGAGAAGTATCATTGTATTGTTTAATATGATTGCCCGAAGATTCCAATGCAGTAATTACGTAAAAAAAACATTGTTCAATGCAATTTGCACTAGTCTATACACGTGTGAAACGTGGTGCCTCTCCCGAACCACCTCGATGGAATGACTCCGAATCCAATATAACAATGCGTGCAGAATTATATTTGGATTCAGAAGACTTAGCAGTACATCGACAATGTTTACGGAACTAGGATTGCACGGATTCGCTGGTCTGATGAGACACCGGGTCACTGGAGCCAGGATGCGGCTAATGGCCTCTGAAGACACATTGGTGACCGCAGCCTTCCAGCACCAAGCGCCACTCCTGAGTGAGTGTTGGGCCCGAGCGCACTCAAGACCACGCCCTGCATAATATTTTTTTTTCTATTTATGTTCTTGTTTCTTTACGGTGTAAATATATAAATACGTACATGGGACGTGTGGGATTGCACATATTGCACTATCTTCCCCACATCCCACTCCCAAAAACTGGGCGTACTGTACAGGGCCCGCAGATACTTTAATAGTACACAACTGCTAACCCTGTACAAATCGCAAGTGCGCCCCACGGTTGAATTTGGCAGCCACCTCTGGTCTGGAGCTCCAAAATACCTGAAAAATACCCTCGACTCTGTGCAGAAACGGGCGGTCCGTTTGATAGATTCTCCCATCTTAACAGTCGGATTGCAATCTTTAGAGCACAGGCGTCGGGTGGGAATGCTATCCTTGTTCTACCGGTATTACAACGGAAGATGCTCCGAGGAACTAGCATCATTGATCCCTTCGGCACCGGTGCATAGTCGGGAAACACGCCAAACGCGTGCCCAACATTTGTACACAGTTGACATTTGTCACATGAGAACGGGTCGTTTCTTCGACTCGTTCTTGTGTTCAACAGCTCGGCTGTGGAATGATTTGCCGGCCTCTGTGTTTCCTCCTTCCTACAACATGGGTCTCTTCAAGACCAATGTTCATTCCTTCCTCTCCTCAAAAAGACCCTCCACACAGCATCCCAGATGACATAGGCCCTGAGGGAAATTATTTTCCTCAGGGCCTCCTGTGTGGAGTTAATGTAAAAAAAAAAAACATCCTGGAATATAGAATTATTATTATTATAACACCGCACATGACGGGTTCTGCAGTCTTTGGTATATTTTTTACATTAACTTCAATCATCAGGTCCTGCTTTCATCTTTGGGGATGCTGTGTGGAGGGTCTTTCTGAGAAATGGAAGGAGTGAATTGTATCTTGAAGAGATCCATGTTGTACGAGGGAGGAAACACAGAGGTCGGCAAATCATTCCATTGCCGAGCCACAGTCGTAGAATAAATAGAAACGACACGAAACTAATAATGTCAACAGTGTTTTTTTTTACAATAGCTCTACATATGCCCTGAGAAAAATAATTTCCCTCAGGGCATGAGGTCATCTTTGGGGATGCTGTGTGGAGGGTCTTTTTAGGGAAAGGAAGGCGACGAAGAAAAAGGTATGAGGGATGGAACCAATCTCTCTCGATCCGTCCCACCATGCGTTATGTGGGCAAACACATTGGCCGCCAAGACCTAGACAAGCCACACCACATGAATCCAGGCATGGGTGTGGGTTATCCAATAAATGGTTTCCGGGGCGTCGGTACCCACATCTGCCTGCCAAATGTTTGACTTGTTTTCCGACCATGCACCGGTGCCGCAGAGAACAACGCAACTAAAATTCCTCGGAACTTTTTTGGAGCAATTGATTCCGTTTTCATTGAAATACTGGTAGAAAAGACATTATAATATTATATAATTTTTTATGTAGATATATCTCGTCAAGTACGATGGGCATCGCCAATTTGGATATGGGGCTGTAGGGCGGGTCAGGAGATGAGCAAAGGAAGGTCTTTTAAGAGGGTATTACCAGAGAAAACCAGAAATAAGTCATTTTTAAATCAGATTTTAGACGTATTGACTCTTTTCCACAAAAAATTATAAATGGACTTCGAAAGATTGTTCTTTTATCTAGCATTCGCACGTTTTAAATTTTGAGAAAAAATGTTTATTTTTAGTGCATATAATAAGGTTTTGCCATAGGTCGTTGGCAGATTTGTAAAATTTTCAAAAGAGATTTTGAATTATACCACACCCATTTTAAATCATATAATCATGCAGTAAAATAAATCAATTCATTATCTGGGTATCGCATGTTTTAGAATTTTAATTTTAGTTTAAATAAAATCATTAAAAAATATATACGTACATTGACGAAAATTGGTCCGTTTGTGTATTTATTTGCGCACTTACAAACTAATACATTTCAGATTTTTTTAACATTCTTATTTAACTTAGGCATTATTGAAAAATGATAATCAAAAAATAATTACAAAAAGTACATTATTTTAATAGTTTTATCATCACGCCTTTCAGCATTTTTGGATGTAGGTATAAATTAAAGCAAATTTGGAAAGAATAATTAACCTTTCTCATTGTAACCGCCCTGCACGATTGTAAGAACAACTTTCGACGAAATGTGGATTTTCAGCCGCTCTTTGGTTGGTTAAACGCTCTTAAAATCTGTTGTGACTTTTGCACTGTAATCAAACAAAATTGTGGTATTAGTCGAGTAATTATTATAGCTGTGTAGATATTAGATATATATACGCTTCTGCCCAGATTTCTGGAGTAAGGTTTGTCTATGCGTTGTCGGCGGATGCGTTTCCCCACCGATTTTGACCTCTCCAGCCTTTGACTCTCTTGATCATTGCCTTGCACCGAAGTGGGAGGGATGTCACTCCTGGACACATTAACCCTAAGATTCCTATTCTCCCCTCGTGCCTTCTTCCTTTTTCACAGAACTTCCTTTACTCTACTGCCTTTTCCTAAAAAGACCCTCCACACAGTTATTAAGCAAAGGAAGGAGAGGAGGTTCTGAGAAGGAAAAAGCACGAGGGGTAGGAATCTGGGGGTCAGTGTGTCCAGGAGTTGCGTAAGTATGAATCCAACCCTCCCACTGCGGTGCAAGGCGATGGGTCGAGAGAGTCCGTCTGCAGAGGTCAATGGGCCTCCCTCAACCGACCTCTCACGATCCGGCCCGCCACGCAGCAAGTGGGCAGATGCATCCTACGCCTAGACATATACGAACCTTACGCTATGTACCCGGGCACCCCTGTTAAGTTCTTAATCACCAAACGTAATAACCACTTGGGGTGACCTATGTCAAAGGTGTTGGTTATCCAATAAATGGTTCCCGGGCCGGCGGTACCCATACCCGTCTCCGAAATGGAAATTCTGAATACATATAATTTTTACATTAATTACACACAGGAGGCCCTGAACAAAGTAATTTCCCTCAGGACCTATATCATCTATGCTGCGTGGAGGGTCTTTTTGAGAAGAGGAAGGAAGAACACTGGTCTTGAAGAGACCCATGCTATAGGTAGGAGGAAACAGAGAGGCCGGCAAATCTTTACACAGCCGAGCTGTTGAACACTAGAACGAGTCGAAGAAGCGACCCGTTCTCATGTGACAAATGTAAACCGTGTACATATGTTGGGCACGCATATATGCCGCAAATATATATTGCAAATACTATTTAATTTATTCATTATTGTGAAATAACACAAATTAAACAAATAAAATTAATTTGCACACGCTGAGATTTAAACCCGTGGCTTTCGGATTGCTAGTCGAGCACCTTGCCTCTCGAACACGGAGTCTGCTAAAGTCAATTCATAACTGTGTCCTTTTAAATAACTTTGCCTTTGTCCTTAAGAGTCCTTTCAAAAATGCCCCAAACAAACTAAATATTATATCTGCCTAACCATACCGCGACATTTCTTAACACAATATGTGATATTCAAGTTACAAGAAGATGTTCGCTGTAGTGTTATATAAAAATGATCCACATTTTCATTATTATCCCAGAAAAAAGCACGGTCGATTGAACTGCATTATTAGACCCCGACATCCCATTAAAACAATAATCAAATCGCATACCTAAATTCAAATGCTCCGAAACTACGTCCGTCTCCCTCCCCGCTGTATGGGAGAGACAGAGATGGAAATAAATAATGGGTGTGGCTTAAATTGATATTCTGTCAGAAAATGGAACGATTTTGACAGATTCAAAAACAGATGTTCTATTTTTAAAATTCTGGTGCTGCCAGGTGGAGAGATTAAATTATTAATATTAATATTTACTCACAATTTGGGAGGCGGGAATGGGTACCGCCGCTCCGGGAACCTTTATTGGCTAACCAACATCTCTACCATAGGTTACCCCAAGTGGTTCACAACGTTTAGTGATTTAGCAGGGGTGCCCGGGTTTATGGGGTAAGGTTTATCTAGGTCTTGGAGGCTGATGACCAGAACACACTGAACCCCAGATTCCTACTCACTCCTTTTCCTTCCCAGAACTCTCCTCATCTTCCTTTCCTTAAAAAAACCCTCCACACATCATTCCCAAAGATGCCATAAGGCCTGAGAGAAATTATTTTCCTCAGGGCCTCCTGGGTGGAGCTCATGTAAAAAAAAAAAATTAATAAAATCTCAATTTTCTTTAAACTCGTCAATATTTTTATAAATCAAATACTTTATATACTCATGGTCGGTTAGTGGCCGGATTGTCCATAGCATAAATGTCGGATATGGGTACCGCCTCCCCGGGAACCATTTATTGGATAACCAACAATTCTGACACAGGTCACCCCAAGTGGTTCGAAACCACTATTGGTGACTGAGCAAGGGTGCCCGGGTTTATGGGGTGAGGTTTGTCTGGTTCTTGGCGGTGGATGTGTCTTTCCACCAGCTGCGTTCCAGGCCGGATCGAAAGAGACTGGTAGAGAGAGATCTTTTAACCTCTCCAGCCGGAATTTCGACTCGTCCCCTCCTGTTTGGATCTAATGTAAAAAAGTAAAAATAACTGGACACTTCGATTGTTTGTTTTTTTTTTAAAGCTTTTTTCGGAAACTCTTTAATTGAAGCGTGGGTGTTGAAGTGTAAAGCATAAACCAGGTCTTAGCTTCGATGCCTTTTAAAAGACATTAAACAGCTGATAATTACCACCCTATAATCGATTTTTTCAAATTTGTCCTGAAAAATTCCAACTTTGATATCGATTTACTTGAAAACCAAAACTCAAATCGTAGAAAAAACATACAAAAACATCAACGCCAACTCTGATGTAGATTCCGCACTTTTCCGCTTGTACTACGAGTTTGCGGACACTGTGTATATAGTCCAACACAAGTTAAGAACAAATGCGAAAATAATGCTGTATAACGGCATCCAATTTACAAAAAATTGCTTTAATGCCTATGGGTATAATGCACAGAATAACAAACATCAAATTGAGTGGAGTGTCTTCAGTGCGATTAGGATTTTGTATTTGCACTTAACGTTTGCCCTGCCCACACACCTGACCTGATGATGGATACTGTAACGCTGTGAAACTTTGGCCTAAGAAGGAGGAAGCGCAACACGGCCAAGTAACCCTAAAATTAATCACGATTCTGGAAATAACTATTTACTATCAACGCATACAATAAATACATGTGAATTGTAGAAATGATCATAGACATATGAATATTGATAGACCTGCCCTAAGCGACAAAAGCGTATTATTTCCCCCTCCCCATACCTGTTCCATTGGAACCGGCTGGGATCGAGTATGGCTTCGCGTGCATCTAAAAAATGTGACGTCATCATTCTTCTGCGAGCCAGCGTCGAGCACTCATCGGTGTATTACGAAATAACACGGCAAAAATACTGGCTGGTGTTTTGAAAATGTGTAAAAATAGAAGTGAAAAAGAGAATAAACCCAATTGTCGTATTACATTCCATAGGCAAGCATTATTTTACTTTATTTTAAGCTTATTCAGATCACATAATATGGTCGTTTTTGTAACACACACTATCACTCGAGATACATGGCGTGTGCTCGTCGCTGTTTAGTGGGGTAAGTAAATTATGAAACATTTGTAAAAATGTCTTAACTAAATACTTCAACAAAATATTGGACTATGAAAATATGCGAACTTTACTTTGCCTTATTTGGAATTCGCAAATTTGTTCATTACGCGGCGAGCAATTCGCGCTCCCATGTAAAAAGGTCTATTCATTCAAAAGCAGAGTTTACTTTTAAGAACTAAATGGTGATATTATAATGCGAGATGCCCATATACTCTCAGATTGAGTTATTGACGAATCACATATCACCAAATTCATCTTCCCGCTCTGCGCCCCGCTACAGTTGGTTTCTCCCAGTCACCTTTATGTTCTGGTCTAGTAATATTCATATGTCTATGAGAAATGATTAATATTTTTGTACATTTTCCTGTTTTCATCGTAAACTTCAGACATTATATTGCGCGTATATTTTGGCATTTTAGTACGTATTTTGTGATTATTGATATTGATATCTTCAATTTGGGAGGCGGGTATGGGTACCGCTGCCCCGGAAACGATTTATTGGATAACCAACACCTCTGCCATACGTCGCCCCTAGTGGTTCGCAGCGTTTAGCAAGCCCGGGTTCATGTGGGTGAGGTTCATCTAGGTAATGGGGGCGGATGTGCTTGTCTACCTAGTGCGTGGCGGGCCGGATCGGATAAATTGGTTGAGGGAGACCTTTTGACCTCTCCAGCCGGACTCTCTCGACCCATCGCCTAGCATGGCAGTGGGAGGGTGGATTCATACGTCTATCACTCCTGGACCCCAGATTTCTACCCACCCCTCATACCCTTTTCCTTCCTAGAACTTTCCTTTCTTTCCATAAAAATACTCTCCACACAGCATCCCCTACGATGACAAGCCCTGAGGGATGTAAAGTAAAAAAAAATCATAAAGCTCTGAATAAAGCCTGGGCAACGCCGGGTGCTGTATCAGCTATTATTTAATAAAATTAATTTCTAATTTCGATCATACCTGGTCACACTACCTCACCTCAATTTTTCGAGCCGACCCATGATGTATTATGTTTCAACAATAGTGTAGAGGAGGACAGCACTAGTCCACCGCGAGGTGGAGGGAGACAGAGCACTCTTTTATGATCTATCTCAGAGGCTGAAAGAAGTTTTACCCGTTTAGGCGCGTTTTTTTTGTTATTTATTTGAAAAAAGAACGGGTTTATGACGCGGGGCCGCCATTGGTTAATTAAAACTCGATCCGGAATGCTTTTAAAATATTTTTTTGACGGAATGGAAGCAATTAAAGGTGTCTTCTGATATTTATTTATTTACGAGTTTACGGCGGTTTTCGAGATTTAGATTTTGGTGGTTATATCGTTTTGAAATTGTTCCTTAACACTTTTTTTCACAAATAATATTCAAAAGTGGTGTAGACACACTGAAGGGATCATTTCATAGAAGTGTTTTATGGGCCTGTCGGTGTGCCCAAGGTAAGGCAAATTTCATCAATCTCGGATTAAAACTCTAGATTTGTATGAAAATGAAATCCACGTCACCTTTCAGCTTATAGGATAGCTTTTGTTGAGCAAAATCATATAACAATTCGGTTTTGGAACACACTCCTTCTCTCGATCATATTCATACATTGTCTCATCTATACCCTTCTGTCATTCTGACCTTTTTTAAGCGTATTTTATTTATTGAGGAAGAAGACAATAATAATAATCTAAACGAAAATATGTAAGAGAACAAGACAGAAAAACTGAAAAAGATAATGGTCGTAACTGGGACTCGAACCCAGAACCTCTCGTCTATCCGGGACTTGCGTTTACCAATTCCGCCGTTGTGCCCTACTGTCAAACTCTCATAATAGCCAATCTCATATTTCAAATTTCAGAATTAACAATATTATCTTAAACTAATTTATTTTCCACATCACAGGCAACTTCCTTTTTTAATGGAAACAATCATTCTAAGAATTGGTTTGTAACCTGGATAGCGCCACGGATAATTATATCCGATTTTATTTATATGGATCTATCGACTTTTTATAAAAGTCTAAATGAATATTCAATTTTTATAAGAAAAACTATTATCAGCCTGAAACACTCATCCACATTGAAAAATCTTCAGAGAAAAGATACATGACGCCAACGGGACTTGAACCCGTGCCCTTCTGATTGCCGGTCAGCTGCTCTCCCAATTGAGCTATGGCGGCTTATATTATACACGCCAAATGATTCAATATATACTAGTGTTTCATTCAACAATTACTGCTTATTATATTTTTTCCACCTGAAAACAACCAACTTTATTTTTGCGAGAGAGACACTGTTAGTGTTAAATCCCTCGCTAGGTGGCGTCGAGACAAATTATGTCTTCATTTATTGGGGAAATACTTAAACTTGTCAAATATTAATTATTATTTTTAATTGTTAAACTAACGTTTAAGACAAGATTTTTATGCATAGCACAAAGGGTAACAATTATTATAAGCAATAATTATCAGCCTGAAACACTCATCCACATTGAAAAATCTTCCGAGAAAAGATACATGACGCCAACGGGACTTGAACCCGTGCCCTTCTGATTGCCGGTCAGCTGCTCCCCCAATTGAGCTATGGCGGCTTATCTTAACTCAATAAATGAAGACATAATTTGTCTCGACTCCACCTAGCGAGGGATTTAACACTAACAGTGTCTCTCTCGCAAAAATAAAGTTGGTTGTTTTCAGGTGGAAAAAAAATAATAAACAGTTATTGTTGAATGAAACACTAGTATATATTGAATCATTTGGCGTGTATAAGATAAGCCGCCATAGCTCAATTGGGAGAGCAGCTGACCGGCAATCAGAAGGGCACGGGTTCAAGTCCCGTTGGCATCATGTATCTTTTCTCGGAAGATTTTTCAATTTGGATGAGTGTTTCAGGCTGATAATTATTGCTTATAATAATTGTTACCCTTTGTGCTTTGCATAAAAATCTTGTCTTAAACGTTAGTTTAACAATTAAAAATAATAATTACCATTGAAGAAGAAGATAATAATAATAATCTAAAAGAAAATATGAAGGAGAACAAGTCACAGAAAAATAGAAAACGGGATAGACGAGAGGTTCTGGGTTCGAGTCCCAGTTGCGACCATTATCTTTTTCTGTTTTTCTGTGTCTTGTTCTCTTTCATATTTTCGTTTAGATTATTATTATTATCTTCTTCTTCAATGATATATTACAGTGATGGGAATAACGTTCAAAAGTTATAAAAAGAGAGTTTTTTTAAAATAAAAACTGAGTATTTTATTCAGTTTTCGGATTAGCTTCAGATCATGTATCCTGTTTTTTTAACAATCAATGTTAAAATATTTGATTAGAGCCAACTGTTGATTTTTTCTAGGTCTCTTTGTGCATTTTCTAGTAAGATATCTAAATCTTTACCACAGTAGAAAATTGCAGTATCATCTGCATATAAAAAGATTTCACCATTTAAAATTAATTGCGAAATAACATTGATGTAAATTTGGAATAGTAGTGGACCTAATTTGGATCCCTGCGGAAATCATATAGGTTTACATCTTATATCTAATATATTCTTTTATTCAACGGCTCGACTCAAGTATCTGATTCACTTGATCGTGCCATGTCTTCCTTGGGCGTCCCCGACTTCTTCTACCATTCGCATTTGCGTCTTATATTCTCCTTACACTTCTTTCTTCATTGATTCGCTCTACATGCCCTAAACATCTGATTATCCCTTTCTTAATCTTACTCATTACTCTTACATAAGCCTTGGATTCTTTGCGGATCTCCGCATTTCATACATATCTTTACCACATATACGCCTCAGAGATCTTATTTCTACAGTCTACTTTCACCCTTCTTCTGCCAGTTCCATGCCTCATTGCCATTCATCAGGGTAGGTACCAACACTCCATTGTGGACTGATAGCTTCGTTTCTTTGGACAGCTTTGTTGCAGTTGCTATTACTAGGGACATTATCACATTTATTAGATCTCTTTAATTTGTCAACAAAGGAATATACATAATCCATACTAATATTATAAACGCGAAAGTGCGTGTGTTTGTTTGTTACGCTTTCCCGCCTAAACCATTAAACCGATTTCTTTTACCAATAGAAAGCTACATTATCAGCGAGTAATATAGGTTAATAGGTTGTATATAATGATAAGCTCTGGCGTGATGAAATTTGTATTAAAGAAAATGTGTGAATCTCATATATTTTAGCTGCAGGGAGGAAAGGCAGGGGGGAGGTGGGGTTCGCGGAGAGGGAAGAGACAAGGGAGGGGAAAGGCGGGGAAAGTGGACGGGAGCGGGGACGCACGGGAAAGGACATGCAGAGAGAATTAATTTATGGCATTGCAACTCATCCCGGGTACCAGCTAGCTATATTATAATTAATATTTTTTTAAACGCCAATGAGATTCACAAATCCTTCAATTATAATATCACGTGATTTTTCACTGGTCTGCTTCTAGTAAGTACACATATAAAACCTTTACAATACAAATTAAATCACCCTTAAAAATTAAAAACCGTATCGAATTTCATAACCTTGCGTTCTTCTAAAAGGTCGCTCAAAATACTGCAAAATTTGACATCATTTAGTCTAAACCGGAAACTTTGCAAAAAATACGAGAATCCGGGAAACGAAATACCTTTGTCAAAAACCTACAAAACCTTTGTTATGGGGTTAAAAAAACCCATCGTCAAGGGTTGAAATTGATAACAAAAGACATAGGCCATGTGAACTTTGCTTTTTATCGATAATTTTTTCACTTTTTCCCATGGTTTTTTGGCAACTTTTTTTGGCGTGTGTGTTTTTTTTATTGTATTTTTAAATCGACGCGGAATGACAAGTGGAATTGATACTTATTCTAGCGGGTTTTTAGCCTTACTAGTTGTTATTATTATTACAAAGGCGTGTTTTTTATAGCACAGTCAGTATGCATTTCAGATGATGTACAGTAATGTTGATACGAGTACTAGATTGAGGATGGTACGAAAATCTTCAAATGGTAGAATTAATTTACACATACGCCTCAGGGATCTAATTTTAAAAAGATCAATTACAAAAATTATTCGCCGTAGCAATATGTTACGTTTCAAAATTGACCGTCACGCCGTTTTCCGCAGGAACAGACAGCCATACAAGCTCTATCTTGACTCACACTCTAACCTTCATTCACATTCATACATCCGCTCACCACTCTTCTGTTATTCTGAATCTTGCCCAACTCGAGCCCTGTCTTTCTTGGGTGTCCCCCACTTTTTGTATCATTCACTCTTTTAGGGTGTAACAGTAAAATTTGGGAGGCAAATATTTATTGGATAGCCAATACCCCTGCCATAGGTCACCCCGCGTGGTTCGCTACGTTTGGTGATTTGGCAGGGGTGCCAAGCATGGGGTGAGGTTTGTCTAGGTCTTGGTGGAGGATACGTTCGGATCTGTAGAGACTGGTTGAAGGAAACCTTTCTCCAAACTCTCCAGCCTGACTCTCTCGCCTTGCACCACAGCGGGAGGGATGGATTCACACGTTCCTCACTCCTGGACACATTAACCCCCGGATTCCACACATTTTTCCATCCCATAACTTCCTCTCCTTCCTTTTCCTAACGAAAACCCTCCAAACGGCATCTCGTAAGATGACATAGGCCCTTAGGTATTTTTTTCCCCAGGGCTTCCTCACCTTTTAACCAGCGATTCCTGAGCATATTTGTGTTAAAAAATGTAGATCTCATTTTCCTGCCCGACAACATTTAAAAAAATTAAAAACAAAAAATGTATACTGCACCCTTTCTCTTGTGTTATCTTGCTGCTGGAACGAGAGTGATTGCTTATCACGTTACCTGCTAGGCTACATCCGACTACTCAGTTGCGACGTGTGTTGGAAAAATATTTTTCCTGTTTTTTAGTGATAACTAAAATCATCGAACAGCAAAATAACAACTACATTTTTTCTCCAAATATGCACGGGACCTCGGGTTAAAATCCTTCGGGTACGTGCTGTTACATTCTGTATACTAAAATATTACATCCACGGAAATATGTTTGCTAAAAAATTACTTGTATGTATTTGATTGTAACATCAGCCACACAGTATTTCTATACATCTATCTTCAGTTCAAAGAACTTTGCAAAAAAACTACCATTTATGAAAAGATCCAACCCCTTATTTGCCCAAGGGTTGAAAAAGCTGGGAATAAATCCTTTTTTACTGTTTTTTTACCCATTTTAAAGGTTTATTTTCCTTAAATTTGGAATCTTTTTCAAAAGGAAGGCATCTGCGATTTTTTTTGCAAATCTTTTGATTTTAACCCAACGGTAATTCGATATTTTGCAAATCCAAAACAGATTTTTTTATTGTAAATTAAGCGGATGTAGAAATAAGAAAGTGTAAGTACCTAGCGAGGATGTATCGGAACAATATCGGCATCTATTTTCAATTTGGGAGGCGGTAATGGGTACCGCCGCCCCGGTAACCTTTATTGGATAACCAACACCTCTGCCATAGGTCTCCCCAAGTGGTTCGCTACGTTTGGTGATTTAGCAGGGGTGCCCGGGTTCATGGGATGAGGTTTGTCTCGGTCTTGGAGGTGGATGATCAGGACACACTGAACCCCCGATTCCTACCCACCCCTTAAACCCCTTTTCCTTCCCAGAACTCTCCTCTCCTTCCTTTACTTAAAACAACCCTCCACACAGCATCCCCAAAGATGACATAGGCCCTCAGGGAAGTGGTTTTCCTCAGGGCCTCCTTTCCTGGAGCTCATGAAAAAAAAATCTATTACATTCTGGGAAATATTCTGTGATGAAAGGATATGGGTTATTGGAATGAGAAGAGAGAGAGGAGGTTAGCATATAACTGGCTATCGAAATCTAGTCAGTCAACTAGTAGTTTTTTTTACATTTTAGCTCAACACAGAAGGCCCTGAGGATAATAATTCTCCTCAGGGCCTATGTCATCTTTGGGGATGCTGTGTGGTAGGTGTTTTTAGGAAAGGAAGGACAGGAAGTTCTGGGAAGGAAAAGGGTATCTGGGGTGGGTAGGAATCTGGGGGTCAGTGTGTCCATGAGTGATGGATGTATGAATCCACTGTGGTGCAAGGCAATATTTCGAGAGAGTACAGCCGGAGAAGTCGAAGAGACTCCCTCAACCATTCTTTCCCGATCCGGCCTGCCATACAGGTGGTGGGCAGACGCATCCGCCGCCAAGACCCGGAAAAACCTCACCCCATGAACCTGCTAAGTCACCAAAAGTAGCGAACCGCTTGGGGTGACTATCCAAGGGGTGGTTATCCAATGAATGGATCCCGGGGCGGCGGTACCCATACCCGCCTCCCAAATTGAACTAGTAATCTAATAAACGGCCAAACCGATTTGTAACAACATTCATGCCCTACGTGGTTGAGCGGTAGCACCGATTACGATTCTGGAGGTCACAGGTTTGAATCCTGGCCTATCATAAATACGATATTTCATATTTTATTAATATAAAAAATATATTATATATTTAAAAAAAAAAAAAAAAAATTTGAATATTCCACTGACCAACATAAATAATACTCAACGTGGGCAATAATCCAAAAAGGCGGATATGGGTACCGCCGCTTGGGGAACCATTTTTTTTAATAATCAACACCTCTGCCATATTTCACCCCAAGCGGTTTGCTACGTTTTTTTTTAACATTAACTCCACACAGGAGGCCCTGAGAAAAAGAACTTCCCTCAGGTCCTAGGTCATCTTTGAAGATGCTGTGTGGAGGGTCTTTTTGAGGAAAGGAAGGAGTGAACACGGCTCTTGATGAGACCCATGTTGTAGGTGGGAGGAAACACAGAGGCCGGAAAATCGTTCCACAGCCGAGCCGTTGAACTCAAGAACGAGTCATAGAAACGACCCGTTCTCATGTGACTAATGTCAACCGTGTACAAATGTTGGGCGCCTGTTTGGCGTGTTTCCCGACTATGCACCGGTGCCATTAGTTCCTCGGAGCATCTTCCATTGTAATACCGGTAGAACAAGGACAGCATTCCCACCTGACGCCTGTGCTCTAAAGATTGCAGTCCGTCTGTTAAGATGGGAGAATCTATCAACCGGACCGCCCGTTTCTGCACAGAGTCAAGGGTTTTTTTGGTGACTTAGCAGAAGTGTCCGATTCATGGGTCTGACTTTGTCTAGGTCTTGGTTTGAACGCGTTTGCCCACCTACCGGCGGGCCGGATCGGGAGAGACTGGTTAAGGGAGACGGGAGATCTAACCTAGACCACTCCATTCGAATTCTTTCGGAACATATCTCATATAAAAAAAAAGATCTACGCGAAACAAGAGTCCCATTTGATAAAGCCTGTGCTTTTATCACACTTCCATTTTTGAGAAATATAACAATACTTTGAAGATGCCCCGTCATTATCATACATCACTTACCCCTTCGCAATGACAGGGCGGTACTAAAAAACAGCTATTTATAAACCAGGGGGAACTGCCTTCCAAACCTAGTCACTTACTAAAAGAATCTCACGAATCTTACGTTTTAAATCAAGCTTATCATAATGATTCAAAATTCCCCTTTTTTAGCAAAAGTTCTCGCTGAAAAAAATAATGTAGGTTAGGTTAAATTCAACCCTCTTAGAATTATTTAGGTCCCTTAAGGGTTGTAGGCCATAAGGGTATAGGCTATAAGGCTACAGACCCCATCTTTATGCCCAGACACAGGGTTCGTAACCCTACACCAGACACTCACCCTGGGGTTAAAAAGACAACAAAGAAATTTAAATGATTCTAAGCAGGTTTAAGTGAAAAAATATATTTTGGGGTAAATATCTATTTTTGGAGAGACACCATTTTTTCTTTGTTATTTTTAACGTTGATGTCCAATGGAACAAAATATATAATATATAAGTGTATATTTTTATGCTTGTAATAAAGATTAAGAAAGAAAGAGGAAAAACCAAATTTGACTGGAACTAAAATAAATGAGTTCCCTAAGGTGTACGTGTGGATAAAATATGTATGTATTATGTGTTTCCCTTCTTCCTTCGTTAGCCAACGTTACGGACAGCGTTACAGTGTCTGCCCTGATGATGGACACTGTAACGCTGTCTGAAACGTCAGCTAAAGAAGGAAGAAGTTTTTTTTTTATATGAATACCTCACAAGAGTCAGATGCTCCCGTCTGAAGCCAGTGAGACCATGGCATCCCCAATTTGGGCATGTTGTAAGGCTGGAGTTAGCGGGGAGGGGAAGGAGATGGGGTAGAGGAAGGTGGGGAAGTACCTGGCTATTCAGATCAGAAGTCATGATAACCCATAAAATATAAATACTTAAAATTCGTAAAAGGACCTATATATTATGTAAAAAGGTCTCCCTTAATCAGTCTCTCCCGATCCGGCCCGCCACGCAGTAGGTGAGCAAACGCATGTGTCGTCAAAACCTAGACAAACCTCACCCCATGAACCCGCTAAGATCAAACGTGCGAACCACTTGGGGCGACCTATTGCAGGGGTGTTGGTTAAATGATGCGGTACCATACCAGTCTCCGAAATCGAATGAATAATATGGCTTTAGCAGTGTTGAGAGACCAGATCTGCATAACCTGGCACTTATTAACCTTCTTCTTCCACTCCCCACCACTTTCATCCTCACAACATACTCCAATCAGGGATGCCAAAGTCTCATTGGCTCCGGGCAGTTAGCTTATGTTAGATTAACACATTATTCATAGAATTAATTTAAAACCCTTTTTACCGTAACCAAATTATGCGCAAGGATTCAAAATAATACAAAAAAAAAACATATTCCCAAATATATTATACTACTGCATAATACAAAATTAACAACATAATGCAAAATTTATAAATTGCAAAGTTCCAAATATTTCTCATAGGTTCATATTACAAAAAAACTCAAATTCAATATATTTGTAAAAAGGTTGCATACTGCGCCCATTTGGCCAATGTTTATTTAGTATTTTATTGTAAAAGAGAAAGGGTTGAATTTTACAGTAAAAATGTTAATCACGCTGCGTGTATTTTAGTTAAAAAAGGTAACAGTTATTTTTTAACATCCCACCCTTGTGGACCTCTGCGCTAAAGAATCTGTTGTACAAAAAATTGCAAGGGTGAAAAATAGGGGTTGAAAACATAGATTTTTTTTAATGATAAATACCTATTTTTTTTTACATGAGCTCCACACAGGAGGCCCTGAGGAAAATAATTTCCCTCAGGGCCTACGTCGTCTTTGGGTATGCTGTGTGGAGGGGTTTTTTAAGGAAAGGAAAGAGAGGAGAGTTCTGGGAAGGAAAAGGGTTTAAGGGGTGGGTAGGAACCTGCGGTTCAGGGTGTCGTGGTCATCCACCTCCAAGACCGAAACACACCTCACCCCATGAACCCGGGCACACCTTCTAGACCACCAAACGTAGCGAACCACTTGGGGTGACCTATGGCAGAGGTGTTGGTTATCCAATAAAGGTTCCCGGGGTGGCGGTACTCCTCCCAAATTGTAGAAATAATATTGTTGATATTCTGTATTTTCTTCTCGTGGATTATTACTGTAATCTCGAAGTATAAGCGGAAAATTATAGTGAATCTACATTAAGTGATATCACGACTAAATCCTTGAAAATGATGGGGTTTATACATAGAATATCTAAACCATTTAAAAAACCCCAATCCATTATAACCCTATACAACTCATTGGTCAGAAGCAAATTAGAATATGGTAGTGTTATCTGGAATCCACACTACTTAAAATATTCAAAAACTATTGAATCTGTGCAAAAAAAATTTCTGAGATTATTATCATTTAAACTTGGACTAAATGCCTTACTCCAATCTTACGAGGAACGACTCCAATATTTTAAGTTTACTACTCTGGAAAAAAGAAGAAAAGTTGCTGACTTAATGAGTCTATACAAAATCATTCATGATAAGCTTGAAACAACTCACTGCCTGAGCAATATTCTTATTAAGGTCCCCAATAGACGTAATTTAAGGAATCAGAATATATTTCATCTTGAATTATTTAAAAACAATATTGCATACTTCAATCCACTGTCTCGGATGTGTCGACTGTATAATTCCATTGAATGTAACCATATAGACATCTATGCAAATAGTCTCGCTTACTTTAAAAAGCAAATTAACAATAGACTAACCTAACATGTAATTGAGAATTGAAAATACTTATCTTAATACTTATCTTGAACTTGAATGTGAATGGCTGTTCTTCACTCTATTTGTACTTTACTTTTTTTGTTTTTCTGTTTTTTTACATCGTATATCGATCTTTTTTTATCTTTGTTATCTCTATATTGTATCATCACTATTTTTGTTATCTCTTTTTATACCTCCGTTTATATTTTGATATTCCTAATTTCTGTTAACAACTATTAAACTGTGCATTCTGTGAACATTTTTAAGTGGACTATTAACATGTACGCTTTTTACAATGCTAATCCAATGACTTTTTTCTGTTAATACTCTGTAAATGTTCCAAAACAATAAATAAATAAATAAATAAAAGTTTGGAGTTGATTTTGTGGTATAGCTTTTCGAGGTGAAAACTTCTTTTGCACCGTTGTGATTTGAAACTCATAGATACAAACACATACATCTATAGGATTTTGTCTGCGAGAGAATGAGATAGTATAATCAATCTCCTCTTTGTGCGGTGCTTCGTAGCCTTCCCATACTCTTGTCTACTTTATTTTTTAAGGTTTCACTTCTATGTGATTTTTAAAATTTAAGTTAAGATTTAAATTTTTGGTTGAATGTCTCATTTCACAAAGCATTCCGTTTAGAGTGAATTGCCTATTTAAAAAAAAAGTCAAATTTGTAAAAAATTGTATGCTACCCTTAGCGTTAATGCTATCGCTATAATACTGCAGATCTTTCATTTGCGAAATGCGTTTCATTTTGGATAAGTTTTAAGATTTTCACGGCCAAAAGCATTTTCGTTATTTGTTTTTGAGGTGTTATGCCGTGTAGCGCTACCTCCTTCTTTAGCCAATGTTTCGGACATCGTTGCAGTGTCCATCATCAGGGCAGATCCCGCAGATCCGGTAGATAACATCTACCGGCACTGGTACGACACGACCGGCACGACACTGCAACGATGTCCGAAACGTTGGCTAAAGAAGGAGGTAGCGCAACACGGCGTAACACCTCAAAAACAAATAACGAAAAAGCGTTTCATTTTATTTATACGTGTGAGGGAGATGTATGAAAATGATTATTTGTTTCCTTTGGGGGGTGCAGATATACGTTCATCGTTTGTCTCATTTTCGACTATTGTCATTTAGTGTGTAAGAAAGAGCGGCAGCATTATATTTTTACGAACAAAAGCAAAACCATCAGTGCATTGACATTTGACGTTTTCCAATTTTTGAAATTCACTCACATTTCAATATATTTTTTTTTTTCATTTATTTAATTACAGAATACATTTTGTACAAAAAAATTTGAGTAGACCCACAAAGCTGTCATATGGCAGCTTGTCTGCAGGTTCTAACAATTTAAACATTCTTAATATAATATCTAAGAAAATATTTGTAAATACATTTATAGTCTTAAGGAATCATTAGAATGGATCACATAATATTAGATAATTTAACTTACAACCATAAATATATAAGATATTTCAATATACCTGCCTAATAACAAGATATGTAGGCAGCTATATTAAGATATTCAAAGATACATGGAGTTTTCGCTCATTAACCATAGTTTTATCATTTTAGGACATAGTCTCTCATTTTTTTCAAATTTTATGTTTTTATTGATTAATCCTTTTAACTATATTCCATAATTTAAAATAATTATCGTCACGGCAAGTAGTATTGGTAGGGGTCTACGGAGACGTCACTGTGCAGTGTGTGAGAGAGATGCAAGAAAATGATGACATTTTTCCTATGGAGGGAAGAGGCCTACGTACATTGTGTATCTCATCTTTTGAAAGAGCTGCAGCAATATTGTGATAAGGAACGTATGTTTATTACCTTTTCTGTGCCGTTACCGTGAATATAAAAACGTCCAACCTACTCGTAAATACATATAGATAAAGAATTGCGACGTTTGCAACCCCTGGAAATTTTAAGGGTTGTTTAAAATAGCCTCCAATACAATGCTAACGGCACTAGTTTATTCGGGAAGTGGAACCTACCTTCAAAGATTTATCAAAAAACGGGATGCGAATTTCAACCCTTCTAAAGTTTTTAGCATAGTTTCGTGCTTTATAGAATGGTGCGAGAATCTATGACGTTTTACGGAGCACATAGATAATCTGCCCTTTTTTATAATCAGCAAAATATATATTTATAAAATGTTCAAATTGGTACGACAGTGATCTTTCAAATACCTATGAACATGTTGAAATGAAATGTGATATTTCTCATTGTTCTTTTTTGTTATTTTTTGTTGTGATACACAAAATAATTGTATGTTATTTTAAAGTTTAAAACTACTATTATGTAATGATATTATTTTTCTTACTCTATTATATATTATTTTGTACTCTATTATATGTTTATTTATAAAAGGCAGTATAGCCGTTTATGTATTTAAAATAAAATAAAATAAAATAACAATTTATTGGATAACCAACACCTCTGCCATAGGTCACCCCAAGTGATTCGGTACGTTTGGTAACTTAGCAAGAGACTTGACGACAGGCGTGATCTATGGGTAAGGCTCTTAAGGGCCCGCAATCCGGATTTCTAGCAATTTATTACATATTTCCCTTAAACACGGTAAGTTTTAAAGCTCTTAAAAAAATATATGTTATTCTTGAAGATAATATCTAAACTTTGCCCGCGCCGAAACGCAAATTATATTAAATTCCCTTGATAGAAAAAAATCGCAAAGTATGCTCCAAAAATTAGTATTAACACGTTTGCTTCAGTTATTATATAAGTTATACAGGGTGTTAAGGGACGTACTTGACTTACTTTAACCAGTGATTCCTGACATTATTTGGAGTAAAAAATGTAAATGAAATTTTGGTCTCCGGTGACTTTTTTTGACGACTTTTTTTTTTTTTCAAAATTTTTTTCTTCAAAATCAAACAAAAAAAAAATTCTTCCGCACATCGTCACTAGTCACTCAGCCGGGTGTCTGACGAACCCCTTACCCCGCCTGCAACTGTTCAACAACTACCATTTTTTTATGTTTTTGTAGAAAAAATAAAAAAAAAAACATCAAAAATGTCACCGGAGACCAAAATTTCATTTACATTTTTTACTCCAAATACTGTCAGGAATCACTGGTTAAAGTAAGTCAAGTACGTCCCTTAACACCCTGTATGTATGAAAAAATTCACAGTGTTTCTTTCAATGCTGTTTAAGATTTTTGCTCTATTTTAAACGAGTCGTGTTTTATTAAACATTTTCGCAATTTTCGCATCGATTTTGTCGCTGTAAATGTTAGCGCTCTCCTCTAACATTCGTAATTTCGTATCTCTCCATCTTCTTCTTTTCGGGCCCGGTTGCAGCAACTTAACTCACAAACCGAAGGACGCGGTGTGGGAAATCCCGGGGTGGGAAAATAAAAATTATTTGATTAATTTGTGTTATTTTCGGCACGTTCCAGAGTGGAAGATATTCTCAGTATCGCTCTGGTGTAAGACTACCATTCAGAATTGAAACCTTGCTTGAAATGGCTTTAGCCATGTTTGGTGACTAGATTTGAAGAGCCAGGTACTTTCCCCACCTTCCTCTTCCCCATCTCCTTCGCCTCCTCACAACCTTCAGCCTCACAACATACCCCAATTGGGGATGCCATAGTCTCACTGGCTCCTAACGGGAGCAGCTGGAACTCTTGTGAAGTGTTCCAATAAAAAAATTAAAAGACTAAAAAAAGAGTGCCCGGTTTCGTAAGGTGAGATTTGGACCCGGTCTTGGTTGTGGATGCATCTGCCTTCCAGCTGAGTGGCATTGGGACGAACTGGTTGAGAGAGACCATTGGAACTCTCCAGCCGGACTCTCTCGACCCATCGCCTTGCTCTGCAGTGGGAGGGGTGGATTCATACGTCCGTCACTCTTAGAGAGACCGACCTCCAAATTCCTACCCAATCCTCACATCTTTTTCCTTTCAGAACTTTACATTATTCCTTTCCTCAAAAGACCCTTAACACAAAGCATCCCCAAAATGAGATAGGCCCCAAGGAGAATTATTTTCCTCAAAGTGTGGAGCTAATGAAAAAATATATATACGGTACATTTGCGGCACGTTCATTCAGAATTGAAACTTTGCTAGAAATGGCTTTTGCCATGTTTGACAACCAGGTACTTTTCAAAATTTCTCTTTCCCATCTCCATTCATTCGACACTCCTTTATACATAAAACTACATAACAAATTTTTAAATTAATTTAGAAACACAAAACAAAAATGCAAAATGAACAGAATTCTTACTTCCTATGAACTTTGTAAACGTTTCATTTAAAATATAGCATTACATCTTCACAGCTGCAAAGAACACAAATATAGTAACTTTCACACACAAAGTACAAAACAAAATCAAAAACCAAAAATAAAATTTAAAAAAACTTACAAAAAAGGGGTAAATATTATTTGAGAAAAGGGTAAAAAAACGAAAAATGTGGGACCCTAGATGAACACAATAAAAAATTATCTACAATATTGTCGAGTCATGTTACAGGATCATTTTTTTTGGATTTTGATGGGAAGGTACCTACCCAAATAATGCAGGTAGATATTTTGGAACCCTTATTTATTGTTGGTATTCAATAAAATACTTTATCGGTTTGAAACAGGGAATATTTCTTACTTTTTAAGATTGATATAAAAATTGATAAAAAAATTGATGCAAAAGATTAATGGTTGTTTTAATTGGGTGTTGTTTTTATGTGACACAATAAAATCAGCTGCTAGAACTTGATATCTATGTTCTGTTACGGCTTCACACTCTCAGTATCACCCTGGTAGAAGTTTACCTTTCAAAATCACACAGGAGGTCTTGTCATCTTTGGGGATGCTGTGTGGAGGGTTTTTTTTAGAATTAGGAAAGAAAGAAAGTTCTGGGAAAGAAAAATGTATTATATATACTTTTTTATTTTAACTTTATGAGTAAAACCTCAAATAATAATATTTAATTACATGAAGAGAATATTTCCGGTCAAAACGAGAGGTCCTGGGTTCGAGTCCCAGAGGTGCCAGTATTTTTCTGTTTTCAGATTTTCGATTCAGTTTCGCTTGTATTGTCTTCATTTATTTAAAAATGTATGAGATTCGATCCAATCCGAAGGTCGCGGGATCGAATCCCGGCGTGGGCAATTAAATTTTATTTGAATAATTAGTGTTATTTCACAATTAATTCATTGTGGAAGATACTCTCAGAGTGTCACCTTGGTGTAAGACCACCATTCTGAATTGAAACGTTGCTTTAAATGGCGTTAGCCGTGTTTGGTGACCAGATCTAAACAGCCAGGTACTTTCCCACCTTTCTCTTCCTCATCTCCTTTCCCTCACCACTGTCTTCAGCTTCACAACATATCCCAATTGGGGATGCCGTAGTCTCACTGGCTTCAGACGGGTGCGGCTGGGACTATTGTGAGGTATTCATATAAAAAAAGGAATGTTGCGGTCAATGTGTCAAGTAGTCATGAACGTATAAATTCATACTTTCCGCTGCGGTGCAAGGCTGTGAATCAAGGGTCCTGCTGGAGAGGTAAAATGATCTCCCTCAACCGGTCTCTCCGCATCCGGCCCGCCATGCAATAGATGGGCAAACATTTCCGCAACCAAGACTCAAAAAAACCTCACCCCATGATCCCGGGCACCCCTGCTAAGTCACCAAACGCACGAACACTTTGGGGCGACCTATAGCGGAGGTGTTGGTTACAAATCAATCAACTCAAAACTATATCTTTCGATTTAAGGCCCGGTAGTAAGCGCTCAAAAGTGTGTTCTTTAAATGATATTGTGTACAGTATTTCTTTAAATGATATTTAAGGCACCGTAACCACGCTCAAAAAGAAGAAGATGGAGAGATATGTAGATACAAATATTAGAGGGAGCGCGCTAATATTAAAAATGATAATAATTAGGCGAAAATTGTGAAAATGTTTGATAAAACCCCACTAGATTAAAATAGATAAAAAATCTCGCGAAAATGTCTTAAGCCGCCGCTACCCAAATTTCTACCGGTTTCCTACATATCTCCCTTAATCATTTGAAGTTTTTAAGCTCTTAAAAAATATATGTTTTTTTTTACATTACAGGAAAATAATTTCTCTCAGGGCCTATGACATCTTTGTGGATGCTGTGTGGAGGGTTTTTAAAGTAAAGGAAGGGGAGGAGAGTTCTGGGAAAGAAAAAGGGTTTAATGGGTAGGAATCTGGGGTTCAGTGTGTACTGGTCATCCGCCCCCAAGAAACAAACCTCACCCCATCAACCCGGGCACCCCTGCTAAATCACCAAACGTAGCGAACCACTTGGGGTGACGTATGGCAGAGGTGTTGGTTTTCCAATAAAGGTTCCCGGGGCGGTGGTACCCATTCCCGCCTCCCAAATTATGAAATTCCCTCGATAGAAAAAAATCGCAAAGTTTCAGTTATTTTACTAGTTATATGCGCGTGAAAAAATTCACAGTGTTTCTTTAAATGTTGTTTCAGACAGCCCCCAAGGGATTTTTGCTCTATTTTAAAGGAGTCGTGTTTTATTAAACATTTTCACAATTTTTACGATTTTATTTCTTTAAATATTAATTAGCTCGCTCCTCTAATATTCGTAATTACATATCTCTCCATCTTCTTCTTTTTTGAGCTATTATTTAAAGCGATAAAATCGATGCGAAAATTGTGAAAATGTTTAATAAAAATGACTCGTTTAAAATAAAGCAAAAATCTCTTGGGGCTGTCTAAAACAGCATTTAAAGAAACATTGCGATTTTTTTCACACATATAACTTGTAAAATAACTGAAACACACTTGAAAATAAAAAATTTCGGAGCACATTTTGCGATTTTTTTTTATCGAGGAAATTTCATATAATGTACGTTTCGGTGTGGGGAATGTCTAGATATTATCTTCAAAAATAACATATATTTTTTTAAGAGCTTGTAAACTTTATCAGCCTTACTAAAAAAAATACACTAAAACATGAAATATAACTAATAAGGTTTGTTCTTAAAATGTATTTTAAATCTGGCAACAATGTAATTTTTTATAGTATAAGTACTAAATTGTTTATTTTCCTTCATAACCGCTAGGTGGCGGCGCCTGCGCATTCGTCGTTTGCGCTCATAAATGAACTTTCGCGCTGGAACCGCGAAAAAATTTCGCTTCGCGGATGTGTGTGCAATATTACATAAATGTGATGGTAATTTCTACTAATATGACTAATTTACTCTTATATTTATATAATTGATATATTTACCGTGTTTTTGTGGTTTTTCTTAAGTTTTAGTCAAGTTTTAATAACAATAATTGTACTTTGAAAATTGAAATGTCAAAAACTATTTTATGTGATACATGAAAATTCAAATTTACATTTAAAGGATTTTATTTTATGAGAATTTCATGAAAGTGGTGTTTTTTTTAAAAATATTAATATCTAATACATGTGTTCCTAAACTATCAAAGAAATTAACGTCTTTATAGATGCAAGAAATCTGTTATAAAAGCCGGTATTATTTTTAGGTTAGTTTTTTGGCAATAAAAAAAACTTTGAAATTTTTTATTATTTTTTTATTGTATGCACGAGGAAAAAGTGGGGTGACAGTTTCGTTCTTAATTCGTTATATAAAAGGACTGTATTTGTTAAATTTAGTTTTTTTTATAAATTTCTCTACCCTTTCACAAAAAAGTTTTGGTAAGAATTTTTTTTCATTTTTTTCGCGTTTGAATCTTAAAATATAGCAGTTTTTTAAAAGTAAAGTGTATTTCAAATACACAAATCTAAAAGGTAATTTTATCTAGTTTTCATAAATGGTATTTGTTTTTACGACACCTTCAAAAATAAGAAATATAAAGAACGTATTTTTTGGAAATATTCCAAATTTCGTTCAGACATCATTACTAAAACAGAGATAAACTACCCTCTCAGGCCGTGTAAACAATGTGTATTTTTTTCCATGATCAATTTTTAATCAATAGTGTTTTCACATCTGCGGCCGTTTGTCAATTGAATAAATTTTTCACTGGGTTTTTTAGTAAGGCTGTAAATGTTTAAGGGAGATATTATTTATTTTATTTATTTACGTCCAAAGGGAACATGTTTGGAAGTACCCACAATTAATTAATGACAGATGATTTTTAAACAGATGAAGAAATAATAAAAATAAAATTAGGTAAAAAAGCACACAAGTCTTAGATTTCATAGGGTTACAAAAATACAGATATGTTTAGGAATAGTTTTGGAATAAGTTTTTTACAAGATTAACAAAATTCGCAAAAGTTTATATTAAATATGTTAACAACACCAAAGTACTGATTTCCCAAAGTTGTAAAGTGGGCAATGTAGTTCAGCTTATGAATGCTACAATAGAATAGTGTATTTATTCATAAGTTTATGAGTTGCAGGAGTTCGCAACAGTCAAATTTAGTGTTAAGTATTTTGAATAAAAATGTTAAGTCATTTATTTTACGTCTGTCTTATAGTGTGGGTATTTTAAGAATATTTAATAATATGCAAGAAGAGATGTGCAAGAAATCGGTAGAAATTCGGGTAGCGGCGGCTTAATGCTTTTCCACGGTAAACTGACGAAATCAATCACACGATTTTAACCTCTAAGCCACGATGGTCGTCCATTCATACATAAATGCCTTATAACATTTAGGTTTTTTTTGCAGTCAAGTGGGTAATGTATATGCATGATGTGAAATAATTCACGGACATAGGCGCATAATATTAAAAGTGGAATGATCAAATCAAATCAATGGCTCCCTTAGAATAGAATAACTAATAACATGTGGGGAGATTTGGCCGAATTGAATATTAAATTCAACGTAAAAATACTCGAATAGCTCCGACAGAGGACCGGGATGGGAAAAAGTCGTAAATGAGGATTCGTTTGTCAAACCAGGTTTAAATCTGTCTCTCTAACCGGAGTTGAGAAACCGTTTTAGCCTTTTGTAATATAACTAACTGACTATCACGTCATTTCTCTGCAGGTGTAGGCAGAGAGGATGGATAGGAACACTTGTTGGGAAGGAGGTTGGAGTGTAATTTGCCGGTATACATGGTAACCTGGAGGTAATATTATTATAAGAATGTAGGTCAAAGATATACATCAATGAACAAAAGGAATTAGAGGTGGATATTTTTTTCCATCTCTCTTCCTCTCGTATGTCGCCTCTTCTTGTCCCTTCTTGCTTCTTCTTCTTCACTCTTCTTGTTTCTATTTTTGCCTCTTTTATGCTACTACTTGACTCTCCTTGCTTCTATTAGTCTCTTCTTACACTTTCTTCGCTTCTTACTTCTACTTGTCTCTTCTTGCTTCTATTAGTCTCTTCTTACACTTTCTTCGCTTCTTACTTCTACTTGTCTTTTATTGCTTCTATTAGTCTCTTCTTACACTTTCTTCGCTTCTTACTTCTACTTGTCTCTTATTGCTTCTACTAGTCTCTTCTTACACTTTCTTCGCTTCTTACTTCTACTTGTCTCTTATTGCTTCTATTAGTCTCTTCTTACACTTTCTTCGCTTCTTACTTCTACTTGTCTCTTATTGCTTCTATTAGTCTCTTCTTACACTTTCTTCGCTTCTTACTTCTACTTATCTCTTATTGCTTCTGTTAGTCTCTTCTTACACTTTCTTCGCTTCTTACTTCTACTTGTCTCTTATTGCTTCTACTAGTCTCTTCTTACACTTTCTTCGCTTCTTACTTCTACTTGTCTCTTATTGCTTCTACTAGTCTCTTCTTACACTTTCTTCGCTTCTTACTTCTACTTGTCTCTTATTGCTTCTACTAGTCTCTTCTTACACTTTCTTCGCTTCTTACTTCTACTTGTCTCTTATTGCTTCTATTAGTCTCTTCTTACACTTTCTTCTCTTTTTACTTCTAATTGTCTCTTCTTACTTCTACTCAGCTCTACTTGCTTCTACTAGTCTCTTCTTACACTTGCTGCGCTTCTTACTTCCACTTGTCTCTTTTTGCTTCTACTTGTTTCTTCTGACTTTTACTTGTCACTTCATGCTTCACTTGTCTCTTTTTGGTTCTACTTATCTCTTTTTACTTCTACTTGCCTCTTCTTGCATTACTTGCCCCTTTTTCTTCTTCTTGCCTCTTCGTGCCTATTATTGTTTTTTTTGCCTCGACTTGGATCTATATAATACGTATCTTCCTTCAGTGCTTTTTCATGAATCTTCTTGAACTTTACTATTACTAATTTTTGATTTCATGCTATACTAATATTTCAATCGGATGTTAAAATAAATTTAATTTCGTACTTCTCTTAACGACCTTTTTCGTCATCTGCCTTTGTTTAAGTATTGAAAACCAAAATTATGTAGCTTTGTTTGGAAGTAGATGTTGGAAACAATGATGGCGTCCCGTATTCCCCAGTGTGAAAGTCGTAAATGAACCATCGGTTAGTTGGACCAGCGATCACTGCACAATTAATAATGTTGGTAGTAAAAGGAAATCAAACAATGTCACGTTAATCGTACAATTTGGAACCGCTGCTCCGGGAACAATTTATTGGATAACCAACACCTCTGCTATAGTCCACCCAAAGAGGTTCGCTACATTTGGTGACTTAGCATGTGATGAGATTTGTTTAGGTGTTTACGGCGAATGTGTTTGCTTACCTACTGGTTGGGGGAGATTGGTTTAGGGACACCTAACCACACCTCTCCAGCCGGACTTTCAGCGCAGCGGGAGGGATGGATTCATACGCCCGTCACTCCTAAACGCATTTAAAAGTCAGATACGCCTCTCGTACATATACTGGTAATGTTATATTGTCATGAAAACAAGCTTATGAGTGGTTAACCCCCAGATTCCTACCGACTCCTCGTACCTTTTTCCTTCCCAGAACTTTCTGTTCTTCCTTTCCCTTAAAAGACCCTCCGCTCAGCATCCGCAAAAGAAGACATAGGCCCCGACGGAAATTTTTTTCCTGAGGGTCTCTGTGTGGAATTAAGGTAGAAATAGAGATTATTAAATGCGGTTGTAAAACCCCGCCAATTTGGACAAAAGGTCGTCCCGCCATATAAAAATGACATTTTTAATGAACCCCAAATTCCAATCGTCTCAATTTTCGCCATTTCGAGTCGAGCCGAGGCGAAAGCAAAATCATATTGCGATCTTCTTGCATTATTGTTGTATTGTCTCATTCTCATTATATATTATATGTATTTATTTCAAACAACGCCGGACAAGATGGCGCCGGCTCTTAAATCGGTATTTAAAATTCCGAATATTGGAATTCTTTTGAAAAACTGTTTTGATTTAAAATATTGCTCTGCAAGAATTTGCAGACTTTATGAGAGTTACAATCAAAAGTATCGCACCGAGACTTGATACGAACAAAGTACTTACCTAAACAGATGCATTGCTTGTATAAAGCTCGATTTCGACCTGTTATTCGATCCATTAAAAAAAAAAAGATTCCAGAGAAAACGATTTTTTGAAAACTTTAAAAATTTGAAAACTTCTTTAGCACCGTTGTGATTTTAAACGGAAACCAGCGACGCTAAAAAGAGACAAACACATATAGGATGTAGCCTGCGAGATAATGAGATAGCAATGAAATATTTATTTATTGACGGGTAGGTACTCGGTTCCAATATAATATGATATATCCACGGTCCCACGCGAGCCTCCATTTGTGTAGTGATATAAAGCGCCTGACGAACTCCAGTGGCCAGACATCCAGCAAACCAAGGGTCGAATTCTATGAACTCGACCCTTATATTTTTGATTAATCAATATTCATTCTTCAAACCACTCAACCATAAAATAAACAGGCAAAATAAAAGAAAGCGACATCTAGCGACTCCGAAGAATAGAACACAAATACTAATAAGAAGATCAAGTATATAAAAAAGGTGCACTGGAATTCAAAGGCAAAAATATGGAAAATATCGTTTTTCACATTGTAAGTTTTCCTTTTAAAAAAATTCATTGTTAGTTTGCATATTGAATGTCTGTTGATGGCGTTCTAACCAATTTGGGAGGCGGGAATGGGAACCTTTATTGGATAACCAACACATCTGCCACAGGTCACCCCAAGTGGTTCGCTACGTTTGGTGATTTAGCAGGGGTGCCCGGGTTTGTGGGTGAGGTTTGTCTAGTTCTTGGAGGCGGATGACCAGGACACACTGAACCCCAGATTTCTACCCACCCCTTAAACCCTTTTCCTTCCCAGAACTCGCTTCTCCTTTCTTTCCTTAAAAAAACCCTCTACACATCATCCCCAAAGATGACGTAGGCCCTGAGGGAAATTATTTTCCTCAGGGCCTCCTGTGTGGACTCATGTAAAAAAAAGGCAATTTTAACAATTTTTGGAAGGTCGTAACTCCTATAAGAGGTAACTTATGAAAAAAGCAAAACGTACCGACAAGCAAGTCGTCAATAACCATATTAAATTGAAATATATATATATATAAATGAAACAATTTAACTTTGTTTGAACCACTTATATATTTGAGTATATCCGAAAAATATATATTTGCAATAGTGTCAAAATCCAGAGAGAAAATTGGGGATTACGTTTGTATGGATGAAACGCCGCCCACTTTTTTCTCAAGTAACTGGTTTATAAATACAGGTACACAAATTAAATAAATACTCATTCATGCATTGAATTATTGGTCAATGTCTGATTTATTTCTGTAGTTGTACTAAAAAACTAGGTGAATTCGGTAGTCGGTAGGCCCCGGTAAGAAGTGGGCAGTGGTAGTCGGGTTTTGTTTGACCCCGAGGTCACGAGTTCGACTACCGTGGAGATTTGGCCCCTTATTCGGTTCACCGGAGCACGTTTCGGACTTCTGTTACATTGCACATCTTCGCAGGCATTCATATCAGATGTTATCTCATGCCTATTTTATCTTTTTTTGTAGATTTATAAAAAAATTATAAATTTCAGTACATGTTTTTTTTTACATTAGCTTTACACAAGATGCTCTGAGGAAATTAATTTTCCTAAGGACATATATCATCTTTGGGGATGCTTAGTGGGTTTCTTTTTGAGGAAAGGAAGTTATGGGAAGGAAAAAGGGTAGATCAGCAACTTCATCTGCTAAAGGCAGACTGATAGAACCTAAACGAAAGCCAAATACTATGTTTGGAGATCGTGCTTTCGGAGACGAAACAGAGTTTAGGTCCAAACTAAAAACTCACCTTTTTGGGCTCTCCTACACTTAATTTAAATATACCTATTTGAGAGTATCATACTTGTATTGTCTATGATATTCATAATCACACTTTTCTTACTGAACTAAAATTACTCGAGTTACACATCAATCTGTCTCTTGAGGAATCACATTTAGGAAGATCAAATCCTTACAGGTACTACTGCACCACCCTCCATTAAATGTTGCTTTTACTTTCCAAAATACACTCATCGAAGAATACATTACATATTAATATTAAAATATTTTTTAGGATTAAATAACATGTGTTCCAATAATGTCCTCTGCGTGCGAACTCTATCTAAATTTCTTTAAATGGACAATATACAGTGTTAATTTCAAGCGACCTCCCAGGTAAGTATGGTCCTGTTTTCATTAAATTTTAGGCAGCATCGCGTTCATTAGTCAAAATATTGTACATATATTTTCGTATCGGTGATCAATGAACCGGTGTATGCAATTTTTAGCCATAAGTTGTTTTTAATTGTTTGTCTAGCTTCTAGGTACTTTTTTAGATTTTAGAAATGTATTATAAGTTTGTACAGCGCCCTTGAGGTGATTTTTCACAAAAACGGCGCTATATAAATCATCCAAGTATTATTATTAGGAAACTGGTGGCCAATGTGCCAACAGTCGTATGAATTCATCCCTCCCACTGCTGTGAAAGCGTTGTGTCGAGAGAGTCCGGATAGAGAGGTAAAATGGTTTCCAGTCTCCGGCCCGCAACACAGTAGGTGGGCAGACACATCCACCGCCAAGACCTAGGAATTCTTCAACCCATGTATCCGGGCACCCCTGCTAAGTCACCAAACTTAGCGTAACACTTGGGGTGACCCATTTCAGAGGTGTAGGTTATCCAATGAATGGTTCCCTCCGGTTGGCCTCCCAAATTTATTTATGACATATTAATAATACACATTTAAAAAAATATTTACAGCACAAGAATTATTTTTTAAAGTTTCATTAAAAATATATATTACTAGCGAGTTCCAGGCATGCGTTGCTATGCAACAAATAAAGAAATTGTTCCTCCCTGCGTGTCTTTTCCCATTCGTCCCGTTCCCCTTCCGTCTCCCTTTCCCCTCCCATGTCCCCTTCCTCTAACGCATTCCCCCTCCACCGTCCCCGCCTTCCCTTTCCAGTCTCCCGCAAATCACCCTGCCGCGATCCCCTCCCCTCTCCTGCGTTCAATATATTGAGTCCCGGTACATTCAGATTTTCAAACAGCTTGCGTGCCACCTATTGCAATTTTTTTTATAATTAATTTTTATTTTTTACATGTTCCAAACATTAATTTTTGTATATTATAAGAACAATCAATGAAATTTGGTACCTAACATAGGCACCTATTTAAAATAATATAATTTTCAATTAGATTCAAAGTATTCGATTTTGATTAGTTCCATAGGTGAGTACTTCGATTAAATTCATTAATTTAAAAAGTTTATTCGAATATTGAATTTTGATAAAACAAAATAAATGTCATTCTTAAATTGTGAATTGTGACATTTTTGTAAGTGTTTTTGTAATGATTAAAAAATACTTTTCAGATGTATTATTAGCATGTGGTTGTAATAAACCAGAAACCTTTGCGAGGGTGGAAAAAATGTATTTGGAAAGTTTGAAACATTTCCTATGCTTAACATAACAACGCATAGCGGACATACATACTAACATTTTTAGTTTTTATTACACACTAGCAGACCCGGCCACACGTTGCTGTGGCTAACGAAACACAACGCCATTACCCAATCTTTATAAAATCCACACCACCCGCTTGCCAGCTGCCCGCTGCCCGCTGCCTGAATTGAATATTTGAATTTATCGGCTTTTCTCTACTTGCTACTACTTTTTCTATAACTTGCCACTAATTATAGTATGCAACACTGGATATTTGAAAAGGGAAAATCAAATACCTACTTACTCTAGGACATCTATTTTCCAATTTCTTCCGTAGAACGAATTTCAAAAGTGACTGTAGTACGGCCCGCCAGCTGTTTTAAATCGCACAAAAATATGTTTTCTTTGAATTTCTCGGCTTTTATCTAATATAATTTACATGTATTATACATATAAACATTCCTCTTCAATCACTCTATCTATTGGTATGCAAATCCGTTGCGTAGTTTAAAAGATTAAGGGTCGGGTTTGGAAAACATCGCTCCGCATTAGCAGTAGCATCCGCGTCTCGTAGCAGCAATACTAGAAAATTATATACGGGTAGTTAGAAAAATGTGTAAAGTTACTAGTGATTAAATTTTTTTTACTGTAATCTTACAAATTCTATAAGTTATACATACTGCAACTTTAGTTAAAACGTTGAAAAAGGCCTTCGCGATTATCTCTCCTGAACCTGTTGTAAACATTTTTACCAAAAATCCTTCCGTAATCTCAGAGTAAACATTATGTTAAAACATGCTATTAAATTAAAAGTGCTTCAGTGTATCTAGATTTTTATTGTAATTCGCCTAAACTTTCTGAATTTTTCAACTATTCTCCGCCATACAAAAATGTATGGCAAAATAATACGCCGCGCGATGTCTTATATAACGGTTGAATTTCACAGAATTCATTCAGTCGTGAGAGAGCGGTCAAGGTGGGACCACGCATATTTTTTTCGCAGCAATTTTGTTCGCTGTTTATTCGATTTTTGAAGGAATCATTGAGGAGATAGGTGTTACAGTAACCGGGTAAGTAGAAATAAAATATATCTAATAAATTATTTTTAACTTGATTTACAGTTTTACAGACTTTATTTTTATTTTTAAACTTCAGGTACCTTCAAAATGGGTAAAAATAAAGGAATTCTTGCTTACCGTGCCATAAAAAATAGACCCTCCCACTGGAAGAAAAGGAGAATAAGGTAATAATGTCAATTTTTTTTTTTTTTTACTGATTTCTATCAAAGGTAGTTTTAAGGTGGACTGAAGTCATTTTGCTTTTTGACTTCTAAAAATTTCGGCATCCATCTTGAATTTCTCTGTAGTTATCTACCGATTTGGTTCAATATCAGAATTCGGGCGTTTAGAAGTGCACTGAACTCGGATCTAATGTCAAAATGCAAAATTTCGGCATCCATCTTGAATTTCTCGTGTTCTCTACCGATCTGGTTCAAAATCAGTATTGGGGAGTATTGGCGAGCACTGAACTCGGATCTAATGTCCAAATGCAACATTTCGGCATCCATCTTGAATTTCACTAGTTATCTACCTATTTGGTTCAAAATCAGGATTAGGGCGTTTGGACGTGCACTGAACTCGGATCTAATGTCAAAATGCAACATTTCGGCATCCATCTTGAATTTCTCTAGTTATCTATTTGGTTCAATATCAGGATTCGGGCGTTTAGAAGTGCACTGAAATCAGATCTAATGTCAAAATGCAACATTTCGGCATCCATCTTGAATTTCTCGTGTTCTCTACTGATCTGGTTCAAAATCAGTATATGGGAGTATTGGTGAGCACTGAACTCGGATCTAATGTCCAAATGCAAAATTTCGGCATCCATCTTGAATATCTTAAGTACTTTGACGATTTGGTTCAAAATCAGGTTTAAGGAGTTTGGGGTTCACCGAACTCGAATTTAATGTCAAAATGCATAATTTCGACGACCATTTTGAGTTCTCTACCGATTCCGTTCAAATTGTCACTAAGTTTTATTGAAAACAACGACAACATCCATTGATAAATCGAATGAATTTCGATGTTGGGTAAATTCTGGGTTGTATTATTACAAATAAATTTATTTTATATGTTTTTTTAGAAAAGCAGCAGAAGCAATATAAATGACGTCGTTATAACAGAAACTATCAGTGAACATGTAAGTTTTTTAAATAAACATAAGCGGCCTGAGTAATGGCCTTCCATATAAACTTTTTGCTATAATGAATGATCTACCACACTTTTTGTGAATGTTTCGAATTATCGATAATAGACCTGGAGAAAGGATGATGTCATTACAAAATGACAGTCTTATGAATGAATGAGGAGCTAACACTTATCACTCTGCATTGTTTTGTATTTTTTTATTAATAAGTTTACATTACAAATGTATAGTATAATGTCCTCCACGCTAGGAATTCACCTGTGTTGTGGAGGACATTTTTCAATTTTAAAATTATATAATAGTAAACAAGTATATAATAGTAACTTTGTTATTTTTGGATAATGCTGTGAAATAACTATAATAATTGTAAGTAATAATTAATTTATTTTGAACTTACATATAACATTTGCAATTTTACCTGTAACACGCACAACACGAGTTACAGCGTGTTTTATACAAAGAAAAAAAAAACTTTTCAATAGCCTTCTATAAAAAAACAGAGTGGAAGATACTTTATGTATCGCCCTGGTGTAAGACCACTATTCAGAATTGAAACGTTGCTTGAAATGGCTTTAGCCGTGTGTGGTGACCAAATCTGAATAGCCAGGTACTTCCCCTATATTATTCCCCTCCCACCTTATTCAGCCTCACAACACACCCCAATCACTGGCCCCAGGCGATTGATAACAGTTGGGACTTTGTAAGGTACATAAAAATAAAAATAAAACATTTAGTTGTTTTATAAAAATTTGTCTGAACTTCTTTATATTTTTGACTGTCTTTTTCTAAATGTGCTTCGTTCTACTTTATGTATATCAAAGATAAATTGTAAAATATATTCTTTCTTACTAGGTATTAATAAAAATCTGTATGCATATAAATAAACTTTCAAAAACAAAACTACCTGTTTTTTAATTTCTAAGGCACAGAGTAAAAACTGATTGTCGTAACTTATTCACACCCATTATTTTCTGGTAAAATTATAAAAAAAATTAATAACATTATACAAACCATATATGAACCAGAAATTTTTTCTACATCAAAACACCATTAGATTCTATGTCACATTGAGTCAAAAACTAAGACGTCTGTAAAGGTCCAGGGGCTAAAAAAAGTCTATGTATCCTTGCCCTTGCATAATATGATTTATAGTCTGTCGAGCTGTATCAATTATGTTGGAAATAAATTAAAATTTTACAAAGCAAGTGTATTTTTATTCCGTATTTTATCAAAATGCTGAGCAGCCGTGCCTGAATCTAACCAAAATACACAGTAGATCGCGGCGGCCGAGCTTGTTTGCAACTACCAAAAATACCTAACTGCAGTGAATGGGCAGTTTGACCCAGGCGCAAATGTCTCTATGAGCTATCCACGCTATTCCACAATATGATTCTTAGTATGTTAAGCTGTATCCATTATTATAGTAGGAACTAAATTTTAATTTTAGAAGGCAAGTGTATTTTTATTTCCTAAGTCCGTAGTGTCTAGTATACCCACATCTCCTCTAGTCAGACGCAGCCGGTCAGCTGCGGCCGTGTTTGTCTACAAGTACAAGAAATACCTAACTGCAGCGTCAGCGCGGTTTGATACCCGACCCTTAACGCGCACATACATTTTGAGCGACTTCATTTTATACTATGTAATGATAATTATATATTACTAGCTGGTCCCGGCATGCGTCGCTATGCCACTTAATAAAGAAATTGTTTCTCCCTGAGTGTCCTTTCCCATCGTCCCGTTCCCCTTCCGCCTCCCCTTCTTCTCCTGCGTCCTCTTCCCCTCTCGCGTTCCCACTCCGTCACCTCCACCTTCCCTCTCCCTACTCCACTCCCCCCCCCCCCCCCCCTTCACCGTCCCGCGAACCCCCCTCCCGAGTTTCCCTCCCCCTCCCAGGTCCCCCTCCCCCTTCCCGCGGTCCCCTTCCACCTTCCCCGCCTTCCCTCTTCCCTTTACCGCTCCCTCGTCCCGCCAACCCTCCTCCCGCGTTCCATATATTCAATCCCAGTACATTCAGTTCTTAAACAGCCCGCGTGCCACCTTTTACAATTTTTATTCAAATTTCCATTTTTCATGTATATTAAGTTTGGTACCTAACATAGATACCTATTTAAAATATCTAAAATTCTTGATTCGATTCAAAGTACATATTAGGGGAGTACCTACTTTAAATAAATTTTTTAACTTTTCAAAAATAGAATCCTGTTTGCATAATCATTCATTGTTTTGCAAAATGTCATTCTCTAACACGCGAACTGTCAAACGTGCGATGTTTTCTGTTATTATCTAATTTTCTGCGCAATTTTCTTATTTTTTCTCTCCGTAAGAACCATCCTCGAACTTCAAGGAATATTCTAAAAAAAGAATTAGCGAAATCGGTTCAGGCGCTCTCGAGATTTGCGCTTACCAACAAATTTAGCGATTCATTTTTATATTATAGATTATTGATTATGGACGGTTTTAGAAATTAATTCCTCAGCAAAATTCTCATGCTATTTATGTGTTAAAAAATTAAATTAAAACCATAAGCCGTTAGTCTCACTAGGACATTCCTGTGCCAAGATGTATAGCAACACAATTATAGAATTTAAAAAAATACGTACCTATATTATTAAAAAATATAAACTTACAAAATTATTAGAAAAGAAACACTCAAGAAGAACGACTGAGCTTTTCACACTAAAGTAAATTCGGATTGAAGTCCAAAATACCCCACCAAAGTGAAAAATTATATTATTTTTGTCAACAAAAGGCTTAGCAAATATCTAAGTACGGATATGACATGTATTAAATATTGATATAATATCTTACATTTCAAATACAATTCAACATTGATCTATTTAACTGCACGGAACAGAGGTACAAGACGGCTATGCTATCATATTTTTTTAGTCACTATTAATTTTATTTCTATTATAGATTTTTGCATGTAAATGTATCTCCGGTGTCACTTCCCAATGTATCGTCACAATTAACTGTTATACATTCACTGTTTTACCATTACTAATATTTTGAATATGAATTTGTGACATGTAATTAATGTTTATGGCATACTTATGCCGTTTGTATTAAATAAATAAATAAATAAACAATGTCGGCCTCACTGGGTAGCTCACCTGTGCTTCATTTTATAAAGCAAAAATTTATAATAAATTAAAAATAATATAAATTTAATGCTGCATAAAAAAAAAGTAAGCTAAAATTAAACTAAAAAATAAAGATTTATAATTATTATAGGTAAAATTAATTATTTTATCACCTAAATAAAATTAAAATCGGTATGCATTATGTGTTGTGTGTTTGTGTATGATATGTGGGTTTAATTTTGGTTTTTATGTTTTAATTGACTAACTAAATAACTAACTAACTAACTAACCATCACACCATTTCCCCGCAGGGGTAAGCAGAGTGGACGGACCGCCAAACAACTCTATCTTAGCACACATCCCTTGCCTCATTCACATTCATACATCTTTTCATACATGCTTTTCTATTATTCTGACTCTTAACATGACTCGACTCAAGTATCTGATTCACTTGGTCGTGCCATGTCTTCCTCGGGCGTCCCCGACTTCTACTACCATTCACATTTGCGTCAAATATTCTCCTTACACTCCTTTCCTCGTTCATTTGCTCTACATGCCCAAATTTTCTTTCCAGAACTCTCCTCTCCTTCCTTTCCTAAATAAAAACCCTCCACACAGCATCCCCAAAGATGACATAGGCCCTGAAGGAAATTATTTTCCTCAGGGCCCCCTGTGTGGAGCTCATGTAAAAAAAAACTTTCATGCATCACTGCCATATATCAGGGTAGGTACCAGTTCTCCACTATGGACGGCTAGCTTCGCTTCTTTGGACAGCTTTTTGACTATAACCTCAAGTTGTAGATATTATATTTGATCGAAAATTAAAGCGACTCTCAAACTTAATAATATGCGTTAACAAAATTAAGATAATGTTGGTAGTTCTTAGCTGAATGAATGATATATGACCGAAGGGGGGAGAATCGAATTAGCTCAGTGGTAGAACAGAGCCCCTAAGATGCAGGGTTAAATTCCTAGATGCGGCCGTATCTTTTTCTGTCTCAAATTTCGATTGAGAATCGCTAATATTGTTTTCAAAGACTAGGTAAATATTACAAATTGAGGTTTTAAAAAAAAAAAAACAAAAATAACTGCAAAAGGGTTTACTTTATTAGAAAAAGGTGTCCAAATCATCAAAAAGCCGAATCTCGATCTAGATTACAGTATAACCAAATAAGTATGGCCAACTTCCTTATTCGTCACTTCCCATAAGGAGTATGCAAAAGAAACCATTATAACCAACAGGGAGAATACCCAAAACGGACCAGTTCGGCAGTTTAGTTTTGGTTTGTGTTGGGGGTCAGTCGGTAAAAGGGTGCAAGTCCCAGTGCAGGAATTCCGTCCCCGCCGAGTGGGTTGTCCCGTTTTTGCTGGGCTGCCAAATAATTTGTGCATCAGGAGCATATTTCAGATATCTTAAGTCTGAGCAATTTTTATTCTTTATGTCAGCTCTGTGGCTGGAAATTGAGCTGCCAGGGCTGTCACAAGATAATAATAAATAATAATTAATATATTAATGATTCTCTCACTAACAATATATTTTATTTTTATTTTACTGAACATGTTCATAATCACAAGAGATTTTTTTTACATGAACTCCTCACAGAGACCCTGAGGTAAAAATACCTCAGGGTCTCTGTCTCAGGGGTATTTTTTATTGTAAGGAAGGAGTGGAAGTTCTGGGAAGGAAAAACGTATGAGAGATGGGTAGGAATCTGGGGGTCAGTGTGTCCAGGAGTGACGACCGTGTGAATCCATCACCCACTTGACTTTCTTGACTATGGGTCAAGAAAGTCCGGCTGGAGAAGTCAAAAGGATCCCCTCGACCAGTATCTCCCGATCAGGCATTCCCCGTTGGGCAGATGCATCCGCCGCCAAGACCTAGACTAACTTCGATCCATGAACCCCGGGCAGCCCTTCTAAGTCACCAAACGTGGCGAACCACTTGAGGCGACCTATGGCAGGGGTGTTGGTTATCCAATAAATGGTTCCCGGGTACCCATACACGCCTCCTGAACTGGCTATTTTCAAGTGTAAATAATTGATTCAGTAGGTACGGTGGAAGTCTTGAAAATAAAAAAATAAAAATCAAAAACATACAATTTTAAATTTCAGACCAGTCAACAATTTCAATACAATAAAATTTCGATATAAATCATAGGTAAATTGAGTCAGTACAATGGAGGTCTTTAAAATAATTATAAAAACACGACACAATAAAAAAGTCAACATTTTCAGAAATATAAACATTTACAGTTCAAGACTTCGAAATAATAATATTCAATATGAAAAAAATTAAAAAAACAATTTCAAAATAATTAAATTTCGATATTCAGCGATAGTAAATTGATTCAGTAATCTACATACTCCTTTTCTTCCTTAGAATATTCTCAAAGATATCAAGAAAGAAAAAAATACAATCATTGCAAACAAAGATAACTTTTTAAATAGTTCTATACATGTATTTTCGAGTGTCTTTTATTGCAAAGTTTTAGATATCGATTAAAATCTATGATTAAAATAGAAAGCATCTGCTGACCCAGTACAATGCAAGTGCGCCCCAATGTTTGGCAGCCACTTATGGTCTGGAGTCCCATAAATACTTGAAAAAACTCGTGCAGTCCGGTTGATAGATTCACCTATCTTAACAAAGAATTGCGATCTTTAGAGCACTGGTGTCAGATGGGAAAGCAGTCCTTAATCTACCGGTATTATAATGGAAGATGCAAAGTCGGAAAACACGCCAAAATCAATTTAGGGGGCGGTAGAAGACTAAGAGAAAAATGGAGGGGGGGGGGGGGGCGTTTCAGAGTTTCACGGGGGCGGTAGAAGACCAAGACAAAATTGGGAGGCGTTTTAGACATTCAGGGGGGCGGTAGGAGACCCAGAGAAACCCATCCCACCCCATCCTATCTTGCCCCATCCCATCCCATTTTTGGCCATCCATAAATTACGTTACCTTAAAATATTTTCCTTAACTCAATAGGCCCCCACCCCCCTCCTCGTTGTGGCAATTGTAATTGTGCCAATTGTAAATGTGGAAAATTGGTATCCCATTACGCCCCCTCCGTCATGGTATCCTGTTTAGCCCCTTCTGTTGTGGCAAATATAACCTTGTCGTGGTTTCCCATTACGCCCCCTCCGTCGTGGTCAAAATAAAAATATTCTCTAAGTGGGCGGTGGGCAAAAAAAGGTTGAAATCTAGGATCTAACTGAATGAGAGTCTGACTGAAAGTTTTGCCTGCGGCGCATATGATAACATTAGACGTTGACAACCCTGCCATCGCCACATTCCCGCCAAATGGCCCATCTATGGCCGGCGGATGAAATTGGCGGGAGAGTCTAACTAAATAAGTTTTTGTTTGACATTTTCCCGCGCGCGCGCTCCCCCCTCCGCGGCCAATCATAATCGGGCATTTCGAATTTGGAATATTTCTTTATATCGCGACATTTCATCCGTCCTTTAGTCCCGATGCCGCCCGAGATGATTGGCCAGGAGACTGTTTGAAAATGGAATTCGGAATGAGTTCTTTAAATATTTTCGATTTCGGAATCCTCGCGCAGGTTTTTAGTGGCGCAAGATGAACGCAGACATAATGCAATCCAAGATATTTTGTAACGAGAAAAACTAATCTGAAAACTAATTTATTTTATAATCACCGATGGGATAAATTTATCCAAGTCCGCAAAATAGGGTCTCCAAGGTTCTGCGGTCGCTAGGAACGATTTTACGCGCAATGCTGCAACACTGGCACGTAGCCTGGTTCCCCAAACCGAACTCCCACCGCGCTGCACTCTCTGGGACGCTTAGTCTGGGCGTGGCAGCCGTTCGCGATGGATTTTTTTTTATATTAGCTCCAAGGAGAATAATTTCCCTCAGGGTCTATGTCATCTTTGGGGATGCTGTGTGCAGGGTACTTTTAGGGAAAGGAAGAACAGAAAGTTGTGGGAAGAAAAAGGTATGAGGGGTGTGTAGGAATCTGTGGATCAGTGTGTCCAGGATGGACGTATAAATCAATCCCCCTCACTGCGGGTAAGGTGATATTCCGAGAGTTCTGCAGGAGAGGTCTATAGGTCTTTCTCAACCAGTCTCTCCCGATGCGGCCTATCACGCAGTTGGTGGGCAGACGCATCCGCCGCCAAGATCCGAACAAACCTCACCCCATTAACCCGGGCTATGCCATAAAATAACATCGGAAAGCAAAACGAACCGGTACATTAGTATGACATTTTGAAATTTCATACTAGTGCCCCAGAAAACATAATTACTTTGTTAATTTCACCACAAGTTTGTCTGCATTATAATTGATTCGTTGGTGTTTATGAATAATCTGAGTATTGTACCAGATAGAGATAACACCGGTCAGTGGTTGAGTGGGCATCGCGTTTGGGTCCCACCCAGGCGTTCCGTGTTCGATTCCTCGACTGGCTAGTCCTCCATCACGACTCAGCAACATTTTCGGCTTACTGTGGTGGTATCAGGAGATTTTCAAATATTGTCGGGTTATTCGTAACCCGGGAATGTTTGTCTTTCTTTTTAAAAAAATAAAACATATAACTGCATACTCAACTCAAATTTCGAATTTTCGTAGATGTCTGACTAATCAAATAAACGATCGATATATCGAAATTCTTTCTTGAACAATTAATCAATTTCATGTAGATATATATTTTTCGTTTAGATTATTATTGATATATTCTTCTTCAATGACATATTACATTCATGGGTATAACCTTCAAATGTTATAAAAAGAGAGTTTTTCTTATATAAATTGAATAATCATTTACAGCCTTACTAAAAAACCCAGTGAAAATTTTATTCAATTGACAAACGGCCGCGGATGTGAAAACATTACTAATTAAAAATTTGTTCTTTGAAAGAAATACACATGGTTTCCACGGCCTGGGAGGGTAGTTTATCTCTGTTTTAACCATTGATGTCCGAACGATATTTGTAATTTTCCCATAGTATTTTGAATGTTCAATATATTTCTTATTTTTGAAGGTGTCGTAAAAACAAATACCATTTATGAAAACTAGATAAAATTACCTTTTAGATTTGAGTATTTGAAATACACTTTAGCTTTCAAAAACTGCCGTATTTTAAGATTCAAACTCGGAAATAAATGGAAAAAAATTTCCTCCCACAACATTTTTGACCAAAATGTAGAGAAATTTAAATAAAATCAAAATTTAAAAAACACAGTCCTTTTGTGTAATAAATTAGGAAGGAAACTATCACCTCACTTTTTCATCGTGTATACAATAAAAAAATAATAAAAAATTTCAAAGTTTTTTTTATTGCCAAAAAAAAAACTTAGAAATAATACCGAAATTTAAAACAGATTTCTTGCATCTCTACAGACGTTAATTTTTTTGATACGTTTACGAACACATGTATTAGGTTTTAATATTATAAAAAATGATCACTTTTAAGAAATTCTCTTAAAATGAAGATCTTAAATGAAAATTTTATCTTTTAAGTAACCTATAAAAAATAATATTCTGACAGTTCAACTTTGAAAGTACGGCGTTTGTACAATAACTTGATTAAACTGATGTAAATCACACAAATAACATGGTAAATATATCAATTATGTGAACAGAAGAGTAAATTCGTCACTACAATAGAAATTATTAAGTAAAATCACAAATTTTTCGATATCCCGCCATAAAACACACCGAGCTGTTTTGACATCGCGGGCCGTAAATAAACCATCGCGGGCTGTCACGGACCGACGAACTAATGCATAGGCGCGCCAATAATGCCCCTTGCGGAGAAAAATTAAAACAACATTGTTTCCTAGTAAATTAAAACCATATACAACGTTGTCACATCTTCAATGCGTTTTAACAGCGTGACCACGAAAGAAACGTTATTGGTAATAAAACGTCTTTTAGTGTATACGAGCTCTATTTATGTTATTGCAATAACACAGTTAATCGGTCGCGCTGTGGTTTTTTTTTAGTAAGGCTGTTAGACTTTAGACTTTTATAAAAGTCAATAGTTCCATATGAATAAATTCGGATATATTTATCCGAGACGCTATCCAGGTTACAAACCAATTCTTAGAATGATTGTTTCCAATAAAAAGGGGAGTTGCCCGTAATATGGAAAAATAATTAGTTGAAGATAATATTGTTAATTCTAAAATTTTAAATATGAGTTTGACAAATGGAGGTTTGACAGAAGGTGGCAATACAGAAATTGGTTAACGCGCACGTCCCGGTTAGACGAGGGTCTGGGTTCGAGTCCCAGTTGCGACCACTGTCTTTTCTGTTTTTCTGTGTCTTTCCATATTTTTGTATAGATTATCATTAGATATTATCATATCTATAGATTATCATTGTTATTTAAAAAAAAACATAAAAGTTTGAATAAAAAATAATGATAGGGCATTTACCGGTGCACTCACCCAAATTCGAAATTAGTAATGAACCAATGCTGTCACTATTGCACCTATGTTATTGTTATTATTAATGCAACCAATCTATTGTGCGATTATTTTCTAATATAGGTGTAGGTATTTTCACAGAATTATAAATTGACGTAAAATTACTGCCTCAACACAGGCTAGCCTAGTGAGGCAGGTTACGAGAAACCTACGTTTATAATTATAAATCTCTATTCTTTAAGTACCTACTGTTATATGTATATTGTTTACCATTATTATTTTTTGTACTTATGCAACTTTTAAACTATTGTATACTTTTTATGTAGTTATAAATCTTTAAATTTTTGTTCAATAAAGATATTATATTATATTTTTGAATGTAGCTATTACTTTGTGGTTATCCATTATAATAAAATGAAACAATGCAACTTTGTATAAACCACTTATAAAATGTGCAAATCCGACCGGTTTCGGAACAAACGTTCCTTCGTCAGGGAAAGCTTATACTAATTTGACAGTTTAGAACAATGTTTTATTATGGTAGGGGTGGAGCCGTTGTTAGTTAATAATGTAGATTGGGTGGGTAGGTATTAGTGTAGAGTGGGTGGGTAGGGGAACACATCCATGATTGGGCTATATGACAATATTTTTTGTTTGTTGATAATAGATTCATTATTTTTAAGGGATTTTGTAATTTCCAAAGCTTCTAAGTTATCTAAACGTTTTCCTTTATGATTAATATGAAGAATATTTATCCCTGTGTTTTTTTCAAAACTATGGTTATTTTCAATGATATGGTTAGCGAACTCAGAAAAATTATTATTATTAAGACACCTTAAATGTTCTTTGATTCTGATTTCAAAATTACGAGTTGTTTTTCCAATATAAAATGAGGGACAATCATTGCATTTGAGTTTATATATTCCGGAATTAGTCAATTTATGGTATTTATCTTTAGTATTTCTCAAAAAATTACCGATATTATTTCTTGTATAAAACGCTGGTTTAATATTAGAAGGGAAATTTTTGCAACATTGAACTGAAAAATTATTATTAAATTATTCACCCCTACCATAATTAAACATTGTTCTAAACTGTCAAATTAGTATAAACTTTCCCTGACGAAGGAACGTTTGTTCCGAAACCGGTCGGATTTGCACATTTTATAAGTGGTTTATACAAAGTTGCATTGTTTCATTTTATATTATATTATTATTATCTTCTACTTCAACGATAAATTTCATATACTTCCTTTTCTTATAAAGCATCCCCAAAAGTCCCTGAGGAAAATTATTTTCTTCAGGGGGTCTCTTATGTGAAATTAATTTAAAGAAATATTTCTCATAAATCGTATGAATAAAATTCTCTCTTAATCGACATTTTTTACGTCAATATGGAGATTTAAGAGAGAAATCTACTGAACATATTATATTATGATCCCTTGATTCATTTTTGAGCTATTATGTTGTGTTGCGCTTCCTCCTTCTTTAGCCAACGTTTCGGACATCGTTACAGTGGCCATCATCAGGGCAGATGTGTAGATTATGGTTTAGTGTGTGTTTATATATGTGGAAGTTATACCGTGTTGAACAATCGAGCCGTTTACTATGGTCGCTCTTTTCGTGTAACTGGCCCTCTCATTTGGAATAAACTTCCCCCAGCTCTTACTAATATCCAGAATTTGGCTGAATTTAAACGGGCTTTAAAAACAAAATTATTTAAAAAATCGTACCATTCATGAATCCTAACATCTTTTCAATACATGTAATAAGCAATGTTCTCAAGTTTCCCTTAATTGTTTGGTTTTGGTTTCCTCCTAATTGTATTATTATGTTTAATGTCCGAATTTAATGTCAGAATATTTCTCAATTCTGAACGCAAACTGCGTATAGTTAGTATTAGTATATTATATTTTAGTTTTAAAGTTCTTGTTTTGTCCTGTGTTACAATAACACCGTTATTGTCACGGACATATGAATATACATGGACCTGCCCTAAGTGATAAAAACGTATTATTTCCCCCTCCACATGGCGCCGGCTGAAGCTCCTTCTTGGAACCGGCTCGCTCCATGGGGAGGGGATAGAGCCTCGCTTGAATCTAAAATGTGTGACGTCATCATTCTTGCCGTGAACAGCTAGAAGGTAACATCCATACATTTAACGAAATACAACGCCAAAACGGTAGCGTATTCTATACAATATATCTACATATCAATGTGCACATAGCGAATGTGGGCGGTTCTCCAGTGTGCTCGTCGCTGGTTACAGGGGTAAGTAAATTATGAAACATTTGTAATAGTGTTTTAACTAAACACGGCAACAAAATATTGCTATGTGTATAGGGGCGAGTCTTTTTGGGGCGAGCATTTGGCCTTAGCAAATATGTTATTATCGTGGCAAGCAATTCGCGCTCCCATGTAAAAAGGTCTATTCATTCAAAGCAGATTTTGCTTTTAAGAACTAAATGGTGATATTGTAATGCGAGATGCCTATTTACTGTCAGATTGATTGTATAACGAATCACAGTCATCTTTCCCCTCTTCGCCCTCCATGGTTTGGTTTGACCCCTCACCTGTAACTGCTTGTCTAGTCATTTGGATGTCTATGGTTATTGTCTATTATTATTATTGTCCTGTGTGTGTTATAACAGCACTGTCTTTGTTAATTTTGTTCTATTGTCATTGTTTTGTAAATACTGTATATTCTTTATTTCATCTTATTTTCTCAATATTATAAGGAGCACTGTAGGATTATTTTTTAATTTATTATGGTTAAGCGCCCTTGAAGTGAAATGACATAAAACTGCGCTATATAAATATAACGTTATTATTATTATTGAGCGCGCTAATCCTCTTTTCAAAAATCCATAAAAAGCAGCGTACCAATTAAAGATACAATTGACAAAAAATCTAACATTACATATCTTTATAGCAAAACACACAACAAATTACGACAACACTTTTGCCACAAAATGAACGATCTCGCTGGATTCGCGAACGTTTTCAGATGCATCAAGTTTGGTTGTTAAGTTTATCTCTATATGTGACGCGATGCTTTTCAGGCACGATATTATGTGCTTTTATAATTACCATGACGGCTCACGGTTACGGTACCGTGATGGCAAAAAAGGCAATAAACATACCTTCCTTATCGCTGTAATGATGCATCTTTTTCTTGCATAACCACTGGAGCGATTATGGCCGAAAAATAGACCACCTTTATTTTTCTGCGATTGATAGCTTTCCGAAATTGGACCACATTTTCCTATCAAACGTAAAACATTTATTGTAATTATTTAAAACATTTCCTTGGTCAGACATTTATTTTAAAACGAAGCCATTGAAATGCTTTATCTATTATAAATTATAAGCATAGATGTCGCAAATCCGAGCTTCGTAGACTATTTTAGAACGATGTTAGAAATAAAATTTTTAATTATTTTTTTCCCGCCGAATTTTTGATCAGCCCCCCTAACATAGTCGATCGATATAGGTTTTATCGAAAATGTCGGTAACTTGTAATCGCTCCCGAGAACGACTGCAGGCCGCTAACGAAGAAATAACAGTTCACGTCAAATAAATCAGGAACCCTTAGTCATTTTTAACTGTTTTCTGTTCGTTAGCGGCCTGCAGTCGTGCTCTGGAGCGATGACAAGTTACCGACATTTTCGATAAAACCTATATCGATCGACCATGCTAGAACCCCCGCTGTTTACGGTTAAAATTAAGACCTTTTCCCATAGATATGCACCTTTCATTATCAAGTATACCACAGACAATAAACAGAAATCGAAAATATTCGATGTTGACTTGAATAAGTACCCCTCACGGCAGTTTCAAAGTAAAAAACACGCAGGATTCGCACGGTTATAAACTTTTCGACGTTTATTTTTGAGATAAACGGTAAAATACAGGTTAATTTATTGGCTATATAGCACTATAATAAGAAATCTCGAGCAATCGAGACAGACAATACAATATTAGCGTAACTCAATCGAAAATCTAAAACAGAAAAAAATACGTTCACATCTGGGACTCGAACCCAGGACCCTCTACTAAATGAGCTAATGTGTCCTTATCCGATTAGGTCATTTCTAACTGTATCATACTTCGACTAAGAACTACCAACATTACCTTCTTTTTCTTAACGCAATTTTTTATTGGCTGCTATCTTTAATCTATTGTTATTATGTATCGATAGTTCGTATATTATCTTCAGTGGATGCCATTACAGTCAAAATAGTTTGTGCAGTTCGGAGGTCAACGGTCATCAACAACACAATGGTCATCAAACGTTTATTAGTATTTATTACGTTCAAACTACCTGCGATCACTAGCCCCCCGCCTGCCTCTTCGGAGACACCGCTTGACTGTTATTAATAATAATAATAATAATACATATTCAGATTCGTCGTTTCGATAAAGCGTTGGGGGAGATGAAAAGCCAATAATACCGAATACCAAAAATATGGATCATAACCGGTCCAGAAATGTATTCGTTCAATGGTTTTTAACATTGATTCGGTATAAGCTAGGTGGCTTTGCACTGGACTAAAATGACCAGAAGTCAAAAGTCTGGAGTAAAAACCATGATGAATGAAAATTCTGTGGACACCGTGGAAAGATTCATTAAAAAAATTGACATTCGGATTGAACCAAGTAGAATAAATAAGGAACAAAAGCAACTGCTTTATTAGGAGAGCGATTGAAATATTGTTGTTATATTATGTTGTAAAATTGTAATTATAATAAACTAGCTGGTTCCCGGCATGCGTTGCTATGCTATTTAATAAAGAAATTTTTTCTCCCTGTGTGTCCTGTCTCATTTGTCCCGTTCCCCTTCCGCCTCGAGAGGGGAAAGGGACGCGAGAGAGGAAGGCCTCCCCTCCCCTTTCCCCTCTCGCGTTCCCACTCGGCCTCCTCCACCTTCCCTCTCCCCACTCCACACCCCCCTTTCCCCGTCCCGCGAACCCCCCTCCCGAGTTACCTCCCCCCTCCCACGAATCCATACCCGAGTTCCCCTCCCCCCTCCCGCATTCCATACATTCAGTCCCGGTGGATTCAGTTTTCAAACAGCTCGCGTGTCACCTATTGCAATTTTTTTATATACATTTCTTAATGCCAGAGCTCACCAGTAGTTCTATACAAACCTTGTCCTGATAATAACGAATACAACAAAAAAAGAATTATCCAATTTTTTGCAGTCGTTTGGAAGTTATGAGCGTACATACTTTTCGTAGGTTCATTTTTATTTATATAGATGTGTCAGTAAATAAATAAAATAAATAAAAAATCCCGATAAAACTATTAATAAACCCGGAGCTCAGAGGATGATCATCCATTTTAAAGATGAAAAGTCCCAATCTAAATTTCTCAACGCACGCAAAAGTATAAAGCAATTGAAGGACAGGAACATCTTCATTGGAGAAGTTCTATCAACATTTTCCAAAACCCTTCTTTGGAAAACTAAACAAAAAGCTAAAGAAGCTGAATTTCAATTAGTTTTGTTTTGTTTTTGAATATTTATTTAGATGTATGCAAAATTTTTTCATACATCTAGTAAGAAAATATACACAAATACAATTTAGATATACAGTTACATTTTTACAAATACATTTTAAGAGGAAAAAAAGATTACTACATAAAAAAAAAACATTTTAAGGAAAACAGATAACTATGTATTATTATTTTTATTTGTTAAAGTAACGTTTAAGACAAGATTTTTATGCATAGCACAAAGGGTAACAATTATTATAAGCAATAATTATCAGCCTGAAACACTCATCCACATTGAAAAATCTTCCGAGAAAAGATACATGACGCCAACGGGACTTGAACCCGTGTCCTTCTGATTGCCGGTCAGCTGCTCTCCCAATTGAGCTATGGCGGCTTATCTTATACCCGCCAAATGATTCAATATATACTAGTGTTTCATTCAACAATTACTGCTTATTATATTTTTTCTACCTGAAAACAACCAACTTTATTTTTGCAAGAGAGACAATGTTAGTGTTAAATCAATTGGGAGAGCAGCTGACCGGCAATCAGAAGGGTACGGGTTCAAGTCCCGTTGGAGTCATGTATCTTTTCTCGGAAGATTTTTCAATGTGGATGAGTGTTTCAGGCTGATAATTATTGCTTATAATAATAGATATCTATGTGACTAAAATAATATTGGTAAGATTGTTACAAATCAAAAAAACATTCTTTACGTACAATGCACACATCCTACGAAAAGTGCTAAGACTTGAGGTTATAAAGTTTTTGCCCTTTATAAAACGCGCTATTTTGTGTGCACGAAAGTTTAGTTGGAAGCCTAAAGTCTCCGCGTCTTCTCGTAAGATATTTGTGAACATTTTCTTGAAACATAATATTACTCTGAAGATAATTTGGGACCATATTATTTTTAAGTTTGATATCATTGTTAATGCATTATATATTATATGTTGTTTTGTTGTCATCATATTTAAATTTTGTAACATAATTTTAACTCTAGTAAAAATGTTGCATTTTAAAATCATCCTCATTCCCCTATTTTGTATAACCTGTAGTTTATTATTTTGTGTTTCGTTACATAGGAATAAAACACTAGAACAATAATTTGAATGCGGAGTTACAATAGAATTGTAAACAAGGCGCGTTGTCTTGAGATCCAAGTTATTTCTGATCCTTTTTAGGAATCCAACTTTTTTAGCAATTTTTTTTGTTATGTATTCTAAGTGTTCATCGAATTGTGGTTTCGGAATAATAAAATATGTGAGAAAAAGAACCCAGAACTATCTTAAAGAGTTCTAATCGTAAAACACGAAGATGATTTGAATAAATTGTCGTATTCATCTTCCAAAGTCTGACACTTAAATTGGAAAAGCAAAATAAAAAATGGATGATTTAGAAAACAAAATTAATATGACTGACAATATTGAACCTAACATAACATTTGAAAATTCATTATCTTACGAATTTTTTTTGAAAGATTCAAAATTTTATTTACTATGCATGAATATTAGAAGTATAAGCAAAAATTTTGATGAAACTGTTTCTACGCTAATCATCGTCCGGAAGTACTAGCCTTTACAGAAGGTTGGCTGAGCAGTGTAATTAATATGCCTAGCATTCCAGAGTACGTAGTCTATAAAACAATGATGAACAATTTGCAAAATGATGGAGTAGTTATCTACGTAAGACAAAACATTCAGGTATCTGTTGAGGAAATTGCTCTCCCCAGTGCAAACTGCTTGAAAATGCAATTATCCAATACCAAATGTTTAATAGCTGTATATCCATCTCCATCCTAGACTAAAATAGATAACTTTCTCTACTCATTAAATGAATTCCTTGCATCTGAATCCTTGCAAAATAAAGAGATTTTCTTATGTGGGGACTGGCATTTCATGGTATGAAGCCCATAATAAACTCACCAACAAGAGTAACTCCTTACAAATCAAGCTGCATTCTTAAAAATTGTGCTACGTTTGGTGACTTAACAGGGGTGCCCGGGTTCGTGGGTTGAGGCTTGTCGAGTCTGGGCGTCTGCCCACCAGCTGAATGGCATCAAGGATCGAGAAAATGGTTGGGTGAGTCCCTTTGACTTTTGCTGTACTCTCTAGGAACATCTTCTTACACAGAAATGGGAGGGATGGATTCATACGTTCGGAACTCTTGGACACACTGATCCCCAGATTCCCACCCACCCCTAATACCATTTTCCTTCCAGAACTTTCATAAAAAGACCCTCTACACAGCATCCCCAAAAATGACATAGGGAATTATTTTCCTCGGCGCCTCCTGTGTGTAAAAAAGAAACGGGCGGTCCGTGTGATTCTAAACGGATTGCAATCTTTGGAATGGAATAGTATCCTCGTTCAATTACGTGCTAAATTATTTAAGACATTATTGTTTAATTTATTTTAAAATTTATCGTTGTCAGGTTTTAATCTCAGCTCTGTCGCTAGTTGATTAAACCATACCACACGATTGTATGTGTAGTAGTGTTGTGCAAAACTGTTATGCATTAATGGCGTGCATAAGCGACCCACTGTGTTTTGTCTATTGCTCTCGACACGTACCATGGCATGGTGTGATTTCTTAGAAGATATTTGATATTTTTAGAAGTTGGATTGAAAGTTTTGAAAAAGTTGAGAAGTTGAATAATCTGATTGTTTTTTAGTTATAATTTTGATTGTTAGTCTTTGAATAATTTCCAGTGGCAGAGTTGAGTTTTATGCTCCCCCCCATGCAACGATACCATAGTTAGATGGAGATTTCATCTAGCATGGCCAGCATCTCTGGTCCGGTACCAATTCCTGGCTCTGGTCCGGAGCGCAGTGATGGAGGACGTCTGTAGCGAGCTAAATGCAAGTCATCTTAAACAAAACCCTATTAATAACAATAATTCTAAACCACGGGAGTTTTCTGATATGTGTGCGAGACGGCAGTGGTGTAGGACTTAGCCAAAAAAGGAGATTTTTTTAAAATTTTATTATTTTTTATTATTATAGAAACCACGTAGCTATTACTCGACCTTTTAAAACATAATTTTTAATTTTTTATAAGAAAAACTCTCTTTTATAACTTCTGAAGGTTATTCCCATCAACTTAATATATCATTGAAGAAGAAGATAACAACAATAATCTAAACGAAAATATGAAAGAGAACAAGACACAGAAAACAGAAAAAAGACAATAGTCGCAACTGGGACTCGAACCCAGACCTCTCGTCTAACCGTCTGTTTTCTGGGCCTTGTTCTGTTTTATATTTTCGTTTAGATCATTATTGTTATCTTCTTCTCCAATGACATAAATTTTAATTGTATTTTACATTAGCTCCACACACAATTCCCTAGGGACAATAATTTTCCTCGGGGCCTTTTAATGTCATCTTTGGGATGCTGTGTTGAGTGTCTTTTTAGGGAAAGGAAGGAGAGGAAGTTCTAGGAAGCAGAAAAATACGGAGGCCGTCACTCGACTCTGGCTTCAATTGAGTTCATCTTGAACTCAATTCGACTCTGGCTTCGATGGAGTTAGGCTAATTTTTTATTATTTTATTATTTATTTAACGCCCAAAGGGCTTTTACATGTTTGATAGTATAATTAATTCATGACAGATGATTTTTAAACAGGTAAAGAAATAGTAAAAATACAATTAGATAAAAAAACCACACAAGTCATAAAGAAAAACAAAAATACAGCGATTTTATAGGTTTTCAAAAATACAGATATGTTTACGAATAGTTTTGCAATAAGTTTTTTACAAGATCAACAAAATTCACCAAGTTTATGTTAAATATGTCAACATCATCTAAGTACTGATTTCCCATAGTGTGAAATCGTTGTATCGGAGAGTGGGCAATGTAGTTCCGCTTATGAATGCTACAGTAGAATAGTGTAATTTGTCGTGTTGTTACTGTCGGTATTCGTAAGCTTATGAGTCGCAGGAGTTCGCAACCGTCAAATTTAGAGTTAAGTATTTTGAATAAAAATGTTAAGTCGATTATTTTACGTCTGTCTTCTAGTGTGTGTATTTTTAGAATATTTAATAATAAATTATATTTTAAGTCCTCTAAAGGGATATATAATTTAAAATTAATAAAACGCAGATTTTTTTTTTGTATTCGCTCAATGTTATTAATGTGAATATTGTAAGACGGAGACCAAACTACCGAGTTATATTCCATTAGGCTTCTAACTAGAGATACATATAATAATTTAATGGCTTGTATGGAATTAAATTTTTGGTTGTTCTTAATACGAAGCCTAGTGTTCTTTACGAAGCCTACTAATTCACCCTAAAAAGAGCATACCTTTGTTTACAATTTGGTGGAAATTATTGGCGAAACTTAGTTTTTCATCCAAAATAATTCAAAGATCTCTCATTTCCGTGACTCTTTCTAGAGCTGTGTTATTGATGGAATATTCGCATAAAATAGGATTTTTATTTCTAAAGAAAGTCAATGTTTTGCACTTTTCTACATTTAAGAATAAATTATTTTGAATGCGCCAATCTTTAAACTTACTAATATTTGACTGAAGTATATGGCAATGATTTATATCAGTTATTTCTTATTTAGCTTGATGTTATCAGCATCATCTTTATGTTCCATAATAGAATAATTTATATCTTTGTTATTTGACAGCGTTAGTTTTCCGAGTTCAAAAAATTTTCTTTTCACAGTTTTGTCTCTGAATTATAAATCATTCTCCCGCCACTGGCCGCGGTTTAACTCTGTAAATGACTGTGCACTTTGATATAAAATGCTCCACACACAATATATATTTTTTAATCGATCAAATTTCGGATTCACGATAATAATAATATTGGGCGCTTTGTCAGAAAGACTCACCCGAACTATTCTATACTTAATAACCATTCTGCTTCGGACCCAATACAGTTTTTTTATGATTTAACAATAATTAAAAGTACCAAGTTAATAACCTCAAAATCCAACCGGAGTAACTACAGCTTTTGGTTTATATAATATTATGTTTCTAAATTCTTCGAACTCTTTCAAAACATTTTTTGCGTTTCGTTTAGTTGATGATTAGTTGGTAAGTTTAAAAGCACTCATTGTTTGAGCAATATTCACATTAAAACAACTAAATTGATCGAAACTTAAAATGGACCGAACGCATTACCTATTTAAATAATTAAATTTAAAAAAAACTAAGTTATTTTTTCAAAACTATCAGGAATGTCCTAATTAAAAAAGACTTAATCAAGATTTACATGGCTCTCTGCCAATCACTGTTAGAATACGGTATTATCGGATGGGGCAGTGCAAATAAAAACATACTAAACCCACTAATTAAAACTCAAAAAGCCATAATGAAAATTATACTGAAAGTTCCTGTAAAAACTAGCACTGACGAAATCTTCAACAATCTTAACATCATGTCAATTAAACAACTATATTCTAAAACTAAACTCAATTATATTCATAAGTACAAAACCCAAGAAATAACAACTAACACGTACACGTGACGGCCGGCATAGTCCAGCGGTAAGGCTTTTGACTAGCATTCCGAAGGTCGCGGGATCGAATCCCGGCGTGGCCAGGGCTGGGCAGTATTTGAATTACTTGTAATTGAAATACAAATACGTATTTTGTAATTGGTATTTCAATTACCTGCTGCTGAGGTATTTTGTAATTTGTATTTCAAATACTTACAGCTTCAAAATACATTTTCAAACACATTTAGCGATCTTAATAATGATAATGAAAAATAAACTGACATAGATAACACATAGACTAAAAACGGTAGAATCCCGTACCATTGTCCTATTGTCCTGTGCTATGGAACTCTTACTAATGATTATTTGTAGTTTTCTTATCATTGCATTTTCCTATCATGTACTGTACATTTGTTACATGTCGTGCTTTTTATAATTATTGTCTTTTTAATTTTATTTCATAATTATTTACATGTTACAGTTTTTGCCATTTTTTAACTACCATACTAGGCTATTGCCCGTGTTGTGGTAGTCATACATGAAATATTATTTTATATAAACAGATAATAAAATATAAGAAGAGGAAAGAAAAAAATAACATATTTAGGGATAAATAAAACTAAAAACAATTATTTATCCAAATAAAATTAAATATAATAATTAAAAGTAAGGTGAGAAATAAAGAATAAAAAGATAATTTAAAAAAAATTGAAATAAACATTGGTAAGTATTATTCTTCTTGAAATAAAAATTGGTACGTATTCTTCTGCACGAGAGTACATGTTTTAAATAATAGGTAATATTAAGCTCTTATGAATTGTTTGAAGAAATCTCTTTCCTTTTCAAATACACAATTTTTGATACGGGCTTTAAAGAGAGATTTAGAACTATGTGACTTTATATCGGCACTCAAAGCATTATATATTTTAGGAGCGATGAACCAGAATTGTCAGGGACCACGCAACCCAGCACTTATAATAGTACTGTTATTGTACATTTTGTAACAAATTATATTAAACCTGTCATTGCTTTGTATTGTACATTTTTGTATCATAGTATTAGATCAAGCACCATACAAATAATTTGAGATTATTTTAAAGATAATTACTGTAGAGCGGACTTGAAGTGAAATAACACAAAACTACACTATACAAATGTCATCTATGTATATAAAAATGAATCCATGTTTCCCTTGGTCACGCCATAACTTCAGAACGACTTTACCTATGTCATTCATTTTTTTTTTTAATTTTTCAATACTTTGTAGAAGGTTCTTACGGAAAGAAAAATTTAGAAAGTTACGCAGAAAATTGGATAATTTCAGGAAACTTGACGACGATTTTATCTTTGCACGTTTGACAGTTCGCGCGTTTGAAGAAATTGAATTTAGCAGGCAGCTGTTTTTTTTTGTAACAAAAGAATTGTCTATGGATTTTTTCAATTATAGATATTTTATCTGCAGGCCATGTACAGTACGCCTAGTTTTTGGGAGGCTAACTTTATTCTGGCTTCGATGGAGCCCTCATATCTGAGCTGGTCACTTAGGGTTACACCAAGCATATCAATGGAGGGCCTGTTCGGAAGATTGCTTCCGTTGAAAGATACTAGATTTTCATTTCGATCCCTTTTAGACGTAATCAGACAAGATTGGGTCTTTGAAATGAAAACGCATGCCGGGAACCAGCTAGTGTTATTATTATTATTATTATTAATATCTTACACCTAAGTTCTGTACCACAAAACTTTACAAGTGGAGCGGAGACGAGATGTGTCTTCTGAGCAATATGATTGGTCAATTTTTGCAAGTCTCTGTATCACTTTGGTCAGCTTTGCTTCTATGGAAACGCACCCTCAGATAAGGATGATTAATTTATTGCAACTAGGGAATGCAATCCCGCAAGACCATGTCAATCCAGGTATTTGCGGGACTGAACAATCTTAGTCCCGCTGGATCCAGGTATTTGCGGGCTCCAGCAGGGTGGACCTAGATATCTAATCAATCGTATAATAAAGACCTAATACCTCGATCTACCAACCTTGTTTTTAGAGTTTTAAATTTATACCTAATCAAACAAGTTCTTTGGGACGTTTTAAATGGTTTATCAATACACATTTAGTTAGACATAGTAGGTAAAGTTTAAGTCATAAATTGGCAAAGAATAAGATAAGACATAAATTTACATAACAACTTAAATTTAAATAATAACGTTCACACGATAAACAATATTCTTGTACAATAAGCATCATAAGTTTAAACATTATTTTGGAAATCGCTTCGTAAAAAAGTTAAAGTATTAATTGTGTCGTCTGATAAACGGCTTCTGATATTGGACACAAGGTAGCCAGCGGCTGAAAAAGCTCAGCTTCCACGTTGGTTGGCACAATAGTTATTAGCGCATTATAAGTGAATCGAAGGTATGTGCCTTTTAATCCACCGGACTCGAAGTAATTCCTTTCCTTCTTTATCAAAACCTCAAGGTTGCTCATATTGCCAGATCAAGGTTGTTGGGCTGTTGATCTCGAACTCTTCATACTAATCAAAGTAAGTTCCAGTTCGTCTTGAAGTGACATTGGTGGTGCTGCTGCTGCGTATGTCTCCAGATATGAACTACGCTTCTCTGTAATCCCGCCAGTCCAGCGGGATCTCGCAAAATTTTCGACCGAGATTAGTCCCGCAAAATGTCTGCGGGATCTCGATATTTCGGGATCCCGGTATACCGGGATTGCATTCCCTAATTGCAACCAAAGGTTATACCAAAACCAAATGTATTTTGTATTTTGTAATTTGTATTTTGTATTTGAAATAAAAAAAATGGTTAAAATACTGTATTTTGTATTTCAAATACACGTCCTGCAAGTATTTTGTATTTCGTATTTTAAATACATGCGAAAAAGTATTTTGTAATTTGTATTTCAATTACAGCAAAGCATGTATTTTGCCCAGCCCTGAGCGTGGCAAATAAATTTTATTTGATTCATTTGTGTAATTCACAATTTATTCATTTAAAATAATATATAGTATATTTGCGGCACGTTCCAGAGTGGAAGATACTCTCAGTATCGCCCTGGTGTTATACCACTATTCAGAATTGAAACATTGCTTGAAATGGCTTCTGCCGTGTTTGATGACCAGATCTGAATAGCCAGGTACTTCCCCACCTTCCTCTTCCCTATCTCCTTCCCCTCCCCACTGCCTTCAGCCTCACAACATACCCCAATTGGGGATGCCATAGTCCCACTGGCTCCAGACGGAAGCAGTTGGGCCTCTTGTGCAGTATTCATGTAAAAAAAAAACTGCCTGTCGAACATACCTTGGCCCTTAAAAATATCGGTCAAGTCTTTTGATAAGCCTATAAAAAAATAAAATATAAGGTCCATAAAAACACTTTCAAGTCCAAACTCTCCTATTTATAAATCCCTTTTCGGATATGGTTTTATTGTTTAATGTGGCAAATTCAGTTCTTTTTTGAAGTTCACAAAATGAAATAAAATAGGCATTTTCGCCTTGTTTTTTTTTTACATACGGCCGGCAGAAGACAACTTTGAATTTTCAAAGTAAACTCTATGCCATCCACCGAAGGATTACTTGTCACGCCCGTTTTTTTTTTATCAGTTCGCTCCCGGACGAAGCGGGGAACGGACGTTAGGCTCCGCGACGCTTTGTTTCGTAAAATCAATTTTAAAATTCTGTTTTATTACAGTAAACAATGCGTAAAAAATGAGTTAATGTTTTTTACAGGCCTTTACGGAATCAACCTGTAAAAAATAATTCTCAAATACCTTTTCCAACCATTCCAAAAAGCCTTTTCTCAACTATTTTTAAACTCCTCCCTTATGAGGGCGTGAATTCCAATTTCGATTTTTTTCTGGACTATTGGATCGCCTTAACGCTTTTTTCTTGTGTTTCTTGTGTTGATAAGATCGATATTATTACTTATAATAATTGTTACCCTTTGTGCTATACATAAAAATCTCGTCTTAAACATTAGTTTATTAATTAAAAAATAATAATTAATATTTGACGAGTTAAAGTATTTCACCAAAAATGTAGACATAATTTGACTCGGCGCCACCTAGTGGGAGATTTAGCACTTACAATACCTTTCCCATATAAAATAAAGTTGGTTGTTTGCAGGTGGAAAAATGTAATGAGCAGTAATTGTTGAATGAAACACTATTATATAGTGAATTATTTAGCGGGTAGGAGATAAGCTGACAACTCAGTGGACAGAACAGTTGATAGGAAATCAGAAGCACGCGGGTTCGAGTCCGGTCGGCGGCATGTATCTTTTCTCGGGAGATTTTTTGAATGTAGATGAGTGTTTCAGGTTAATAATTTTATTAATAATCTTTTAAAGCTTTTTTCTACTATGATAAAATTGGTTAGTTTGAAAGCACTCATCGTTTGAGCAATATTCACATTAAAGATACTAATAGACGTAATTTAAAGGATTGCATGACAGTTGATCCACCGGCAGTTGTCGCCCCGAAAATACGGTATACCCATAGACATCCAAATTTAATAGACGAGAAGATACAGATGAGGGGTAAAACCAAACGATGACTGTGATTCGTTAAAAATTCAATCTGACAGTATATAGGCATCTCGCATTATAATATTACCATTTAGTTCTTAAATGCAAAATCTGCTTTTGAATGATTCTTTTTACATTAACATATTTGCGAAGTCCAAATGCGGCAAAGTAAAGTTCGCCACTTTTCACAGACGAATATTTTGTTGCCATATTTATTTAAGACACTTTTACAAATGTTTCGTAATTTACTTTACCCCTGTACCCAGCGACGAGCGCACTGGAGAACCGCTCACATTCCTTATGTTCGACATATTTTAGGGTATAATGTATAGCACAAGCTGTCATTTTTGCCGCGTTATTTCGTAAAATGTACGATGTGAGCTCGACGCTGGTACGGACAAGAATGATGACGTCACATTTTTTAGATTCAAGCGAGGCTCTCGTAAGCCCAGCCGGTTCCATGGAACCGTTAAGGGGAGGGGGAAATAATACGCTTTTATCACTTAGGGCAGGTTCATATATCTTCATATGTTCATGGGTGTACCTATATTCCTACATACCCAAAATATATCTTCATTTTCTTAACGCATAACAAGATAATGTTGGTGGTTTTAGTCGAAGCATGATACAGTTAAAAATGACCGAATCGGATAGGGACATATTAACCCAGTTGGTAGAGTCGCGGCCCGGAAAGCTGAAGGTCCTGGGTTCGAGTCCCAGATGTGCCAATATCTTTTTCTGATCTTTCTGTTTCACGATTTTCGATTGAGTTTCGCAAATATTGTCTTCCTTTAATCAAAGATTTTATTAAAACGTTTTTAAGTTTTACCAATAGTACGGTGCTGATTGTTTTTTTTTTTAATTTCGAATGTAACATTGTGTTATTATTTGTATTTTGTTATAAACTGCGCCTGCTCTCAACACAGAAGTTCCTAGTGAGACAGGGATAGTACATTACCAAAGTAAGGGAACGTACCCATACTACGTGACTAATTTTTTGAAATTTTTAACCCCCCCCCCCCCCGGTGACCAAAATTCTAAGCAAAACGCCGCTCATTTGTACCTTGTACCAAGCGTGACATTTTGAAGACCCCCCCCCCGAAGAGGTCACGTAGTATGGGTACGTTCTCTAAATGTAATAATAATTAATAAATATGAATAAATAAAATAATAAAGGAATGGGTAGTAGTAAAAGGGAAAGGGAAGAGGAAGGTTAGGAAGAACATGGCTATTCAGATCTAGTCACTAAACACGACTAAAGCCATTTCCAGCAAAGGCTCGATTTTGAATGATTGTCTTTCACCAGTGCGATACTGAGATTATTGCACGCGATATAGACATTGCTACAACACAAATTATTACATTTTATAGTAACACTAGCACAAAACGCAAAAAATCACGGGATATCATAATTATTGCAAGATTTGTGAAGCTGAAAGTATCGTTAAAAATATATTTGTCTCTGGATCATTTCCTTTCAAAAGACGATCGAATTTCAAATGAACACCGTTAGTACGACAGCTATCAAAAATTTAAACAAAAGACATACACATTTCGGATTGCTATATAATTATTTTGATAGTATTGTCTGAATCGTTAACTAAATCAAATTCAAATTTGTGAAAATCAATGCAAATCCTAGTTCTATAATTCATTGAACTCAAGTTACAGACAGACAAAGAAACCACCGAAATTTTTATTTTTAATAATTTTGTGTAAAAATATTTCTAAGTATTATAAATTAAAGTTCTCCTTCATGCCATATCGAGAATAATGAAATTTATTAGATGTTGTAAACTGGAAAATTTTCGAAATTGAATTTTTATACGAAATAAATATAAAAGGACTAATAATAATAATAATAATATTTGGCTAATTTATATAGCGCCGTTTTTGTGAAAAATCACCTCAAGGGCGCTAAAGTACCTTTTAAAGATCATTAGAGATTAAAATGATAATATTATAATTTAAAAACAGATGAGGGAAAAAATGACAACATTCAAAATGAGTCAGAAGCCTCGATAATATACATAACATTAAAAAAAATCCTCCGCCGCGTCTGTCTGTCTGTTCGCGATAAACTCAAAAACTACTGAATCGATTTTCATGCGGTTTTCACCAATAGATAGAGTGAGGAAGGTTTAGGTAATTAATTTTTCAAGATTTTGTGAAAATTGGTTGAAAAATATAATATATAAAGGAGAATGTCTGTATGTGGTGGACGAGCGGGCTGGCAAGCGGGTGGTGTGGATTTGATTTGTATGCAAATCTACAGTTTTATGCCGAGGTTGATAAAATTTAGCACATGTGACCTTCAAAACAAGAGGAAGGTCACTGTCTACATTTGATTTCGACAACTTTTTGTAAAGCCAAGATTTATGAATGTGAATAAAGCTAGATGTTTTATGCAATTTGGGAGGCGGGAATGGGTACCGCCGCCCCGGGAACCTTTATTGGATAACCAACACCTCTGCCATAGGTCACCCCAAGTGGTTCGCTACGTTTGGTGATTTAGCACGGGTGCCCGGGTTCATGGGGTGAGGTTTGTCTAGGTCTTGGAGGCGGATGACCAAGACACACTGAACCCCAGATTCCTACCCACCCCTTAAACCCTTTTCCTTCCCAGAACTCTCCTCTCCTTTCTTTTCCTAAAAAAACCCTCCACACAGCATCCCCAAAGATGACATAGGCCCTGAGGAAAATTATTTTCCTCAGAGCCTCCTGTGTGGAGCTCATGTGGTTCATCTTCACTGCATACTCATGCGTGGAAGGATACGAGTTTGATAGAAAGTTTGTAATTATAGCAAAACGCAAAACCGCTCAGACATAAAATTTTCAATTTAAAATAGAAGGTTTATTTCAGTTCAACGACCAAAGACATTAAAACAAAGAAGAAGACCGAGATTTGAATTTTAAAATAAGAACGCGAGCATTCCAATATTAATAAATCGAATGGAAGGGAACAATTCAAAAGCAATTACGCGCGCATTCCATAAATCCGTTGATTCGATTTTCAAAAATACGCTCGAAGTTCGAACGCGGAGGGCCGAAGCCCATTTTTCAATTTTCGAACGAGCTTCTTTTTTTTGTTCGAATCTTGTCCCGCCCTTTTTAAATTCATGTTTTATTCAAATTTATTATTTATCTGGTTTCGAATGATTTTGAAAAAAGAATTACTTTATTTGAATGTTTAACATTCGGTATTTCTGAAAGTGGGAATGGTCTTTGTAAAAAAGCGGTTATTTTTTTATCTGCCGTATACATGAAAACCAATTTACTTTATGATAAAATATGAAAATTCAAAATGTTAAACAAAATGTATTATGATTTGCGTCTCATGTAAAAGAAATGTAAAAAAATAATTTAATTTAAAGATATTTGAATACGAATATCGAATCTGCATGGAGCTATTTTGGGAATTTGGGTGAACCGTCAGTTGGCCTCCCGAAATTATAATAATTATTATATATCTTTATATTTACTAAGTATAAAATGAAGTCACTCACGCAGTATGTGCGCTTAGATCTTTTAAACTACTAAACGGATTTTCATGCGGTTTTCACCAAAAGATAGAGTGATTCATGAGGAAGTTTTTTAGGTATATTATTTGTCAAGTTTTTTTGTGTAAATTGGTTGAAATACATAATATATATGGCCAAGCGGCAGCGGGCAGCAGGCAGTGGGCTGACTAACGGGCGGTATGGATTTGATTTAAGGCTCTGCAACCGGACTCGAAAAGAAGAAGATGGAAAGATATGAAATTACGAATGTTAGAGGAGAGCGCTAACATTTACAGCGACAAAATCGCTGCGAAAATTGCGAAAATGTTTAATAAAACACGACTCGTTTAAAATAGAGCAAAAATCTCGCTGGCATTGTCTTAAACAGCATTTAAAGAAATACTGTGAATTTTTTCATATATATAACTTGTAAAATAACTGAAACTAACGTGTTTATAACAATTTTTGGAGCATACTTTGCGATTTATTTCTATCGGGGGAATTTTACATAATTTGCGTTTCGGCTCGGGCAATGTCTAGATATTATCTTCATGAATAGCATATATTTTTTTAAGAACTTTAAAACTTACCGTGTTTAAGGGAGATATGTAAGAAATCGGTAGAAATTCGGGTTGCGGGCCCTTAACTGATGGCGTTGGTTATAAAGGTTTCGTTAGCCACAGCAACGTGTGTCCGGGTCTGATAATTTATTTTTATGTTATAATTTTTTGTGCATTATTTACCAATGTCAAACATAAAAAAGACTTAAAAAATACCTTTAAAAATAAACAAACATAATTGGAGGTGTAATGTATTTTAAAGGAATAAAAGGGTGACCCAACAGTTGATCCCTCGATATTTGATCCCCCGTAATTGATCCCAAATTAGTTGATCCCCAACAGTTGATCCCTGACAGTTGATCTCCGGCAGTTGTTCCCTCGATAGTTGATCCCTCATAGTTGATCCCAAATTAGTTGTTCTCTCGACAGTTGATCCCCGACAGTTGATTCCTCGATAGTTGATCCCAAATTAGTTGATCCCTGACAGTTGATTTCCGACAGTTGATCCCAAGATAGTTGATCTCCCGATATTTGATCCCTCAATACTTGATCCCTGATAGTTTATCCCTGACAGTTGACCCCTAAACATTTGTTCCATCGACAATTGCCCTACGAAATGACATTTATTTTAAAACCATATTTTTTGGGCATTATTAACCAGTTTCAAATAACCTAAAATCCCAAATTAGTTGATCCCTCACAGTTGATTTCGGACAGTTGATCCCAAGATAGTTGATCTCCCGATATTTGATCCCTCGATACTTGATCCCTGACAGTTTATCCCTGACAGTTGACCCCTAAACATTTGATCCATCGACAATTGCCCTACGAAATGATATTTATTTTAAAATCATATTTTTTGTGCATTATTAACCAATTTCAAATAACCTAAAATCAACTTAAAAAATACTTTAACAAAAAACAGAGTGCATTTCACATGCGATAGAAGTAAAATCTACAGAAAACTATAGTAGTCAAGAGTGGGGAGGCTACGAAGCACCTCACAAAGAGAAGACCGATTATGCTACCACGTTCTCTTGCAGGCTAAATCCTATAGGCGTAGTATGTGTGTTGTCTCTTTTTAGTGTCGCTATTTTTCGTTTCATCGAGTTTCAAATCACAACGGTGCTGAAGAAGTTTTCACTTCAACAGCGTGGATTTTTTGTACTTATACGCTGGTACATACAGTATATAGATAAGTAGTTGTATCCTTTACGCATTTGAAAAAAAATATGTTTTATACTTTGGTTATTCGGCGGTACGTCCTCTCTGCACACCCATTCGGAACGCTTTGAACTGTTTTGCGAAAGTAGGTATATTTTTCCTAAACCGACTGCATACTGTTTATTAGTATTTATCTTTGTCTTACTAACCTATTTTTTGCATTTTGTTTTTCCTGTTAAGCACTTGCATACTGCTTACTAACAACGTATGCATGGACACTGGAGGTCTAGATTCGTTCAAAATAAATAAATGTAGCATCGTTTAACAAAAAAAATTAGAATCTTGCGAGAGCCTTGAAGGAGTAACCATCAGTTACTTATACCAGGGCGGGTAAGAGGTGGATTACTTCCACTGTTTATTAGGGAACGTACCCATACTACGTGACCAACTTTTTGCAATTTTTACCCCCCCCCCCCCCGGTGACCAAAAACCTAAGCAACCCGCCGCTCATTTGTATGGAGCGTGACATTTTGAAGACCCCCCCCCCCCCTAAACGTGTCACGTAGTATGGGTACGTTCCCTTAGTATGCTGGGGATCAACTGTCATGGAAACGGAAATATGGCATATACAATTTATTTGGGAGTGACAGGAGATGGGTTAGAGAAAGGTTGGGAAGTACCTACCTGGCTATTCAGATTTGGTCAGTAAATAAGATTTAAGCAATTTCAAGCGACTGTTTGTTTCTGAATTTTGGTCATCATCAGGGCGATACTGAGAGTACCTACAAATCTGGAACTACATTTATATCTTTGAATGTGAGCAGATACCACACGGCAGCACAGGTGTGCTAGCACAAAAGCAATTTTGTAAAACAGTGGATATATTAATTTAATTACTTTCATAGAGGAATGCGTGAGTTCACAAGTGATGTCAAATATTGCTACGTAATGCGTAAAATTATTCATATTCAAAGAACTTTAAAAAAAGTATAAATCATGTCAAACAAGCGATGATGTAAGTACCTACCTAAATTATTTTATTATATTTTTTTTTTGTATTTCATTTGTTCAAATGTTTGTCAGATGTCGTATACAAGTTTAATGACATTCGGTAGGTAAATTTATTCATTTGAAAGGCGATGATCCTGAATACTATAATTGTTGTAATTCGTAATGTAACTTTTGTGCTCGTGTAAATGGTACCTACCCATAATCGACACAATACGTTCAGTATCACCCCGGCAGCAAGGCGATAAACAAATCAAATCTATCTCATTTTACAAACGAAACACAGCATGTCTGAGTTACAACAATTTGACTTCAAAGCATTGATAAAAAGAATACAAGGAAGGCCCTACATTAAATTTCTTGAACCATATTAAAAAGTTAGGGTGATGTAACATTCTATCATAACTGGTATTGCAATTATCAGAGTTGACCTAAACAACATAAAATTTTTAATGTGTGTATTGGTGTATATCTAAACGAAAACTTGTGACACTGACGATAACATTACAATTAGCACTACTTGAAAATTGAATAATTTGGGATGTGGGTGTGGGTAAGGGTACCATTAATTCGATAGGTCACCCAAAGTAGTTCGCTACGTTTGGTGACTTTGCCTGGGTGCCCAGGTTCATGGGGTGAGGTTTGTCCGGGTCTTGGCGGTGGATCCATCTGCCCACAGGCTGCGTGGTTTTCCTCTTGACCTCTCCAGCAAAACGCTATCAGAACATAGCCTTGCACCGCAGTGGGAGGGATGGATTCATACGTCCGTCACTCCTGGAGACAGTGACCCTTAGATTCTAACCCACCCCTCATACTTTTTTCCTTCCTAGAAATTCTTCTCCTTCCTTTCCTCAAAACACCCTCCACCCTCCACACAGCATCCAAAAAGATTTTTTGAAATATTTTTTTAATGTGAATATCTCACAAGAGTCCCAGCTGTTCCCGTCTGTAGCCAGTGAGACTATGACATCCCCAAATGGGGTGTGTTGTGAGGCTGTAAATATTGGCCAGGGGAAGGAGATGGGGTAGAGGAAGGTGGGGAAGTACCTGGCTATTCAGATCTGGTCACAAAACACTGCTAAAGCAATTTCAAACATCGTTTCAATTCTGAATGTTGGTCTTTTACACCATAGCGAAACTAAAAGTATGTTCCACTTTGAAACGTGCCGCAAATATACTGTATTTTATTTTAAATGAATTATTTTTGAAATAACACAAATTAATCAAATAAAATTTATTTGTCCAATTGGAATTCGATCCCGCGACTTTCGAATTGAGAGTCAACAGCCTTATCCCTACACCACGCTGGTCGTCAAAATGTATGGAGCTAACGCAAAACTTTATAATAATTGGAATAATAAAGACGCTTGGATGGTATAGACATGTAGAACAGATAAATAAAGAAAATAGTGTAAGGATAATATGTAAATGACGCGAATGTGAAAGGTAGAAGAAGTCGGGGATGACCAAGGGAACAAATACATGAGTCGGGTCATGTTGCCATTAGTCAGAATAACACAAGAGACGATGTATGAGACGATACGTAGATTTGAATTAATCAAAGAGTGTGTATCTAGACAGAGTTGTGTGGCAGTCTATCCACTCTGCCTATCCTTTCGGGGAAACGGTGTGATGGTTAGTTAATAATATCTAATACAATTAATATTATGATATTTTTTCTAGCTAGATGTGCATTTATTTTGATTAAGGCTCTGCAACCGGGCTCGAAAAGAAGAAGATGGAGAGATACGAAATTATGAATGTTAGAGGAGTGCGCTAACATTTACAGCGACTGATTGGGAAAATGTTTAATAAAACACGACTCGTTTAAAATAGAGAAAAAATCTCGGGGGCATTGTCTTAAACAGCATTTAAAGAAACACTGTGATTTTTTTCATACGTATAACTTGTAAAATAACTGAAACAAACGTATTTATAATAATTTTTGGAGCATAACTTGCGATTTTTTTCTATCGAGGGAATTTTATATAATTTGCGTTTCGGCGCTGGCAAAGTCTAGATATTATCTTCAAGAATAACATGTATTTTTTTAAGAGCTTTAAAACTTACCGTGTTTAAAGGAGATATGTAAGAAATCGGTAGAAATTCGAGTTGCGGGCCCTTAAGTGTTTGACAGTGGACAGATTTTTCAAGATTACTAACATTCGACGCCTTTGGCGACTTCCGTTGTCGAGGAGTATGGCTCTCGACTAGCAATCCGGAGGTCGCGGAGCAAAGTAAAATTTATTTGATTAATATGTGTTATTTCACAATTCATGCGCATAAAATAATATGTAGTATATTTGTGGCACTTTTCCGGGTGGAAGATACTCGTAGTATCGTCCTGGTGTAAGAGAATTGAAACTTCACAAGAAATGGCTTTAGCCATGTATGGTGACCAGATCTATATAACCATGAACTTCCCCTTCCTCTTCCCCATATCATTCCCCTCTCCATTTCCTTCAGCTCCGAAACATACCCCAATTGGGGATGGTAGGGATGTCGAAAGTGAAAAAGAAAATCGATATATCGATGTATCGATATTTATTAAAATATCAATATCGACGTCGATATATCGAGGAAAAAATATCGATATATCGATATATCGGTCAAATTTTCAAGAGATTTTGCGTTTTTAAAATAATAGTGTATTCAACTCAATATTATCAATAGTAATTTTTGTACACAATTTGCTTTTTTTAATGTACAAAATCTCAATAAAAATGAAGGTATTTTTATCACTATTCATTTTTGTTACGTAATAATTACAAAAATATCAAAAACTAAAAAGCTGTCTTCTAACTTATATGTATACTGAGATGCATACAAAGTTTGTATGCGTCTCAGTAACATTCTATTGGCGTATTAATCTGTCAAAAAGGACTTCGTGTTTGGAACAAGGTATAGTCAATAATCATAGACAATTGGGAACCAACACATAGAAGTGGCTTAGAAAAAAATTGCGAAAAATAGCATACATTTCTATGTATGTACCTACACCTTTAGAAAGTATTGGTGATCGCAAATACTAATGCAAAGACAATAGCTTTGTAAGCTATTAATAGTTAAAATTTCAACCGCCAGATGTCATGACCCAATACAGTTACTTTTTTCCGTTCGTTCCTATACGGTTTTGGATTCTGGTGACTTTAAATACATAAATTTAAAAAAATATCGTTTTTGATACAATTTTCGATATTGGATATTTTGTATCGATATATCGGATCAAAATATATCGGCTAAAAATATCGATATATTGAATTTAAAATATCGATATATCGATACTTTTTCAACAAGCCTAAGGGAGGGCATAGTCTCACTGGCTCCAGAAGTTTGAGAGCCGTTTTGTGATTCTTGAGCAGTAAAAAACCAGTCGATAATCCGGAAACAAATATTTTTATTGTTGTTATAATTACTTAAAACTTCACAAATCCAGCAATAGAGAACTCCAGTCCAATTTTTTTTATTTTTTTTATAAATAATGACCTTCTAACTTAAATAACTGCATTTTAATTTTTATTTTTTGAGTTAGTTTTAATAGTTAAAATAATTGTCTAAGTTTTAATTTTTCAAGACCCCCAGAAAACCACCGGAAATATGGTAAATCGTGTGACGTCATCACTCCTGAAAAATTAGTATAGGATTGGGAAATCAGCTGATCAACTACCGCCATTTTGAAATTCCGTTGTTCGAAGTATTCTCCCTAGAAGAAGCATTACTATTTTTTTTTGTGCAGTAGTTTTTGAATATTTTAAATAATTGAGATAAACTAATAGAGGTACCTCAATTTTTCATACTGAACTGGAGAGACTGGTTGAGGGTTGAGGGGACTGTTTTTTGAGCTCTTCTGATCCATCGCCTTGCAGTGCAGTGGGGAGTAGGTATGTATTCATACGTCCATCACTCATGGACACACTGACCCCCAGATTTCTATCCACTTCTCATACATTTTCTTTCCATTTAAAAAGATCCTCCACACAGTATCCCCACGATGACACAGGCCGTGAAGCAAATTATTATATTTTTCTCAGGGCCTCCTGTGTAGAGGTTAAGGAAAGAAAGCTTCACAAATCTTGCAATTATAATACCCCGTGATTTTCAGGGATCTGCGGTAGTGTCTACATATTTATACAAAATGTCTTTACATTAAACGCTCGTTGTTGGCAAGTCTCCAACAGAAAATAACAAATGACAACATTGTAATACTAATATAGTAAATCAATAAGAATCAAGTCTGCTTCTAGAACTAGATAAATCATTTTCCGTCATTTAATAGAGAACTCCAGTCCATAATTTTAAATTTTTTTTATGAATAATGGTCTTCTAACTTAAATAACTGCATTTTTATTTTTATTTTTAGTTTTTAGTTAAAATAATTGTCAAAGTTTTAATTTTTCAAGACCCCCAAAAACCACCGGAAATATGATAAATCGTGTGACGTCATCACTATTGAAAAATTAGTATAGGATCGGGCAATCAGCTGATCAACTACCGCCATTTTGAATTGTTCAAAATATTCGAAATACCGTTGTTCGAAATATTCTCCCTAGAAGTTACTATTTTTTTGTGCAGTAGTTTTTCAATATTTTAAATAATAGAGATAAAATAATAGAGATACCTCTATTTTTGATACTGAATTGTTTAGGCTTAAATATTGTTTCAATTAACACAACAACTAAATCTCTATAAACAGTATGAAATAAAGAATAACATGAAATGTTGTTAATACTGATGGCTTGTGCTATACCTACATTTCAATTGATTTCAATATAATGTGATACAATGACTGGTGAAGCGTGACGTCAGCGCTAACCATTCAATCGTACCAACTTTACAGTGTATTTTAACGAGACGTTAAAAAATGCACTTTTTAATATTTTTTTAAGAACTCTACGTTTAATATTATGAAATAAAACTTATATATTCAGAATCAGCGTTTACTGGTCTATATGAACATATTTTTTTAAAGCGATAATATTTTTCACTGGAGTTCCATATTATAATAATATCCCGTGGTTTTTCTAATAAATACAGTGTGTCTATAACTTATTGAATTCATTAGTTAATTAGTTTGTGCAAGTCTAGTTTTATACTAAGCAGACTACTCGGTACATAATGTTCATATCGAATACCATATAACACCTATCTCATTTAATTCTACCAATTTAATAATCACTATTGGACTTACGGCATTCTGTCCGCGAAGCAAAATTAAACTCGCATTATTAAATAACAATAAGGATAAAAAGTAAAGTAATTTATCCCTTATGATTTTCAGACATCGCGTACACACATCGAAAGACAAAGTAATGCAAAATATTTCCATCTCATTCTTAATAAACGATCGAAAAATACTGAAAAAATCTTAAATTCAATGCATTTCAAGCAAAAATCACCCTTAGCGACACTAAGAATCATACAAAATTTTAAAGCAAATTGCTTGAATATAATTTCAAAGACTTACAACGTTTTGTCAAACAGTTTTCGAGTTCAATTGACTTGAGGCACATTTTAAACTGTGCTAAGTGATACAATCGTTGTATTGTATTTTAGGTGTGTTTTGTATGAAGTTCTATAGAAGTTAAGGGTGTGTTTAGCTTGTATAGGTTGTTGGTAGTTGTGTGACGATGTTCTGAGTTAATTTTGGACAATTTAAGTTTTTAGAGACGTATGGATTCATCTCGATTTTACAATAGTAATAATTTCTGATATGTGCGAGGCGCAGGATGAAATTGGTAGAATTATATTATAATTTATTAAATAATATTTATTTAATAAATTAGAAGATAGAAGGAAGTAGTGTAAGAAGAATATACGACGCGAATGTGAATGGTAGAAGATGTCGGGGACGCCCGAGGAAGACATGGCACGATCAAGTGAATCAGATACTTGAGTCGGGTCATGTCAAAAGTCAGAATAATAGAAGAGAATGTATGAGACTATGTATGAATGTGAGTGAGGCAAAGAGTGTGTGCCAAGACCGAGTTGTTTGGCGGTCCGTCCTCTCTGCCTACCCCTGCGGGGAAACGGCGTGATGGTTAGTTAGTTAGTTAGTTATATTTATTTAAAAATATATTTTTATTTATTTACGATCAATTCACTATTTACAATGATTACAGATCGAAACAATACGATTCTTTTTCATTTTATTGTTAGAAAAATTGTTAAGATTTTCGTGTTTTTTTATATGAAAACTTCTTTAGCGGCGTTGTGATTTGAAACTCGATGAAACGAAAAATTACGACATTAAAAATATATAACACATACATCTATAGGATTTAGTCTGGTATCTAAGGAAAAATGTATGAAATGAGGGGTGGGTAGGAATACGGGGGTCAGTGTCCAGGAGTGACAGACGTATGAATCCATCTCTCCAATTGCGGTGCGAGGCGGTGGGTTGAGAGAGTCTGGCTGAAGAAGTCATAGGGCTTCCCTCAACCAGTCTCTCTCGATCCGGCCCATCACGCAGCAGGTGGGCAGATGTATCTGCCGCCAAGACCAGGAGACAAATCTCACCCCATTAACCCGATCACCCTTGCGAAGTCACTAAAACGTAGCGAACCACTTGGGGTAACCTACGGCAGAGGTGATGGTTATCCAATTGATGGTTCCCGGGGCGGCGGCACCCAAATTCCAAATCCTCAAAATTCCCGAAATCCTGTGTTCGAGTCCCGAGATGCGACCGTTTCTGTTTCTTGTTCTTTATCATATTTCATTTAGATTTGTTAGCATCATCTTCTTCTTCAATGGAGGACTGAATGCCGTTGGCGCTAATAAAAAAAAAACTGTTAAAAGAAGCGAAGCTAGCATTCCACAATTGAGTCCTGGTACCTACCCTGATGTATGGCAGTGAGGCATGGAACTGGCAGAGGAAGGATGAAAGTAGACTGAATGCTGTTGAAATGAGATTCCTGAGGCGTTTGTGTGGTAAAACCATGTATGATCGTGTGAAAAATGTGGAGATCCGCAAAGAATGCAAGGCTGATGTAAGCGTAATGAGTAATGGTTTGGGCATGTAGAGCGATTTTTTTTTTACATGAGCTTCACACAGGAGGCCCTCAGGGAAATAATTTCCCTGAGGGCCTATGTCATCTTTTGGAATGCTGCGTGGAGGTTTTTTTTTAGGGAAAGGAAGAAGAGGAGAGTTCTGGTAAGGAAGAGGGTTTTTTTTTTTTTTTTTTTTTTTTTTTTTTTTTTTTTTTTTTTTTTATTTTATAGAGATAATGATATCCTCACTGGGATCTCCCGTGCTGAGGATTTCATTTACATTTTATAATTCAATTATAAGAATAATATGAATTGGACATAACATATATCATGTAGTATTTTTTTTTTAATAATTATAAAGTAAATAAGATAGTGTTTTTTTATAATTCAGTTCATTAGATTCGGTTTTAGTCTGTATTTGATTTCAGTATATTTTCTATTTCTGATCTCCCTATATTTAGTATCCAGCTTTTTATTTGAAATTTAAATGTTATAATGTTGAGGTTTTTGAGTGAGAGTGGTATTTTATTGTAGAGTTTAATGCCATAATATAAGAAGCTTTTTTGCCCAAATGTTGTGTTAGCAGTTACTTGTTGGATATGTTTTTGACCATGAGATCTAGTGTTTCTAATGTACGTGTCAGTTGTTATTTCTTGGGTTTTGTACTTATGAATGTAAATGAGTATAGTTTTAGAATATAGTTGTTTAATTGACATTATGTTAAGATTGTTGAAGATTTCGTCAGTGCTAGTTCTTACAGGAACTTTCAGTATAATTTTCATTATAGCTTTTTGAGTTTTAATAAGTGGATTTAGTATGTTTTTATTTGCACTGCCCCATCCGATAATACCGTATTCTAACAGTGATTGGCAGAGGGCCATGTAAATCTTGATTAAGTCTTTTTTAATAAGGACATTCCTGATAGATTTGAAAAAATAACTTAGGTTTTTAATTTTATTATTTAAATAGGTAATGTGTTCGGTCCATTTTAAGTTTCGGTCAATTTTTAGACCCAGATACGTTATATGGTCAACGTTTTCTAATGAGGGACAATTACAATTCTCATTTAAGTGATGCGGGCTATGAATTTTCAAGTTCAGGTTTTCTTCAGAGTTTTTCTTATTTTTTATTTTGAAAGTAATGAATTTGGTTTTGTTAGCATTAAGTGTAAGTGAATGGTAGTCTAGCCATTTTTTAATCCTATTAAGTGTGTCTTCTGCTTTCTTAAATGTTTCTGTCCAATTATTCCCATTTATTAGGAGAACAGTATCATCCGCAAAACTGATGATTTCTCCTTCACATTCTATGTGGCATAGGTCATTAATGTAAATAAGGAACAGAAGGTAAACAGGTTTAAGGGGTGGGTAGGAATCTGGGGTTCAGTGTGTCCTTGTCATCCACCTCCAAGACCGAGACAAACCTCATCCCATGAACCCGGCACCCCTGCTAAATCACCAAACGCAGCGAACCACTTGGTGTGACCCATGACAGGTGTTGGTTATCCAATAAAGGTTTCCGGGGCGACGGTACCCAATCCCGCCTCCCAAATTGTGAATGAACAAAGAAAGTAGTGTAAGAAGAATATATGACGCAAATGTGAATGGGACGCCCGAGGAAGACATGGCACGATCAAGTGAATCAGATACTTGAGTCGGGCCATGTCAAGAGTCAGAGTAATAGAAGAGCGTGTATGAGACGATGTATGATTGTGAATGAAGCAAAGAGTGTGTGCCAAGACCGAGTTGTTGACTAAAATAAACAGATCTTCTAAACATCACTTTCCAAGATCTGTAAATAAATAAATAAATAAAAATATTAAATTGACTCCACCCAACTTTAAACTGCGCCTTCCCAATCGAAATAACACAAAAAGATGACGTTTGACTCAGTACGATCAATGTGTCTGTATTTAAGGAAGGGGGGCGAGTTGTGGGGGGGCGAGTTGTGGGGGGGAATTCAAGGGGGGGAATTCCCCCCACCGACTCCCCCCCCCTCACAAATAATGCAAACATCATACAACAAGCAGTGAGACGATCGAATAATAATAATTCGAATCTTTGAAAAAGGAATGAGTGGATTTGAATGCGCGCGCCGCGGCTTTTTCTGGGAATTTTCAAATTTTTAATTTCTGTTCTGTTCTTATTTTAAAATTTAATTTTTAATGTTCCTTGTTCTAAAAATATGCTTGACTTTTATTGAAGTATTTTATTTTTAGGATTGATTATTATTGAAGTGAAAACTTCTTTAGCACCGTTGTGATTTGAAACTCGATGAAACGAAAAATAGCGAAACTAAAAAGAGACTAACTCATTTTAATTTTTTTTTATAAATTTAAAGAAAGAAAGACGGTTTACCAGAAAATCTTTGAAACTCTCCTACTATCACCACACTAAGCGGAAAATGTTGCTTTTGTCGTGATGGAGGACTTAGCTAGAGGAATCAAACACAGGACGCCTGGGTGGGACCCAATCGCGATGCCAACTCAGCCACTGACCGGTCCTGTGAGAGTTTATCTATCGGTCTCCTCTTTGTGCGGTGCTTCGTAGCCTACCCACTCTTGTCTACTTTAGTTTTCTGAAAGTTTCAGTTCTACCGCGAGTGAAATGCAGTTTTGCCGGCTAAATTACCTAACTAACTTACTTACCATCACGCCGCTTCCCCGCAGGGGTAGGCAGAGAGGACGGACCGCCAAACAACTCGGTCTTTGCACACACTCTTTGCCTCATTTAAATTCATACATCGTCTCATACATACTCTCCTATTTTTTTGACTCTTGACATTGCCGTCTTCCTTGGGCATCCCCGACTTCTTCTACCATTCACATTTGCGTCATATATTCTTCTTACACTTCTTTCTTCGTTCATTCGCTATACATGCCCAATCCATCTGAGGGTCCCTTTCTTAATCTTACTCTTTACGCTTTCATCAACCTTGCGTTCTTTCTGGATCTCCACATTTCTCACATATGGTTTTACCACATACATTCCTCTGGAATTTTATTTCTACAGCATTCAGTTTACTTTCATCTTTCCTCTGCCATTCCCATGCCTCACTAACAAACATCAGGATAGGTACCATCTCTCCATTGTGGACTGCTAGCTTCGTTTCTTTGGACAGTTTTTGGTTCCCTTTTTACGGCAAGTTCAATTATTTTAAGTTAGTTCGTTATGTGGTCCTATGCTTAGTTATCGAGTCCTCCATCATTGCAGAAGTAACTTTTCGCACCATAATTACTAGAACTACCATCTATTAACTAATAGTACCATAAGATTAATAAATTAAGGTTCAAATTTCTATGTGCGCAAATAAATTTTATTTGCGTTATTTCACAATTTTATTCATTTTAGCTAATATAATGTATATTTGCGGCACGTTCCAGAGTAGAAGATACTCTCAGTATTGCCCTGATAAAGTACCACCATCAAAACGTTGCTGGAAATGGCTTTAACCTTGTTTGGCGACCAGATCTGAATAGCCAGATACTGCTCCACCCTCCTCTCCCCCATTTCCTTCTCTTTCCCACTCCTTTTAGCCTCATAACATACTCCGAAAGGAGATGCCATAGTCTCACTGGCTACAGGCGCTTGGGAAGAGTTACAGGCGTAACGAGAGACCTCTCCAGCTGGACTCTCTCGACCCATTGCACGGCAATGGGAGAGATGGATTCGTACGTCCGTCACTCCTGGACACATTGACCTCCATTCCTACAAACCGCTCATGCCTCTTTCCTTCCTAAAACTTCCTCTCCTTATTTTCCTCAAAAAGACCCTCCACACAGCATCCCCAAAGATGAAATAATATCGGATGGATTTTCTTCTCAAGGCCTCTTGTGGTCAAATCTGTAAAGATCACACACATGACGATTTTCTTTAGATTCGGTTAGGTTAGATTAAGTTAGGTTAGGTTAAGTTAGGTTAGGTTAAGTTAGGTTAGGTTAGGTTATGTTATGTTATATTAGGTTAGGTTGGGTTTGTATGAGATGATGTATGAATGTGTGATGAACAGAAGAGTTTGCATGAGATGATGTATGAATGTTTGATGAACAGAAGAGTTTGTATGAGATGATGTATGAATGTTTGATGAGCAGAAGAGTTTGTATGAGATGATGTATGAATGTTTGGTGAACAGAAGAGTTTGTATGAGATGATGTATGAATGTTTGGTGAACAGAAGAGTTTGTATGAGATGATGTATGAATGTTTGATGAACAGAAGAGTTTGTATGAGATGATGTATGAATGTTTGGTGAACAGAAGAGTTTGTATGAGATGATGTATGAATGTTTGGTGAACAGAAGAGTTTGTATGAGATGATGTATGAATGTTTGATGAACAGAAGAGTTTGTATGAGATGATGTATGAATGTTTGATGAACAAAAGAGTTTGTATGAGATGATGTATGAATTATCAACAGAAGAGTTTGTATGAGATGATGTATGAATTTTTGATGAACCGAAGAATTTGTATGAGATGATGTATGAATGTTTGATGAACAAAAGAGTTTGTATTAGATGATGTATGAATTTTTGATGAACAAAAGAGTTTTTTTATGAGATGATGTATGAATGTGTGATGAACAGAAAAGTTTGTATGAGATGATGTATGCATGTCAAGGTTAGGCAAAGATATTGAAATATAAATTTGAATATCTTTGAGGTTAGGTTAGGTTACGTTGTAATGTAAGATTGCAAAAATTTCCATCAGTTTGCGCGATTGTTACTCGAGAATGCTATTTTCCGCAATATTTCGCCAGGGCGATACTGAACTTTGGGTTCGTTATTACAATGGTCCCGGGATTATCGAGAGAAAGGTAGGAATTATCGCTCTTGCCCGCCATTAGCCCTGTCTTATGCAAATATATGCAAATAGCGCCGAGATTACTCGCCAACCAAACTTTTAACTTACGAAACACACTCCATTCGAATCGAGAAAAAAGGCGGTAAAACGAAACGCAAAAAGAAAGATGCCCAAAAACAAAAGATGTCCGCCCGTAAACAAAAGAAATTAAACAAAAAGAATAAACGGAAAAAATGGCGAACGCCCGCTCTCGATTTTGTTTAATGTATCCAATAAAAAAGGGAAGAAAAAATTGACATCATTTGAAAATTTTATGCTCCGTGTTATTTGATTACATTCTTGTATTATGGGGTTTTATGCATTGTACATTTTTACCTCTCTAACTAATAATAATAATATTTGGATTATTTGCATAACGCCGTTCTTATGAAAAATCACCTCCATCTTACTTCTAACTACAAACTAGACAAACCATTTAAACAACAACCACTGGAGCGATCACGCTTAATAAATAAATTCACTTCGATTGCTTGAGATTTCACAGATGGTTATTTTTTGAATTTTTCGTCAACATTAAAAAAATCATACCTTCGAATTTTGACATAAATACATAAAAACTTATTATAATGCTATATAGCCAATGAAATAACCTGTATTTTACCGCTTATTTCATATTTACAGGATTTATGAAAAAAATGTAAAAAAATCGTTGAGTTTATAATTGCGCGAATTTTGGGCGTTTTTTACTTGAAACTGCCGTGAGGGATACTTATTCGGGTCAACGTGGAATATTTTCGGTTTCTGTATGTTGTCTGTGGTATACTTGATAATTAAAGGTGCAAATCTATAGAAAAAGGAATTAATTTTATCCGTAAACAGCTGTTAAAAAAATTCGGCGGGAAAAAATATTTTAAAAATTTATTTTTAACATTGTTCTAAAATCGTCTACAAAGTTCGGATTTGCAAAATTTATGGTCATAATAGATAAAGCACTTCAATAGCTTCGTATTAAAATAAACGGCTGACCCAGGAAATGTTTTAAATAATTACAATAAATGTTTTACGAATGGTAGCAAAATGTGGTTCATTTTTGGACCGAAATCAATCGCAGAAAAATAAAAGTGGTCCTTTTTTCGACCGAAATCGCTCCAGTGGATGGCTAAAAATTGCATCCACCAGTTCATCGATCACTGATACGAAACTATATGTACAATGTTTTGACCAATGAACGCGATACTGCCTAAAAATGAATGAAAACAGGACCATTCTTACCTGGAAGGTCGCTTGAAATTATTAGTCTATTTAAAGAAATTGAGATACGAGTTCGCACGCAGAGGACATTTAATGGTGGGCGGTACAGTAGTATAAGGATTTGATCTTCCTAAATGTGATTTGTCAAGAAACAGATTGATGTGTAAAGATTCGAGTAATTATAATTCAGTAAGAAAAGTGTGATTAAGACATATCATAGGCAATACAAGTATGATATTGTCAGATACGTATATTTAAATTAAGGGTATGAGAGCCCAAAAAGGTAGGTTTTTAGATTGGACCTAAACTCTGTTGGGCTTGTTATGCATCTTAATTCCCAAGGGAGTCTATTCCAAGCCTTAGGCCCAGATATTCCGAAAGCACGATCTCCAAGCTTAGTATTTATAATAATAATAATATTTGGATGATTTGTATAGCGCCGCTCTCGTGAAAAATCACCTCAGGGCGCTGAACAAACTTATAACGTATTTCTACAATCTTCATCTAACTACAAACTAGACAAACCATTTTAACAACTTATGGCTAAAAATTGCATCCACCGATTCATCGATCACCGATACATAACTATATGTACAATGATTTGACAAATGAACGCGAAGCTGCTATAAAAATGTACTGTACAGGCATCACACCGTTTCACCGCAGGGGTAGGCAGAGAGAAATGATATTTTGGTAGAAAGCAGTCACTTTGTGGTTTGACATATTAATTAAAGGAAAACAATCACTTTGTTTGTAACCACGATTTATTGATTTAATTTTTATTTACCGACCGGTTTCGCTTAATACAAGCATCTTCAGGGTATAAATTAAAAATGATGAAAAAATACATTGTGTGAGCTTATATATACATACAGACAGAGACAAAACATAATATAAAGTAAGAGTGAGAGAGTGTAATTAGAGTGAAATTACACTCTCTCACTCTTACTTTATATTATGTTTTGTCTCTGTCTGTATGTATATATAAGCTCACACAATGTATTTTTTCATCAATTTTAATTTATACCCTGAAGATGCTTGTATTAAGCGAAACCGGTCGGTAAATAAAAATTAAATCAATAAATCGTGGTTACAAACAAAGTGATTGTTTTCCTTTAATTAAGAGAGAAATGACCTATTATTCGTGTTCGTAGATCGTATCACACATATCCTTCTGTTATTCTGGACTCTTCAGAGGATTCAATCAAGTATTCGGTTAACTTGGTCTTTCTATGTCTTTCTCGGACGTCCCCGACTTCTTCTACCATTCAGAGTCTTTGTTCAAACGCCTGTGACTATTCCCATGCGCCTGGAGCCAGTGAGACTATGGCATTCCCAATTGGTGCATGTTGTGAGGCTGGAGGTTGTGGAGAGGGGAAAGAGATTGGAAAGAGGAATGTAGGAAAGTATCTGGCTATTTAGATCTGGTCACCAAACACGGCTAAAGCCATTTCAAGCAACGTTTTATTTCTGAATGATGATCTTACACAGGGGCGATACTGATATTATTTTATTTTAAATGATTAAATTGTGAATTAACACTATTCACAATTTGAGAGGCGGATATGGGTACCGCCGCCCCGGGAACCATTTATTGGACAACCAACACCCCTGCCACAGGTCACCCCAAGTGACTTAGCGGGGGTGCCCGGGTTCATGGGATGAGGTTTGTCTAGGTCTTGGTGGCGGATACGTTTGCCCAACCACTGCGTGGCGGGCAGGATCGGAGGAGACTGATTGAGGGAGGCCTTTCGACTTCTCCAGCCGGATTCTCCCGACCCAGCGCAGTGTGAGGTATAGATTCATACGTCCGTCACTCCTGGCCACACTGACCCCCAGATTCCTACCCACCCCTCATACCTTTTTCCTTCCCATATCTTCTTCTAATTCCTTTCCCTTAAAAAACCCTCCACACAGCATCCTCAAAGATGACATAGGCCCTTAGGGAAATTGTTTTCCTCGGTGCCTCCTGTGTGGAGCTAATGTAAAAAAAAAAAAAATCAATCAAAAAAAAATTACTGTGCGCGCCAGCCTTACTCCTCGATTGTATTATTTGCAAATCCCTACATTTCTCACATCTTTTTACCACATGTATGCTTCAGGGATATCATTTCTACAGCATTCAGTCCACTTTTGACAGTTGCTTGCCTTACTGCCATACATCAGGTTGGGTATCAGCATTCCATTGTGGACTGCTAGCTTCGTTTACTTAAATTCTGTTGATACATAATTTAATTTGCGTAATGACATGTAATGATTGAGTTTAAGAAAGCGACACTCAGATGGTTTGGAGATGTAGAGTGGAAAACCAATAATGGAGTGTTGTGCACGCACGACATAAACCATATGACACGATCAAGTTCACCAAATACTTGAGTCGGGTCATATCGACGGCCTCGGTGGTCGAGGGGTGAGGCTCTCGAATAGCATTCCAAAGGTCGCAAGTTCAAATCCCGGCGTGCGCAAATAAATTTTATTTGATTAATTTGTGTTTTTTTAATAATTAATTAATTAAAAATAATATATGTGTAGTATATCTATTTGTGGCACGTTCCAGAGTGGAAGATACTCTCAGTGTCGCCCTGGTGTAAGAACACTTTTTTTTTTTTTTTACAGTGAATACCGCACAAGAATCTCAACTGCTCCCGTCTGGAGCCAGTGAGACTATGGCATCCCCAATTGGGGTATGTTGTGAGGCTGAAGGTAGTGGGGAGGGGAAGGAGGTGGGGGAGAGGAAGGTTGGGAAGTACCTGGCTATTCAGATCTGGTCACCAAACACGGCTAAAGCCATTTTCAAGTAACGTTTCAATTCTGAATGGTGGTCTTACACCAGGGCGATACTGATAGTATCTTCCACTCTGGAACATGCCGCAAATATACTATATATTATTTTAAACGAATTAATTGTGAAATAACACAAATTAATCAAATAAAATTTATTTGCGCATGCCGGGTTCGAATCCGCGATCTCCGGATTGTGTGTCAAGAGTCTTACCCACTGGACTACGGAGGTCGTACTATTCAGATTTGAAACGTTAATAGAAATGGTTTTAGCCATGTGTGGTTACCAGATCTGAAAAGACAGGTATATCCCCTGCCTTCCTCTTCCCTATCTCCTTCCCATACCCACTAACTCAAATTGGGGATGCCATAGTCTCACTGGCTCCAGTAGGGAGCAGTTGAGATATTGTGCGGTATTCACATAAAAAATATCAATAGTCAGCATAACAGAAGGGTTTGTATGAGATGATGTATGAATGTGAATGAAGCAAAGAAATGCATCAAATAAAATAGTTTTGTAGCAGTCTAAAATTTCTGCCTACCCCTGCGGAGAAACGGTATAACGGTTGATTAGTTATTTATATTACCATTCATTCATTGTCGCCCTGATGGAAGACCATCATTCATAATCGAAACGTTGCTCGAATAAGTTTTGGCTGTATTTCATGACCAGATCTGAATAGCTAGTTAGGAAAATCCCCACCTTTCTCTTCCCCATAATTAAACCTTCTTAGCAAAAGCCAATTGGGATTGATTAAAAACTAGCAGACCCGGCCACACGTTGCTGTGGCTTATCCAACCTTTATAACCAACGCCATATTTGCATACCTACATATATCAAATTCACACCGCCCACTTGCCAGTTGCCCGCTGCCTGAATTGAATCTTTGAATTTCTAGACTTTTCTCTACTATAATATGCATGCATTATATATATAAACCTTCCTCTTGAATCACTCTATCTATTGGTGAAAACCGCATGAAAATCAGTTGCATAGTTTAAAAGATCTAAGCGCACGTACAGCGGGAGCGACTTCATTTTATACGATGTAAAGATAACTTTTTCCTATTAAAAATAACTTTTCCCTTAAAAATAACTTTGTCCTTAAAAATAACCTTTCCTTTAAAAATATCTTTTCCCTTATAAATAACTTTTCAGTTATTTAATTATTAATTATTTCTATAAAGATAAATTCATATTTATGAAGCGAGGCAACTCCAGAAACTGTGTGAAGAGAGGATGGGTCTTCCATGGACGGAGGCCGAACAATCAGCGCACATGGACGTATGGATGAGCCTTGTCGATGCAATGGGTCCCCGACCCGAATAGGACAAGGGGAAGAAGATGATGATGATAAATTCATATTATAAACGTATTCACAGAGTGACTGCTTAGTTGCAGTATTTAAGTCCATCGATCGCGTTCTCATTTCTAAGAGCTTCATTTGTTCAATACGTTCATTAAATAAACCAGTAATCTTGCATAACGAACGACATATTTCAAAAAAGTTAACCGAAACTTATCTGATACTATGGATATCTGTTAACAATCGTAGACCGTGCTCGCAAATATTGATAACTGACCATAGATAACTGACCATGATAGCTTTTTGTTTGACAAGCCCCCAAAGGGCTCACAAACTCCAACGGCTCAGAGGGCTTTGAAGCAAAGAATGGACGGTTACCTCGAGAGTGTTTTCTCTTGGGGTAAAAATAATCTTTAAATAAATGAAGACAATATAAGCGAAACTCCATCGAAAATCTGGAAACGCAAAAATCAGAAAAACATATTGACACCTCTGGGACACGAACCCAGGACCTCTTGCTTTTCGGGCAAACGCGCTAACCACTGCGCCACGGTGTTTAACTGCACCATACTTCGACTAAGAACCCCCTACATTATCTTCATTTTCTTTAACGCATAAATTATTGGCAACTATCTTTATGTATGATTGCAAGATTCAAACCCGAACTAAATGTTCTCTAGATAGTGTCTGGATAAATCTTTATCCATTTTATTTAATATGTCCCAGAGGTGTCAATATGTTTTTCTGATTTTTCTGTTTCCAGATTTTCGATGGAGTTTCGCTTATATTGTCTTCATTTATTTAAATATTACAATTTGAGGTTTTACTCAAAAGTTAAAAATAAAAAATAAAATAAAAATAATCTCGTTGAATTTAATGTTTCAAAGACCCAATCTTGTCTGATTACGTCTGAAAAGGATCGAAATGAAAATCTAGTATCTTTCAACGGAAGCAATCTTTTGAACAGGCCCTCCATTCATATGCTTGGTGTAACCCTAAGTGACCAGCTCAGGTATGGGGGCTCCATCGAAGCCAGAGTAAAGTTAGCCTCCCAAAAACTGGGCGTACTGTACAGGGCCCGCAGATACTTTAATAGTACACAACTGCTAACCCTGTACAAATCACAAGTGCGCCTCACGGTTGAATTTGGCAGCCACTTCTGGTCTGGAGCTCCAAAATACCTGAAAAATACCCTCGACTCTGTGCAGTAACGGGCGGTCCGTTTAATAGATTCTCCTATCTTAAAACAGACGGATTGCAATCTTTAGAGCACAGGCGTCGGGTGAGAATGCTATCCTTGTTCTACCGGTATTACAATGGAAGGTGCTCCGAGGAACTAGCATCATTGATCCCTTCGGCACCGGTGCATCGTCGGGAAACACGCCAAACGCGTGCTCAACATTTGTACACGGTTGACATTTGTCACATGAGAACGGGTCGTTTCTTCGATTCGTTCTTGTGTTTAACAGCTCGGCTGTGAAATGATTTGCCGGCTTCTGTGTTTCCTCCTTCCTACAACATGGGTCTCTTCAAGACCAATGTTCATTCCTTCCTCTCCTCAAAAAGACCCTCCACACAGCATCCCAGATGACATAGGCTCCGAGGGAAATTATTTTCCTAAGGGCCTCCTGTGTGGAATTAATGTAAAAAAAAGATGATGGAATTGGTCAATACCGTATTTATAGGGTTTTATCGATCGTTCATACTAGACTAGACATCCTGGTAACGTCTTTAACGTAACCTAACCTATGCTCTTTACTTAAACCAACCGAATTCAAAATATCGTAATACCTATTCACATAACCATTCCTAACCTATGCTTCGTGTTATGGTTGTATATTTAATTGTCATGCTAATAATAAATATGGTATTTCCTTACTAAACCATTGAATTCATCTCACCCTAATATTAAAACGTAAGAAAGGGTGGTTTTTACCCTAATTCTGAACTAAAATACACCTTAAAAGCTCGCTATGGTATATTACGAAAGGGGTTTAGGTTTTGAGAAAACTTGCGATACTTTCTGTTTTTTTATTATTTTTTTAAATTTTTACATGAAACATGTTAGGTATATATGTATATAAAATAGAAAATATATTCGTAGTCCTCATCACTAGGAGATCCTGTGCTTAGGGGGACTATGCTTTGCATAAGTTTTCAGTGACTTCTATGGTTTAACTTCATGATTTGGATAAGGTTTTCCAGAAACTTCTACGACGATGTTTTAAGAATATTAGTAAGTTCATTTTCCGATAGTTCCTTCAGCGAACATTTAATTTCCTTAATGTAGCTATTTTTTTTATTTAATTTGTTTGATACTAAGTGGGACTTTGTTATATAACTTTACTGCTAAAAATTCAGAACTTCTTTGTCCAATCGAAGCGATACACTTTGGTATATTAAGTATGTCTGACTATCATAACACCTCAGCATAGTTTCCCTCGTGAGGTATTCAAAAAAACACTATTGTTAATCCATTTAGGTATACATAAAAAAAATTGGGAGATGTCATGGAGCTGAAAAAAGAGTAGTGGTAGGAGATGGGGCAGGCGAAGGTCTGGACGTACTATTTTTTACGTGAGTACCGCACAAGAGTGCCAACTGCTCCCAACCACAGACCATAGAATTTATCTGTAAATACTCTCAACCGTCTGGGGTCAATGAGACTACGGCTTTCCAATTGGGGTATGTTGTGTGACTGAAGATAATAATGGGGAAGGAAAGGAGATGGGGTGGAGAAAGGTGGGAAAGTACCTGGCTATTCAGATCTGGTCACCAAACACGGCTTAAGCCATTTCAGGCAACGTTTCGATTCTGAATGGGGGTCTTTCTATATATATTATTTTTATTGAATACTAGCAGACCCGGCCACACGTTGCTGTGGCTAACGAAACCTTTATAGCCAACGCCATCTGTTAAATCAAATTCACACCGCCCGTTTGTCAGCCCGCTGCCCGATGCCCGCTGCCCGCTGTCGCTTCGCCAGATATGTATTGTATGTATTTCAACCAATTTACACAAAACCTTGACAAATTATATACCTAAAAACCTTCCTCATGAATCACTCTATCTATTGGTGAAAATTGCATGAAAATCCGTTGCTTAGTTTAAAAGATCTAAGCGCACATACAACGTGAGTCACTTCATTTTATACTTATTAATAAAGATGAAGAAGATATTGTCAAATAACCCAAATTAATCAAATTAAATCCCATTGCACACGTCGGGATTTGAACCGTCCGAACTTTAGCTTTGTATCCAAGGATCGTATCCACCCAACCACGGACGCTGGCTATTCATATAGTTTAATCTGGTCACTAAACACGGCTAAAGCCATTTAGCCAGCAAGATTTCGATTTTGATAGGTGGTCTTTCAGCAGGGCGTTACTGAGAGTATCCACGACATTGTTGACTATTTTGAATCCATATTTCACTAATGAATCATTTTAATATCTTAACGTATTATTACGATTTTTATTTATTATTCGTACCTACAATAATTCATTTAATATAAAAATTGTTTGGTGAATACTCACAATTACATCACAATATAACAAACTAACTCACGATTCACCCCAAAAAAATATGATATCAATAATAAATCATCACAAGATGTGAATTTCTACGAAACATCTCGAATATATAAAGCTCGTCAAAGTTATTCGCCATTTTGTTAAAAACAAAACAAAAAAATGTACAAATACATCTAAAAAAATTATAAATTTAAGTTTTGGAGGCAGTACCGTCTTCCTGCCACCTGAAAAACTAGCAAAATTATTCCTTGAAACAAACAATTTAAATAGAATTTGTAAAAGTGTTGTTTTGTTAGTGCGAAAGCTTTGAGCTTTTTGCATGTTGGAGCGGTGCTTTTTTGTGTGGGGCGAAAGCTTGCACGGTATTTTGACGTATGAGACATGCGCGCGCATGTATGTGTTCCAATACAAAAAAATAGGTTGAAATACGTTTCTTCCGTCAGTTCGTAACGATTGTCTGAGGAGAGAGGTCGACGCGGAGGCTTTTTTCAATTTTTTTTTCATTTTTCCACAATTGTTTATTAGAAATATAATTTATTCAAACAATTAGTTCATTAAAATTCGTCGGAAGTTTTTTTCAACCCATTCGTGAATTGAACTGAATTTAAAAATCGAACGATTTATCAAATATATATTTCAGTGTTCGAACTTTTTTTAAATAATATTTTCAGTGATTCGTTTTGAAAATAGAACATTTTCAGTGTTTTATAAATTTTGAAAATAGAACATTATAAATATTTTCAGTGTTTTGTTTTTGAAAATCGAACGATTTGAATTATTGTTTTATTGTGATTCATTGTGCCAAAAGGATTATAAATTATAACTATATTTATTTAAATTAAGAACGATTTTAAAGTGTGTTATAGTAATTTAATAATGTGCGTTAATCGATAATTTTACACGCATTTGAATATAGAACGAATTTTTGTGTCATATTTTTGAATATTTGAAATCGGAACAGAAGTGATTTGGAACGTTTATTTGATTAATTTAAAATTCAGTGTGGCCATAACATTAAAATTATTTTGAAATAATTTTGACTAGTCCAAAGAGTGTATAGTTTTTTAGTGTTTTGACAATATTTTAAATAATATTTTTCGTGTTATCAATTTGTTTCATATCCAGATTTAAATTGATCGGTAGGTACCTAATTAATTATATTGTATCTTATTAATTATACACTTATGCAGTGCTTAAAAAATAATCATTACTTTCGACACATTAATACTAATTTGAATCCCGCCAAATTTTGAAAAAAAAATCAGTGTGTAATTATTTTTTTTAATGTCACACATGCTTAAAATTTATACCTAATTAGAAAAATGTTTTCATATCATTTAGGCACGCATAAAAAATATGTAGTTCAATTTTATAATTTCTTTTTCAAACAATATCTTCAGCTTTTCTTTGGAAACATATTTTTTCGATGCGTCCATGAACGAAAAGTTACATAATAATGTCATTAAAACAAATTTATAACCATTTTTTTTAAATGTAATTGCATTTATAATTGATTATATTGTTTAATGTGTATTTATGCTATGATTTTTAATTGGTATAACGTCTGCTTTTGGGTTACAAAGTTATGGTTAGGTTCCCGCCAAAGAGCAACATTGTATTGAATACCTACAATAATTAAAATAATGCAATGTAACTTTGGTTGTTTAGGTATTTGGTATGAAACAATACAAAAAACGAATATTCTAGTAGAATTTTGTTACTTATAGGTAAGTTTATTAGAAAATAATTAGGTATATACATAACCGAAAACAAAGCTGAAAAATAGATATATTGTAATTTAAAATAATCGTAGGTAGGTATGTATGTAGGTACGTAATTTTAAAACCATTTTTTTTGCTTTAAAAACCATTTGTAGATAGGTAGGTATCTATTGATTTTGCATGTTTTTGAATTAGAAAAATATTTTTGTTTTTATGATTATATTTGACAAATAGGTATTTAGTTTAATAAATGGTTTATTTATATCTACATATTATTATACAATGTTTTGATGTTTGCAGTACCTACCTGTAGGTAAAAATCTTAATTAATTCAACGATTTAGCTAAAAATCTAGCTCCTTTCTCGCAGGGGTAGGCAGAGAGGCTAGAACGCCATATATATGTGCCATTCAATTTTAAAATCTGGGAAAAATACAAATTATATTAACAATCAGTCCGAATTTATTTATTTATTTATTTATTGTTTCTTTACACTGCAGGTAAAAATGTTTACAATACAATTGTTACCTCACTAGGACAAGCCTGTGTTGAGGTTAACAATAATTATACAAGTTAACAAAATAACACAAAATTATACAGATTTTGAAAGAACAATATTGTTGTATTTCTTACAGATTGAGATTAGATTATGGGTACCTACTGGTACCTACTAAACTGATGGCGCTAGGTACTACAAATGTAGACTTTTAGGGTGACCATAGTTTTGAGATCTGATTTAAAATAAAATAAAGTTTTGTTTTTTTTTTTTTTAAGGATTAAGTTGTGAATAATAAATATATGTATATAATTTAACATGCTGTAGATTTGGCAAGAGGAAGATGAATAACTACTACTTATATCTATTAGTTTTTTGTTTTTCGCACAAGAGTTCCAACTGCTCCCAAACTTTTGGAGCCAGTGAGACTATGGCATCCCCAACTGGGGTATGTTGTGAGGCTGAAGGTAGCGGGGAGGAAAAGTAGATGGAAAAGAGGAAGGCGGGGAGTAAAGTATCTTGCTATTCAGATCTTGTCAACTAATACGGCTAAAGCCATTTCAAGCAACGTTTCAATTCCGAATGGTATCTTACACCAGAGCAAAACTGAGTAGGTATCTACCACTCTGGAATGTGCCGCAAATATTATTTGAAATTATCAATTTACATTATAATTATATTATTTATATTTAAAAAGCTTCGGTAGACCTTTGAAAAATCACAAAACCTGACTTTACCTGTCAAGATTCACCCTTTGAAATTTAAACGAAAGAAATATGTACGCATTTCAAATATAGAAGTTTATTTTTCTCTTAAAAATATTGTATTATAGATAGGTACCTACCTTCTTAATCGCTTGTTTGAAATCATGACGCAATTAGTTCCAATTTTGAAAATGACACTCATTAAAAACAAATCCAAATTCAAGAAAAAATTTGTTCCAATTTTGAAAATGATACTTTAAAAACGAATCCGAATTTTTGTCTCAATTAATTCCAATTTTGAAAATTTCTGAATTCATGACGCAATTACCTAGTTCCAATTTAAAAAAATGACAATAGTTCCAATCCTCACAGACGGACTTGCAACCGAAATTAGGATTTTTAATGATGACTGATGACAGTGATGACCATAATCTTAATTTTTCTTATTATTTGAATTTAAAAGGTATATGGATAGTACCTAGGTAATTTAATGTTAATAAATTTAATATTCAAGTGATGGTATACACAACACATACGTACATATACCTACATAAAAACAGGGAAATTTGTGCGTATAAATACCTACGTCATTACTTATGATCATCTCACTTCTAAGTACTTTCTCAGCAGAGATTTGTTGTAATCGATACATCAACCCTGCAGACTGCTAGCCAAAAACATCTAAGAGATTGCACTCTGACCTCACATGTTCAAACGAAGAAGAAGGTGGTTTGAATATTAAAGGGAGCGCGCTAATATTTAAAAAAAATAATAGGCCTAAGCGAAGATATTAAATTTTATAAAGCTTGACTTATTTAATTAAGGTGATACTTAAAATAATTCATAATCTGCTCTTTCGTAGATGGCGCGAGATTAATTATTTTAGAAAAAAAAAACTTTTTAAAAGTTAGTTTTAAAATATTAAGATGAATTATTAATTGTTATCGCCCGTACACAAACAATATTTATCATTTATTTATTGTAAGGATCTCCGTAAAACAGTTATACACCAAATTATCACGTAAAAGATTAAAAAAATATGAATAGGTATGAATAAATAGTTTTGTCCATAAACTCAAATCTTCCAAGAAAAGGTTACAAATATAATATTGGATTGAATCACCAATACGATGTTGTATTTTTACGCCTTTCTTGAAAGCCATCTATGAAAGAGTAGATTTTAAATTTATAGCAACCTCCAAAATACAGCAAAAATCTCTCGACAGTAAGAAACACTGTAAATTTTTTCATACCTTTAACCAATGACGTTATATAAATAGACTCGCCATAGTCTCACATGCTCTTAAAATAATGTGGCAAGTAAGAAACACTCTTTTGTTTTCAGCGGTTTTCAATAATTTCTTAATTCAAAAGTTATTCATATATTAAAAAGTTATGATACATTCACACTGAAGCCAAACTTCCAACGAATGAACTATCCTTCTACGCAATCGTCCGAAAGTTTGAAGTTGGAAGTTGACCTCAGTGTGACCGTACCATAAGACAATTAAAGAATATGTGTTTTTTCTCAAATGACGAACAAAATTGTCGGACGGGGAACATGAAAATTAATTGTATTGCTTATAATAATCGATAATAATAAGTAATTTGTGTGTATATATAAATTAAATGTTATTTCTTCACTTTTACTAAGGTTTGCCATGTAATGGAAACATTTTCTCATCATACAGGAGGGCATTTTGGCGCTTTTTAAATGCAATTTTCCTACTGGTAAGACATGACCTTACTTGACGAGTGACAGTTTAGTACTAAAGTACTAGAAATCGAGAACAGTACAATTGTCTTGCGTTTGGCTTCCCACTTTGAGATTTCTACCCCGCGTCTAAAGTATATAACGTCTTTGCCTTTAACACGTTAAATAAAAGAACCAGTTAATTATTTACTTTTTCAACTCAGTTAGATACATAATGGATAGGAATAATAATTATTAAAAATAAGTTATCCCCATTATCCCCATTAATATTAATGGGATTTTTATGAATCAATGCTTAGCGCGATAGTTCTCGGTGTCAGGTAATAGACGGCTACATCAAAACTAAACGCAGAAAACCATTAAAATATATCGCAACATCAGCTCTTAGAGGATTGTAGCTGCATACATCATAAGCACACACTTCAACCACAATTAGACATCTGCCTTGGTGATTGTGAGGGGGCATACATTAATTACGTGAGCTCATAAGGGGGGGGGGGGTCCAGTAAAATCTCAGGCTACTTTGAAAAGAATATACGAAGTGGTCCAAATTTATCTCACCCCGGGTGTCTAGATTGGAAGAAAAACTGCTCACGTAATTAATGTATGCCCCCTAATACTGTCAGAAACGTTGCCTTAAGAAAGAGTTAGCGCAAAACGGCATAATACCCTAAAAATAAATCACTATAATTATTTTTAAGAGCAAAAATTAAAGTGTTTAGGGCCATTCATTTATTACGTAGGACGAATTTTGCTAGTTTTCGACCCCCTCCCCCCTTATTATAATAAAAAATAAGAATAGGCCGACCCCCTCCCCCCCTGTTTAATTTTTTTTACGTAAGAATCTAAAGGAAAAAATGAATACACATTTGGTTTGTTTTAATGTTTATTTTTCAAAGTAACAATTTTTAGAAATGTTTATTTGTACTTACAAACGTACTAATAATTTAAACTTTGCGCATTTTTGTGATCTTACGTAAAAACTATCGAGACTCCCTCCCATCCCCTTGTGATAAAAAATAAGAAATGGTCGACCCCCCTCCCCCCTAAATGGGAAATTAGTTATATTTAGATAGAAATTCGAAATGCAAGGTATTAAATTTTTCAAGACATGCGAAGGCTGGCGCTTCATTGGAATTTTTGGTTGATGATCTTATATTATTTGATGCCATGAGGTGTTCAAAAAGTATAGAATCCTTATTTTTATATCTTGAAAATACAATATTGCAATTTAAGTCCTTGCATCAACTTTGTAGATTTTTTTTCTATCTAAAATAAACCGTCCGTAATTAACAGTTAGCTTAAAAGTGGTGTACCGACAGTTGAACCCCCGGTAGTTGTCCCCCTTAAATGATATTTATTATAAAATTATAACTTTCTGTGCATTCTTTACCAATTTTAAACCAAAAATCGACTTCAATAATAAGTTGGTATGAATATCAAATGAATTTATTTACAGTGTTTTATGTACTTATATGCTGGTACATACATAGACAAATAGTTTTATCCTTGATGCATTTGATTGAAAATTTGTTTTATACATTTGTTATTCGGCGGTACATCCTCTCTGCACACCCCTTCGTGGACACTTAGTTATATTTTGTGTAAGCAGGTATACCATATTTCCCTAAACGTATTGCAAACTGTCGGTGGATAAACTGTCATGGAACCCTTTCAAGTCATTCTTATTTCTTGCAGAATCCTAATGTTTCTAACTAGAATATTCTTCTCAGATCCTTTTTCTTAAACATTCTAGTATCAATCACTAATTATTTCTCTTCTTCGTATATCATTTTTGATTCCATTTCGATTTTTTTTTAATATTAGACATTATTTTTGATAAGAATATTGCATATAAGCTCAAATCCTCAATCTTGTGAGGTGTATCTATAAATTCAGTTCCGTTGATATTTTCCAAATCCTCAATCTTGTGTAGGTGTTACACCATATTTTTTTTCAGCCTTCTTCCACTTAGAGACCAAAGTCAAAATTTTTCGCTTGATCGCTGTTTTCATCTCTATTTTCATATCTAAGATTTCAGTTGGCATCACAGCAAACAGCATGATTCATGCGTTGTCAGCATGGTTCATGCGTTGTTAGCAGTGAAGACAATTGAAATCATAGTATGAAAATAGAGATGAAAATAGCGATCGCTTAAAACGAAAAATGTTGACTTTGGTCTCTAATTGGAATCGGGCTGAAAAAAGAGATGGTATAAAACGGTCATAAAGAATATAACACTAGAAGTGCCTTCCTGCCAAATTTAAATGGAAACAAATGCGCCACTCAATTAGTACCTTTTGGTTCTAGACCATACATAATGCGGTCTATCTCTCTCACACTTGCCAGAAAATGTATATTGCCTCCCATTTGAATCTTATAATCACGGTGCAACTGTATTGAAATATAGGCCTATAATTAGATCACAAATCTTGCCCACAAGGCACTTGTGGCATTCTGTGATATTCTGTGACCTCCAGTTCACAAGTACATTAGTTGATTTTTATATATCTAATCTAGTCCCCCCCCCCCCCTTGGTGAGATAAATTTGGGCGACTTCGTCTATTCTTTTCAAGTAACGTGAAATTTTGCTGGACCATCCCCCCCCCCTTTTGAGTTCACGTAATTAATGTATGCCCCCTAAGTACATTTGCGTGTATATTAGTTTTTATTAATGTGACAGCTATTTCGGCGTCCAATGTCATTATCAAACTCATAGAGACGAATAATATACAAAGTAAAAAGCTGTCACAATAATAATAAAAACTAAAATACTTACTTTGAATTGAAAACAGTTCATAGTTCCGCCAAAATTTTTATTAATAAATTGTTTATTTTTTTCTATTAATATAACAAATAATTTTTTATAGTATTACATCTTATGGCATCTCCACTTGGGGTTTGTTGTAGTGCAGAAAGGATTTGAGAGGGGATATTGATGATTTTATTTATTTGTTAATTAATCTTGAGTTTTTTCGTTATTTGTTTTTCTTGTTGTCGCTGTCCGAAACGTTGGTTAAATAGTTGGCTCAACGCCGGTTTTTTTTTTTTTTTTTTTCAATTATTTCTGGCTTTCACCCTTCAAGGGTGTTCTAGGCCATCATTTATAATTACAGAGAAAGGAAAGGTGAATTTATATATTAATTTTATTTAAATGTGCAAATTTCAGAATTTTATGAAATATTGGAGTAGAGTTCAGACTTAGAAGAGATGAAATGTTGAATGGAGGAGAGGCAATTTTTGATAACGCTTGATAGAAGAGAGGATATTTATTTAGAGAAGGACAATCAAAAAATATGTGATCTAAAGTTCCCACATCTAGACCACAGAACGTACAATCTGGGGAGTCAAGCACATGAATTTTATAAAGGTGAGAAGGAACGGAACAATGTCCGATTCTCATACGAATAAGTAAGGAAATTTTTTTTTGGAAAAATGGGGGAATTTTTTAAACCACGGTTTTGATGGGATAGTCCTTTGTATTGAGGCGTAACGGGCACCCTTGGATTGACTAGCAATGTTCCAATACTCTGTCCAAACATTGCGGGATCTATCTTTGATGATGGAAAAATATCAGACAGGGGAATATGGTTTACGAGGGTAACGGTAGGGTTAGACGCTCCTTGTTTTGCCAAGGAATCAGCAATATCGTTACCCACTATGCCAACATGTCCAGGAATCCAAATCAGAGTGACAGTTTTTCCAGAGCTTTGAATGGAGGTTATCAAAACTCGAATAAGACATACAAAGTGATCATCAGGATGAAGAAGAGGACTGGTTTTAAGTTTTTGGAGGGAACTGAGAGAGTCAGAGAGAACAAGAGAATGTTCAAAATTATTTTTTATTATATATTTGAGAGATTCAATAATCGCAATGCACTCGGCAGAAAATATTGAAAATTGTTAACGCTGGTTAACACCCCAAAAACAAATAACAGAAATACTTTTGGCTGTGAAAATCTAAAAAACGTATCTTATCTTGAGTTTGCTTACATCGTCGTGTGTGCTAATAATTCGAGAAAGATATTATTATATAACATTTACAATTTTTGGCAAATATTAGGCATATAAATTCTAAAATTAAAATAATTTGAATTTAATTGTTTTTGTTATTTGTTTTTGGGGTGTAATGCCGTGTTGCGCTATCTCCTCCTTTAGCCAACGTTTCGGACAGCGTTGCAGTGTTGCAAATGTTTTTTTTTTACGTTAACTCCACGCAGGAGGCCCTGAGGAAAATAATTTCCCTCAGGGCCTATGTCATCTGGGATGCTGTGTGGAGGGTCTTTTTGAGGAGAGGAAGGAATGAACATTGGTCTTGAAGAGACCCATGATGTAGGAAGGAGGAAACGTTCTTGTGTTCACAGCCGAGCTGTTGAACACAAGAACGAGTCGAAGAAACGACCCGTTCTCATGTGGAAAATGTCAACCGTGTACAAATGTTGGGCACGCGTTTGGCGTGTTTCCCGACTATGCACCGGTGCCGAAGGGATCAATGATGCTAGTTCCTCGGAGCATCTTCCATTGTAATACCGGTAGAACATGGATAGCATTCCCACCCGACGCCTGTGCTCTAAAGATTGCAATCCGTCTGTTAATATGGGAGAATCTATCAAACGGACCGCCCGTTTCTGCACAGAGTCGAGGGTATTTTTCATGTATTTTGAAGCTCCAGACCAGAGGTGGCTGCCAAATTCAACCGTGGGGCGCACTTGTGATAGGGTTAGCAGTTGTGTACTATTAAATTATCTGCGGGCCCTGTACAGTACGCCCAGTTTCTGTGAGGCTAACTTTACTCTGGCTTCGATGGAGCCCCCATACCCTGAGCTGGTCACTTAGGGTTACACCAAGCATTTCAATGGAGGGCCTGTTCGGAAGATTGCTTCCGTTGAAAGAGACTAGATTTTCATTTCGATCCCTTTTAGATGTAATCAGACAAGATTGGGTCTTTGAAACATTAAATTCAACGAGATTATTTTTACCCCAAGAGAAAACACTCTCGAGGTAACCGTCCATTCTTTGCTTCAAAGCCTGTTGGAGGAGGTAGCGCAACACGGCATAACACACCAAAAGACAAATAACAAAAATGCTTTTGGCCGTGAAAATCTAAAATCATATCTATATTTAATTGCATTCAATTATACTAACAAGACATCAATATTTCAGGTGGATAACTTTTTTAATTAAAAAATATTTTCAATCTCAGTAATTTAAATCGGGATTTATTTTAAAGTTGGGCGGCCTGCTACAAAAGCGATTTCTGGGTGCTAACTTTCTTTTTTGTTGGCAATCTAATTTGCTTTGCATTTCTCGTCCCGTGTTCGTGTATTGTTGATGAATGATGGGGGAGAAGAAGATTAGGAAGGACCAGGCTATTCAGATCTGTTCACTAAACACGACTACTATCATTTTATCGTATGTATTACTCAGAAACGGTTCCATGCCAACTCGAATCAAGTCAATACCTCTGTGAAAAGTCATTTAAAGTTATGAAATTTTTTTTGTAGTAAAGTAGCCTATAACTTAACCTAAAGTAACCTATTTAATCTTCTTAAGATTGGGAAGGACCAGGCTATTCAGATCTGTTCACTAAACACGACTACTATCATTTTATCGTATGTATTACTCAGAAACGGTTCCATGCCAACTCGAATCAAGTCAATCAATCTCTGTGAAAAGTCATTTAAAGTTATAATTTTTTTTATAGTAAAGTAGCCTATAACTTAACCTAAAGTAACCTATTTAATTAATCTATATATATATATATAAAATCAAAATATGCTTGCTTATAAATATGTATGTAGGTATATGTATAAATGAGTTGTCTATGTATTGTTATATTAAACATAGGAAATCTTTGAAACTTCAAAATACCTTCTTTCCTTCCTCGCGAAGGTTTCTAAATTATTACAACCACATGGCAACACTTGAAAAGTTTGCGAATGTGTCAAAAATGTCACAATATGAGAATGACATTTTGCAAACATCGATTGTTCAATTAAAATTCCATTTTCGAATAAACTATTTGAATTAATGAATTAAATTATTAATATAAAATTTATCATCGTCATTAAAATTAATCGCAACGGATTTTCATGCGGTTTTCACCAATAGATAGAGTGATTCAAGGGGAAGGTTTATATGTATAATACATGCTTATTATAGTAGAGAAAAGCCGAGAAATACATATATGAAATTCAGGCAGCGGGCAGCTGGCAAGCAGGTAGTGTGGATTTTATAAAGGTCGGGTAATGGCGTTGTATTTAGTTAGCCACAGCAACGTGTGGCCGGGTCTGCTAGTTATTTATAAGTAATTCATTTTAGTAATAGTAGTACCTGTGACCAAAACCGAATACTTTGAATCTAATCAAAAATTATTATTTATTATAGGTACTAATGTTAGGTACCAAATTTGATTGATTTTTCTTATAATATACAAAATAAATGTTTGTATTAGGTATATTAAACATTTTAATTTGTTAATAAAATTGCAATAGATGACAAGGGAACTGATTGAAAATCTGAATGTACCGGGACTGAATGTACTGAACGCCTGAGAGGAGAGGGGATCGCGAGAGGGGGGTTTGCGGGAGAGGGAAGGCGGATAAGGGACATGGGAGGGGAAGGGGAGGCGTAAGGGGAACGGGACGAATGGGAAAAACAATTTATTTATTAGTGGCATTGCAACGCATGCGGTAACTCGCTAATTTTTTTAATCACTTTTAATGACTTTTCAAAGGAAGTGTTGAGTTGATTTCTTTCTGAGTTGTTCGGTCACCGTCGAAAACATGTTATTTTTTTGTATTATAATTTGATTGAAAATACAATACAATGTTTATTGCTTGAATTTCGACAAGGCTTAATCAATCCATTGACGTTATCATGTTTTAAAATTCATACTTATCGAAATAAGGACTCGATAAAATGAATAGAATCCTCCAAAGAGCCTATAATCGAATACCTTTCTCGGCGACAATAATTCTTGTATACGCGTTCAACAAAGCAAAGTTGCGAATTCTCGAGCCGTGAGTCATTACATTTCAATATCTAATTGCGAAATGAATAAACAATTATATTGTTTATTATAAACTATCATTGTCGTTGAACATGCGCCATTTTATTATGCCAACGTTGCCATGATTGTAAAAATGGAATAGCTTATTGTATTATTTCTTAAAAAAATCGTAAGGATATCGGGTTCTTTGGATTCGCCATTCAAATGATCAAACGATGATGAAATGGCGTTATAGTGCCTACGTGAGGGAAATATATATTTATTTTAATAACGTTTTATACCTAGGTATGTTGTCGTTATAATCAGGGCTGAATTTGGTTAAAAAAATACAGTACAAATTGTCTTGGTGGCGTACAAACCAATCAAATCATCATTTTGGCGTGCCTCAAGGAAGTCTTTTGGGTCCCACTTTATTCTTAAATGCCTGGATTTTATTTTAGTTAAAGTTAACGATATCGTCTTATTGATAAAGATCATATCTTTAATCAAAGCACCGTTCTAATGTTCTGCGTTCTATTTCCCACGGTACTAATGTTCTGCGTACACAAATGGCGTACAAATTAATCAAATCAATCATTTTGGCATGCCCCAAGGAAGTATTTTGGGTCCCACTTTATTCTTAAATGCCTGGATTTTATGTTAGTTACCGATTAAATACCCAAAAAAAAAACAATATTCTTTTTGGTATCTACAGATCATACCTACAATCAAAGCAACTGTGCTAATGTTCTGAACAATATGTTCATGGCAACAGATTAAATAATTTAGAAGCACTTTGAATAAAGCCGTTAAAACCAAAAGCCAAATTCTTTATAATGAATTAAAAGTGCTGTAATGTCATTGAATTTCAGAGAAAGCGTATACGTCCGCGTGTTATAAGTTTGATAGAATGCATTGTCATCGGCAATGTGTCTATCTGCCGAGTTTCATCTCGATCGAATATCGGGAAGTAGGTTAATTTCCACTTCCAAGAATCCACTTCATTCATACATCCATTCAATCAAGACATCAAAACTGAAACTCAAATATATGTATTTAAAAATACGTTTTGGTTATAACAATATCAACATTTTCAACCGTAGCTGAAAAGCGACTTATTTTGCTGTGTAAAGTACATTTTCCTATAATTATTACACAGTCGTTTATGTAACTAATATAGGTACCTACCTACCTATTTTAATTTTTAGTCTCAAAGTCATATATATTTTAAAAAAATCTAATATTTTGTTTAGTCATTGAAGACAATATTAGTGACTCTGAAACACAAAATCTTAAAAAGATTTGGTCCGATAAGTTTTAAGATTTTCACGGCCAAAAGCATTTTCGTTATTTGTTTTTGGGGTGTTATGCCATGTTGCGCTACCTCCTTCTTTAGCCAACGTTTCGGACATCGTTGCAGTGTCCATCATCAGGGCAGATCCGGCATGATGATGGACACTGCAACGATGTCCGAAACGTTGGCTAAAGAAGGAGGTAGCGCAACACGGCATAACACCCCAAAAACAAATAACGAAAAAGATTTGGTCCCATTTAGGAATTGAACCCTTATTTCATATTTTTATTGGTTGCTATATTTATGTAAGTTTGCAAACTTTTCCCGGACTAAATGCTATTTAGAGAGGGTCTTGGATAAATAAATTTAAAAAAATTAAATGTGCGACAACTATTGACATTTCTGCAAGTGTACGATGTAATTTTTTTGTTTGAAATAGCACTTTAACCATGTTGTAACTTGTCAAATAATAATTAAAATGCAATTATTAATAGATTTTAACTGCTGAAAACATCTAAATTAGTTGCATTAGATACACGAATAACCGGCCATGTAAAGCACTTTATTAGATTAAAAATATAAATACATTTAAAACCAGTTAAAAATGGCTGCTAACAAGGCGGTTAACCATTTTTTAAGCCGGTTATTTAATTACACGTCTATTTGAGCCAGTTTACATTGTTTTAGAGGAAACCGGGCGGAGTGTTGAAATATAAAATAGATATCGACGATTTTCGATACGTTTTGCTTTTTGAAGTAATTACGCACGCTCGACTTGGGGGGTAAGCTGATGAATGCGTTACGAAAAGTGGTGATTGTTACGAAAAGGGTGATGTGAACGGTAATCGATGCGAACGCTGATCGATGTCAAGGCGAACGGTCGGGCCTTTACGCACGCTTGACTTGGGGAGTGATAAGGATAAAGATGGTCACCCCAAGATCGTAGGTCACCCCAAGGTCGTAGGTCACCCCAAGGTCGTAGGTCACCCCATGGTCATATTTCACCCCAATGTCATACGTCACCCCTAGGTCATAGGTCACCCCGTTCGCTACGTTTGGTAACTTAGCAGGGATACCTGGGTTCATTGGGCGAGGTTTGTCTTGTAGTTTTACTTCAGTCGTGTGGTCTAAAGCACACTCGTTTTTTTTTATAAGTTAGTTTTTATGGGAGTTAGGACCCTCCAAAAATCGTTACAAATGCCTAGTATGAACGCCATCAACACTCGTTCAGTGTATATAAAAAACTAGACAATGCATGCATTTAAAAAAAAAAAACAAAATGTACAGTAATGTAAGGTAACAAAAATCTTAAAAATCGGTCCAGTTTTGGAGGGGCAAAATGGGGAATCGTACAAAACCTAGATATTAATTTTTGATTCATACAACGTTACAGTAGGTATTAGTGGATCCTTCGACAAAAAATCCTACGGACAAAACATCTTCCAACAAAATATCTATTTTGTTAGGTTAGGTTAGGTTTTAATATGTTTTTTTTTTTATTGAATATGGAATCATAGGATGGGGATCTGCTGCAAATACGTACCTACACAGCCTGAATACGATTCAAAAAGGAATCATAAAGACCATATTGAAAGTACCAATTAGAGCGCCTTCAATTGAAATTTTCAATAACTTTGACGTACCAAATGTACAACAAATATATGCCAAAAATATATTATTGAAGCTCTTCAAAAATAATGAATCCTCTACTAGACCGTGTATGCATAACACTAGATCGAATAAAAATGATATAAAAAAATATTCCAAGTTATAAAACCACATTTGGACAAAGAAACTATAGGTACTTTGCAACAAAACTCCATAACATCCTTCCCCAAGACATAAAACTAATAAAAAATCCAATTGAATACAAATATGGCTTAAAGAGGTCAATGAGAAAACCCCAGCGAAGACGCTAAAAACGACATAGAAGACAAATTAACTATATTTAAATAACTTTAGTCCGCCTCGGCACAGGACCCCCTAGTGAGGAGGACTAAGAAATACAATATTTTATACTTAATTTCAAATTACATTTTGTATGTAAATTTTTTTTTACATAGTCGCTGTAATAAAAAAAAAGATATTTCATTGGGGGATGTTTTGTCCGTAGGACATTTTGTCGGGGATATTTTGTGGCGTGATGAAAAGTTGCGGAACCGTCACAGTGACCGTCTTCAGAGCAGATGAGTAGAATGTTGTCGTTTGGGTTTCCGTTTTGAGATCAGCCGATAATCGTGTGACGTCACAGTACATACAAAGACTGGCATTTCAATACTACAACACTGCCATTCTAATGGGGTATACATTAATTACGTGAGCAGTTTTTCTTCCAATCTAGCCCCCTCCCCCTCTTTTGGTGAGATAAATTTGGGCCACTTTGTATTTTTTTTACATTAACTTCACACAGGAGGTATATTCTTTTCAAATAACGTGAGATTTTCTTGGACCGCCCCCCCTTTTGAGCTCACGGAATTAATGTATGCCACCTAATTACTAATTGTACTATTAAACTTTGAAAGCTCATAACTTCGTTAGTTTTGGATTTATCGAAATACTAATTTTATTCGTTATTAATTCTGGTGACCGACCAACTCAGAATGAAACCAACTAAAAACCACCTCAGAAAGGTCATTAAGAGTGATGATAAAAAATATTTAAAAAATCGGTTAAATAGGTTAAGTTAAGGCGATCCAATAGTTCAGGAAAAAATCGAAATCGGAATTCACGCCCTTTATGGGAGGAGTTTAAAAATACTTGAGAAAAAGCTTTTGGAAAGGTTGGAAAAGGTATTTGAGATTTTTTTTTAACAGTTTGATTTCGTAAAGGCCTGTAAAAAATATTAATTCCCTTTTTACGCATTGTTTATTGTAAGAAAACGGAAATTTAAAATTTATTTCACGAAACTAAGCGACGTGGAGTAACGCGTGCATCTCCCGCTCCGGCCGGGGCGTGAATGATACAAAATGGGTTGTGCCCAGTGCATGGTTCCTGTGCCCATGCCATAAGGGTCACTTCAAAAATCCAAATTCGCAGAGTGCGGGCCGTATTGATTGATGTCAAAAATAACAACGTTAAAATGCATATTTTATTTTATTTTGTGAAGTTCGAGCGTAAATATCAATTTTTTTTGCGATTATTATAAAATAAACTAAATTTGCCACATTATACAATAAAACCAAATCCGAAAAGGGGTTTATAAATAGGAGAGTTTGGACTTGAAAGTGTTTTTTATAGACCTTACACTTTATTTTTTTATAGGCTTATTAAAAGACTTATAAAAAAAATTACCGATATTTTTAAGGGCCAATGTGTGTTCTATACGCAGTATTTAATTGAAGCATCTACAATACTTCTATGCCATCAAATTTTCAAAACAAAAACATATGATTTTGCATTATTTAGTATGGCTTCATCTTAAGTTAGGGTTACCGGCTATTTTAAAATTATTTTTTCATGGCTTTTAATGACCTTTCTGAGGTGGTTCTGAGTTGGTTTCATTCTGAGTTGACATGGAATCATTAGTTCTATAAATACAATCATTCCATCCCTCCCACTGCGGTGCAAAGCGATAACGATGTGTCGAGAGAATCCGGCTGAAAAGGTCTATGTTAGGGAACGTACCCATACTACGTGACCAACTTTTTGCAATTTTTAAACCCCCCCCCCCCCTCTAGTGACCAAAAACCTAAGCAACCCGCCGCTCATTTGTACCAAGCGTGGTATTTTGAAGACCCCCCCACCCCTTGAACAGGTCACGTAGTATGGGTACGTTCCCTTAGGTCTCCCGCAACCAATCACTCTCGATCCGGCCAGCCACGCAATAGGTGGTACGCCTTCGCCGCTAAGACCATTAGACCATCCTCACCCCATGAACCCAGACACACCTGCTAAATCACCAAACGTAGCTAACCACTTTGCAGGGTTGTTGGTTATCCATTAAATGGGTGCCGGAAGGGCGGTCACAAAGTGAATTAATTTAATTTGAAAATACATTTATTTATTAATTATTTACCAATTCAAGAATCGCAACAAAACAAAAATAATGATGAAAAATTGGCATCCAAAAAATTGGCAAAACAACAATAATTTTATCATTTAGAATCAAGTCAATAAAAATAAGTGTATTTCTGTCTTGTATTTGGTATTTGGTATTTGCCCCACTATATTGCTGAGCATTTGCAATGTCCAATAGCGTAGAAGTATTTTGAATTATTTGGAACGAGCGTTCTATGTCAAAATTCAAAATGGCCACAATCCAATAAATGGATTATTTATAAACTTGCGTCTCATTTGAGGTTATGCTTTATTTTAATCAAATGACAAATCCATTGTAAGCTTTTAATTGAACTTCATATTTTAGATTATTTAGAAAATCTTTCTGAACTTATTTTTTATGTGTTTTAAATTTTTTTTGTTTGTTTTCGTTTTATTTATCTCATTATTAGTATGTGAGTGGAAAATGCGACAGGTTTCTACACAGCTGTTGTGGATTCAATTCCTCTTCTAGCTAAGTTCGCAATTTGAATTTTGATGGTAGGAGATTTTATAAAAAATATTGTGAGGTTGTTAATAAATAACCTGGAAATGTTTTGGGTTTTCTTAAAAGAAAAGCTAAGAAACTCTACATTGATCACTGAATTTGAAGAATTAAGAAAAATTGCAATTTCAACTGATTTACTTAACATTAAGCAAGATACCAAAGTTGGTGATAACTGCCTCGAAAAGAAAATGAGCACAAAATATTTGGGCCTGATCGTAGATTCCCAACTTTCGTGGGATCTCCACATAAATCATGTAAAGGAGAAAATTACACCCATAACTGGTGTACTTTATAGACTTCAAGGATTACTACCCGTACCTTTATTAACATCAGTGTACTACGCCATGGCACATTCACACCTTTCTTATCTCTGGTGTATCTGGGGATTTGCCTCAAAGAAATTGATAGCCTATATGCAGGTGACGACCTCCGTAGTCCAGTGGGTAAGACTCTTGACTCACAATCCGGAGGTCGCGGGTTCGAACCCGGCATGCGCAAATAAATTTTATTTGATTAATTTGTGTTATTTCACAATTAATTAATTAAAAATAATATATAGTATATTTGCGGCATGTTCCAGAGTGGAAGATACTATCAGTATCGCCCTGGTGTAAGACCACCATTCAGAATTGAAGCGTTGCTTGAAAATGGCTTTAGCCGTGTTTGGTGACCAGATCTGAATAGCCAGGTACTTCCCAACCTTCCTCTTCCCCACCTCCTTCCCCTCCCCACTACCTTCAGCCTCACAACATACCCCAATTGGGGATGCCATAGTCTCACTGGCTCCAGACGGGAGCAGTTGAGATTCTTGCTCTCAGAAATGTTTTTGGACTTCCATGGGACACCCATGTCAGAGACATCTATTTAGTTTCCGGTATTCTTCCAATCACAGTCCTTCCTAAACATGAAATCACAAGCACCATCCTAAAAATTACCCAACAATCAACTGACACTATCATCAAGCCACTTTACAATCAAGACATCCACACTCACAATACTCGAAATAGCAATAAAATCCACATACCTCAAACATACACTACAAAATATAGGATAAAATCTCTGAACTATGTTGCCTATACACTATATAATTCGCTACCAGATATGTACAAGGGAATCCAGCAAAATAAAAAAAAATCAGAGTAATGCTTTAAAAGAATATTTTTTAAGTATGTATAAGGATGAAACTTTGTAATTTTCTTGTCATGTTCAATTGTCTTGTTTCTTTTCTCTTCTTTTCTTTTCCATTAAGTTGTAATCATCCATATCTGTATAACCTTGTTCCCTTTTTCTTTAATTGTTTTCCATTGCTGTTTATTCTACTCAACCTGTCTTTTATTTTTCTTCTATATTGTATGTGAATCTTATATTTTAATATCCAAATTCTTATGTAAAATTTTAACTATTTCCTCCCACCCATGATTTGTATGTTCCTCCTGTCCCAAAATGAGTTCTGTAACTCATCGGGATTGCTCTAGCAAGAAATAAAAACAATAAAAAAAATACTTTTGGCACATTGTCACGCCCACAACGTTACTCTACTTCTGTAGTTAAACATAACAATAAAGATGAAAAAGAACAAGACACAGAAAATTAACACGGTAACATAAACTGGGAATCGAGCCCGGATCTCTTGTCCTAACTCGGTCATTGGGACCCCTTATTTTGTCGTTTTTGTCAAGTCATATTTAGATTTTTTTTTGTTTATTGTTTATTGCGGTATTTTAAATAGGTACATAGTTATCTATGTCCTAATACAATCCTTATATATACATACACACACATAAATTAACACATCTATACCAAATTAATCACATATCTTCGCAATTTAATTTTAAATGCCTTTATGCTCTCTTCCAATTTTATTTCTTCTGGTAATTCTCCAAATATCTTCAATGCTCCGTACATCAATGACATTTGTGTTTTTTTTCCTGAAGGGGAGTCTTAGTTCATTTCTTTTCCTCGTCTCATGGGTATGTTTGCTTTGTAGTTTATCAATTTTTCTTAGGAATTCAATAGACGTATGGCCATTGATTATTTTGTAGATTAACAATATAGTATTGAAGTAAATAATTTGTTTAAACGACAAGATATTTAACTCCTTCAACATTTTCTTGACTGAAGTGTACCTATTTTTCTTCAATATAGTTCTCATAGCTCTGTTTTGTAGAATTGTCATTTGTTTCATTAATTGTCATTAATTTTAATTGAATATATTATAGAAAAATGAAACAATATAACTTTGTATAAACCTAATTACAATAAACCTAATTATAAACCTAATACAAAGTTATATTGTTTCATTTTTCTATAATGGATAACCACAAAGTAATAGCTACATTCAAAAATATGAATATATTATATTTTATTTTAATTGATTTTATTTTGTATTGAAGTTCTAATATTAAGATTATTTGCCTTTATTTGAATTCCTATTTACAATATAATTTTTTTTAAATTTCTATTATTTATATTTTATTATATTTTGTGAGTTGAATTTTTAATGTAATTTAATTTATTTATTATCTTTATTTTAATTTAATTTAATTAAATTTTTATTTTATTTTCTGTTTTATATTGGAGGCACTGCTGAAAACCAACTGCATTCCAGGAGAAATCCTGAATTGTAGCTATGCAGTGACCCTTTCATCAACAATGATAAAAGAACAAAATGTGTAATATTATAAAACAATCTATTGGTGAATAAACGTTTTTAATGCACCAGATTTTATGTCCGGGTTAAATCTTCCCCACAGGAAAGACTTAACCCTTTCACGCACTTTTCCACAAATGACATCTAATCAAATCACGCTATGCAATTGCATTATATGTATAACTATAATAAATACAAAATAATACAAGAACAACATGTCAACCTACCAGAGACCAAATGGGAAAATAATTTACCGACTCTAGATATTTTCATATCAGAGGGTTCGGCTCGGTGGAACTCCTAATTGGACCTATAAATCCTACTGATCCCTCATTATAAATATTTTATTATTATTTCAACTTCAGAAATAACAATATTATTTTTGACTTTGATATCCTGGGTTCGAGCCCTTGTTGCGAACGTTATACACATTATTATTTTTTCTGTGTTTTGTTCTTTTTCATATTTTCGTCTAGATTTATTTATATTATCTTCTTCTTCAATGGTATAAGTAATAAATATTTTTTAAATTTATTTAGATTGTTTTTTAAGTATTTAACTATGTATATTGTAAAAAATACGTTTTACAACAAACGCCATTGAATTCCTTTTCTAAATTTCCATCATTGAATTGTTTTATCACACATTTTTAATGAAAAGTCTAACCTGCCTTCCGCTTTTAATGAATGATACAATTGTAATTAGTAATTATTACATTAATCTTTAATTAATTAATTACTTTTATTATTATTAACTTTTTTAACCTTTGAAGAACGGAAACCAGTTACCTGGCTATCGAAGTCTAGTCGTTAATTCACCGAAAACATCAGAATCTAAGCATTTGCAAATGTGTAATTACGTATTACCCAGTGAATATCACACCAACCAAAACCCCTGCCATAGGTCACCCCAAGTGGTTCGCTGCGTTTGGTGATAGCAGAGATTCCAGGGTTCATGGGGTGAGATTTGTTTAGGCCTTGGCGGCAATTGCGTTTGCCCACTTACTGCGCGGCATATCAGATCTGGAGAGAGGTTGAAGAAGACTTTTTGACCTCTCCAGCAGGACTCTCTCGGATCATCGCCTAACACCGCAATGGGAGAGATAGTTTCGTACGTCCGTCACTCCTGGTCACACTGACCCCCAGATTCCTACCCACTCCTCATACCTATTTCCTTCCTAGAACTTCCTCTCCTTGCTTTCACTAAAAAGACTCGCCCTGTGGGGAATTATTTTCCTCAAAAGTACGTTTTGGCATAAATTTGCATAATATTCAGAATACAGATTCTCCGAAGCATTTCATCCGAACTGCTTGTGATCGGTAGTTTTAGAATAACCTTTATAATTAGTTTCTGATCGGAACCTTTTAAGATAGGATCAATAGCGGCAGCGTTTGCTCCTCCCCAGGCTATAATACCGTACTCGATTAAAGATTGACATAGTGCATAGTAAATTGTTTTGAGTTGATTCAAGTTATGATAGCTACAAATTTGACTAAAGATGTAGGAAATTGGATTTTATAAGTTGTATGTTTTGAAAAAGGCTAATACCTATGCTATAATTCAAGTTACAATTAACAAATTTGCTTGTAAACAATTGAAAATATTAAGGAGATGCATCCGCGCTCAAAAAGAAGAAGATGGAGAGATATGTAATTATTACGAATGTTAAAGGAGCGCGCTAATATTTAAAGCGATAAAATCGATGTGAAATTGTGAAAATGTTTAATAAAACACGACTCGTTTGAAATAGAGCAAAAATCTCAAGGAAAGCGCCTCAAGTATCATTTAAAGAAAAAATTGTGAATTTTTTCATAACTATAACTTGTAAAATAACTGAAACAAACGTGTTTATAATAATTTTCGGAGCATACTTTGCGATTTTTTTCTATCGAGGGAATTTCATATAATTTGCGTTTCGGCGTGGAACGCGTCTAGATATTATCTTCAAAAATAACATATATTTTTTAAGAGCTTAAAAACTTCAAATGTTTAAGAGAGATATTATGTAAGAAATCGGTAGAAATTCGGGTAGCAACGGCTTAGACACATTTTAAAAATTTCCTTAGAAAACGGAAAATAGATGCGTTGATCTTGAAAGTCATTTCAGGTGTGCTAATTTCACTACGTCAGAGCTCACCGTTTGAGATTTTGGTTACTTCAGCACAAAGATCTTCTGCTTTACAAAACAAACCATGAAATGATTGTCATCTTTATTCGGACACATTTTTCAAATCTCCGTAAAGCCTGAAGGAATTGACTTAGCAAACAGAAATTAGTTGCGTCGACCTAGACATTCGTTTCAGAAGACGCTGTGCAAATTTCACAATGTTAGAACTCACACGAAATTTTGGCTGCTTCAGCACAAAAAACTGCCATAAAAAGAGTGTGTTTAATTTTGTAAGAATTCAACCTTTACGTTGACAGGCGATATCTTCAGATATTTATAACAATAATTTGGGACACACCGCGTAGGAGTCTATCGGAAGTGACAGAAACATAAATCTTCCATCTGCCACTCCCTATGCATCGTTTCCTAGTCATATTCGTTTTACCTACACAATATTATTACTAACAGTACAATCATTCTTTGCCAACCTAAATTTTACGTACCCGCGCATTTATCTGTAATCTGTTCGTATTGCTAATTGTATATCGCTGATGAAAATGACTTCTTTTGGTCAGTGTCCAATCTATGTTAAATTAAGGTTAAACTCAATATTATTTTTAATGTCAATACCGCTCAAGAGTCCCAATTGCCCGGAGTCAGAGGAACGATGGCATTCTCAATAATGTTGTGGCATTCTTAATAATAGGGCATTCTCATTAATATGGCATTCTCTACCATCTCAAAATTCCAGAACTCAATACTATGTTTATAGAATATAGAGCGTTGAAGATATTCAATAAATTACCGACCAATATTAAAGAGTTGATGGGTTGTTTGTTTTCAAAAAAATTTAACAATTAATCAAATATTTTAACTTAATTTTCACGTTCTTTGAAAGTTTTATTCAGGTTATGTGATTATTGTCTGTTTTATGAAGCAACTGGCCTATAATGATATAATAACAGAACTTGAATAGAACTTGCACAGAACGTGAAAATTATCTTCAAATATTTGATGAATTTTTTGAAACAACGAAAATGTGTCAAAATAAAAAAGTTACGATATATTTGAAGTGTAATTTTTAATTTATTAATTTGTAAAGTTTATTTTGTAATTTTGAATAAAAAATAAATTGAAAATATTCTCAAAAATGTGGCATTCTCAATAACACGGCATTCTCAATAATATGACATCTAATTGATGTAGTATTCTCAATTATACGACATTCTCAATAACTTGGCATTCTCAATAAAATGGAATTCTCAACAATACGAAATTCTCAATAAATATGGCATTCTCAGTAATATTGAATTCTCAATAATATGTCATCTTATTAAAGTGACATTCACAAATATATGACATCCTCAATAATATGGCATTCTCAATAATATGGCATTCTCAATACATATAATGAAATTCTCAATAATATGACATCTTATTAATGTGGCATTCTCAATAATATGACATTCTCAATAATATGTCTACTTCTGTGAGGTAGGTGCTTCGTTTATAATGCTGCATATATACACGTAGGTATTTCCGCGAATCGAACCACGAATTACGGGAACGGAATTAAGCAACTGCAAGCGACGTTTCGCGCCGTTTGCCGTTGCTTGGTTCCTTTCCCATAATGTTCCCATAATTCGTGGCTCGGCTCGCGTTCATGCATACGTAGCATAAAGAAATATGAAAAGTTTAGGTACAACGGATCTATCAGCGGAATTCCTATAATATTTATGCTTGTTCAATAATAATTTTGAAATTAAAATTAGAAAGCTGTGCAGTCACTTAATTGCGATGTGTTTTTTACAGATTGCAGTCAAGAATGTAATTATCGTTTGCAGCTACAGCAGAGGTAAGCTGACATACTTAACTTTTTTATTATTTATATCCGTGTTTTTAATTTAGATGCATTCCTTTTGTGTCAATTATCTCCATTGCACTATCCAATAAAAACTATGTACTTGTATTTAAGAGTTAATAAAATTGTTCTTATGTTTTTTTTAATATTGTAAAATCACCTAACTATGTATGTATTTCGAAATAATCAATTTAAATTAATTAATAATCGAAAGTTGGTTAGACTCAAATTCTTTTGATTGAATATCATTGACATTTGAACGATCCCTGTTTATCGCAGGTTTTTGGTCCATTTCACCTTTTGATAAAATTGAAAAAAAAACATCGGACAGCAAACCGTAACCTACTATTTGTCTCGGCACACATTCCGTGATGCCTCAAAAGGCTCATGACTCGCAATCCGAAGGTCGCGGGATCGAATCCCGGCGTGGGCAAATAAATTTTATTTATTTTAATTTTTTTAACTTTATGAGTAAGATCTCAAATTGTAATATTTAATTAAATGAAGACAATATTAGCGAAACTCAATAGAAAATCTGGAGACAGAAAAATCAGAAAAATGTATAGGCTCCGCCGGGACTCGAACCCAGGACCCTTTGCTTACATGGCAAGTGTTCTACCGACCTATAGGTTCCGTAGCTCAATCGGTAGAGCACTTGCCATGTAAGCAAAGGGTCCTGGGTTCGAGTCCCAGCGGAGCCTACATGTTTTTCTGATTTTTCTGTCTCCAGATTTTCTATTGAGTTTCGCTAATATTGTCCTCATTTAATTTGATTAATTTGTGTTATTTCACAATTTATTCCTTTAAAAAATAATATATAGCATATTTGCGGCACGTTCCAAAGTGGAAGACACTATCAGTACCGCCCTGGGGTAAAACCACCATTCAGAATTGAAACGTTGCTTTAAAATAGCTTTAGCCGTATTTGGTGGCTGTATCTGAATAGCCAGGTACTTCCCCCCCTTCGTCTTCGAAATGTAAAATATTGTATCAATCTATAATATAAAATTGAATCGCTGAATGTGTTGCTAAGCGCATAACTTTCGAACGACTGCACCAAATTGGATAATTATTTTTTTTGTGTGTTCGTTATTGTCAGGACAAGGTTTTTATAAAACTTCCGGTGAGCTCTGGCATTATGAAATTTGTATAAAAAAATTGCTATTGGTGGCACGCGAGGTTTGAAAACTGAATGTATGGAAAGCGGGAGGGAGGGAGTGGGAGGGGGACCTGGGAGGGGGGAGGGGAATTCGAGAGGGGGATTCGCGGGATGGGGGAACGGAGGGGGAGCGGAGTGGGGAGAAGGAAGGAGGAAGTGACGGAGTGGGAACGCGAGAGGGGAAGAGGACGCAGGAGAAGAAGGGGAGGCGGAAGGGGAACGGGACGAATGGGAAAGGACACTCAGGGAGAAACAATTTCTTTATTAAATGGCATAGCAACGCATGCCGGGACCAGCTAGTAATATATAAATTCTTATATTATAAAATGGGGGCCTCAGCACTGGCAAGTTACCCAGTGAGGCCAACATTACTGGATTGTACTATGAAATGTAAAATATTGTATCAATAAATAAATAAATCCTTCTTCTGCCAGTTCCATGCCTTACCGCCAAACATCAGGGTTGGTACCTGCACTCCATAAGAGACTGCAAGCTTCGTTTCAATCCACTAATAACCAAACACGCTTACGGCCGTTGTCCCCAACTTTTCGGTAAATCGATCTGAGTCTCCGATCAGCTAAGTGATTTGTTTAGCAACGCTCGATTCGCCTGTTAGGAAAAGCGTGTGTTTATATTTGAGGAGTGTTAAGCCAAAATTTCGGCTCAAGTTGATCGGTAGGATTGGAAACAACGGCCGTTATAGTTGAAAGTCGCTGATCGTATCTAGTTTGCGCTAACTCTAATCAAAACACACATTATTCTGAATAAACAGATGAAGTTAACTTTTTTTTTTAAATAATTTATATAATCCACACTGCGTACGCCGCGCCGGTCTATGATAACTTAAATTAAATGGATGCAGCAGTGACTTTCAAACTTGTTTATTAGTTTTTTTTTACATTAGCTCCACACAGGAGGCCCTGAGGAAAAAAAACTAGTGTGCTTTTCAGTCGAGACCACACGACTGAAGTAAAACTTCACTAACTTATAAAAGAAGAGAGAAAGAAAATGTGCGCGCGCACTGCTCTCTCTTGCTCCTACAGTGTGATACAGACAATAGGCCTGCACTGTGTCTTAGATATACGAAACATAACTGGCTACGAGAGAAAGAGAGAAAGAAAATGTGTGTTCGCACCTCTCTCTTGCCCCCACAGTAACAGTAACGTAACTCTCTCTCTTTCTATCTTCACTAACTTATATCTCCTTCTCAACTTCCGCTCGCCTCGCTCGATCACACTTTTCGTAACGCTCTCGTCACGCATTCACTAGCTTACTCACCAAGTCAAGCGTGCGTAAAGAAGTTTTACTTAAAAAAACTCAGGGTCTATTTCATCTTTTTAGGGAAAGTAAGTTGTGGGAAGGAAAAGGGTATGAAGGGTGCGTAGCAATCTATGGTCAGTATGTCCAGGAGTGACGGACGTGTGAATCCATCCCTCCCACTGCGGTGCAAGGACAATGTGTCGAGAGAGTTCAGCTGGAGAGATCTAGGTTAGGTTAGGTCAAATTTATTCGCCGCTAAGACCTAGACAATCCTCACCCCTGTTAAGTCACCAAACGTAGCGAATAACTTGTTAATTAGAACCATTACTTCTGTAATCTAATGTTTATTGTTTGTATTTTCCATTTTGAACGTATAATATAAATTGTTTAATCTCACTTTAATTAATAGTATAAAATCTTTCGAAAATCAGACCAGATTCTTGGAAAAAGGAGTTCAATGGGAATCCAACACGATTCTCTAAAATAATAGATGAGTTTAAGCGTTGTGCCATAAATTGATTGGCAGTGATCCTGCTTACATACGTTACAAATTTTTAAATCAGTTAAAATTATCCTAATACAAATGTCCTTAGTTAAAATGATCCTGGTCAAAATGTTCCCAGTAATAACGTTCCTTGCCAAAATGTTCCCAATTAGAAACAGGTAAAATGTCATTATATTGGCACAGTCAGCAGACTCAGCATGTCAGAATGAACTTAATCTACGAGATTATAAAGGGTAAATAATGGATATTTTAGGATTTTATTCATTATAAAAAAATACATTAACGACACTTTTAGTGACCGTACCTGAATAGCCAATTTCTTTGTGGTTTTTATATTATCTTCTTTTTTTTTTTTTATAAAGAAAGACAAACATTCCCGGGTTATGAATAACCCAACAATGTTTGAAAATCTCCTACTACCACCACAGAAAGCCGAAAATGTTGCTTGTGTTCTGATGGAGGACTTAGCCAGCCGAGGAATCGAACACGCGACGCCCGGGTGGGACCCAAGCGCTACGCCCACTCAACCACTGACCGGTCAAAAGGAGTTCTTTCCACTTTGCGACTTTAGGAATATTTTAACGGGGATGCGTGATCCGAGACACTTTGGTAGTGAAAATTTTGACTGGGTCATTTTTACCGGGAACATTTTGACAGGGAACATTATAACTGGAAACATTTTAACCAGGGGAATTTTACTCGGAACATTTTGACAGAGAACATTATTAATGGGAACTTTTTTAGTATTTTTTTTTTAATTGTTTTGTTTCTTGTTTGGGCAATCGTGATGAGTTACAAAACACATTTTAGGACGGGAGGAACTTCCACTTCTTAAGCAGGAGGTGATAGGTACAATGTTATGTAGGTATTTTGATATAAGTTTCAAATACTGTACATAGGTCATAACAATAAAAAAGATAGGTTAAAAAGAAAAAAAAATAAAGAAACTAACAACGATATAGATACAAATATGCATGATTACACATACATGGAAACCAAAAGGAGAGTAAAAAGGCAAACAACAAAAGGGAACATTTTAACTGGGGACATTTCGACACGGAATATTTTGACCGATGACATTTTATTTTTGGGGAGCATTTTGATCAGGGACATTTTTACTGGGGACATTTTTGGTGGAAACATTTTAGCAGGGAACATTATTACCGGCGACAAATAAAGAAACAAACGAGGATATACAAATATGGATGGTTACACATACAGGGAAACTAAAAGGAGAGAAAAAAAAACAAACAACAAAAGAGAACATTTTAACTTGGGACATTTTGACAAGGAAAATTTTGACCGGGGACATTTTGTTAAGGGAGGATTTTGACCGAGGACGTTTTTACTGGGGACATTTTAACCGGGAATATTTTTAGTGGGAACATTTTAGCAGGGAACATTATTACCGGCGACGCTTCCATAGTTCTTCCATCCATGATACGCCATATTTGCCGTAATGCCGTAAAAGGTGTTAATGTTTATGCCTTATTTTACGATGTTTGCCTTTTCATAAATACAAAGTCTCGTATCTTCCTGTTTCCTCACTAAAACACAGAATTAATAACTTAATTATAAGCTTCCAGCGCCAGTAATCTATTTACCCTAGCGCGTATTCCAAGATAGCGACAAAATCCTCTGTTTACCAAAAATAATATTAAAATATAACAAAGTCAATGTACAAAGATTGTCGTAGGTACTCTTGGTATCGCCCGGCGAAAGATCACCGTTCAGAATAGAAACGTTGCACTAACTTCGGCTATATTCGGTGACTAGATTTGTGTAGCCAGGTAGGTACTTAAGCTTCCTTTTCTTTTAAGGTCAGTTGTTTCACAAACATTTTTGAAGTGAAATCTTCTTAAGCACAGTTGTGATTTGAAACTCGATGAAACGGAAACGAGCGACACTAAAAAAATACAAACATATACATATAGGATTTAGCATGCGAGAGAAGGAGGAAGGGAACTCGGGAGGGGATGGGGGAAGCGGGAGAAGGGAGCGGGGAGAGGAAAGGCGGGTATGGCGGAGTGTGAACGCTTGAGGGGAAGGGGAGGAACGGGACGAATGAGAAAGGACAAGCAGGGGAAAACGGTTTCTTTATTAAGTGGCCTAGCAACGCATGCCAGGAACTCGCTAGTAATAATTTAATAAACCCTACAATTATCCAACTCATGATACTCTGCATTCGTCTCATTCTCTCGAAGTTTTGTTTTCTGAACACATGATTTAAAAAAAAATTTAGATACCGCACAAGAGTCCCAATTGCTTCCAACCGCCTGGAGCCAGTGAGAATATGGCATCCTCAATTGGGGTATGGTTTAAGGTATGTGGGGAGGAGGACGGCGATGTGGAGTACCTGGCTATTCAGATCTAGTCACCAAACAAGGCTAAAGTCAATCCAAGCAAAATCTCAATTCTGAATGGTGATCTTACATCAGGGCGCTACTGAGTGCATCTTTCAATATTAAACGTGCCGCAAATATACATTATATTATTTAAAATTCTTTAATTGTGAAAACACAGATTCAAATAAAATTTAGTTTCGAATCCGCAACCTTCGGATTACTAGTCGAGAAGTTATTAGCCGAGCCCTGGTGAGAGACCAACATTAAGAATCGCAACGTTGCTTAAAATGGCTTTAGTCGTGTTCATTGAATAGATCTAAATACCCAGGAACTTTGTTAACCTTCCGCTTCCCCATCTCCTACCCCTGCCCACTCCCTTCAGTCTTACAACATAGCCTTTTACATTTGGGACTCTTGTGAGGTATTCACATAAAAAAATTCAATATTTTGATACTGAATATTATATAAAACACGTTTTAAATTTGAAGTGTTCAAAAAGCAATAAAGTCCAAAGCTTTGTCACTAATTTCATTAAATTATCAATAATATTGCATGTTATGGAAGCTTATGTTAATTCCGTGTTAAAAGCCACATTTTATGCGACAATATAGTTTTTATAAAGCCATTTCATAATCGCCCATCTCATAAATCTCACATAAACTTTGTCTGATTCGTACGCTGTGTAAATGATCAAATAACTCGAGGATATTGTCACCTTAACTTGTAAATCTCGCAATTTTTTTCACAAATTGTGTTTAGAATGCTATTTTTTTATAGAAACCACATACTTGTATGATGATAATTCAGTATTAAGGGCCCGAAACCCGAATTTCTACCGATTTCTTACATATATCCCTTAAACACGGTAAGTTTTAAAGCTCTTAAAAAAATATATGTTATTCTTGAAGATAATATCTAGACATTGCCCGCGCCGAAAATCAAATTATATAAAATTTCCCCGATAGAAAAAAATCGCAAAGTATGCTGCAAAAATTATTATAAACATGTTTGTTTCAGTTATTTTACAAGTTAAATGTATTAAAAAATTCACAGTGTTTCTTTAAGTGCTGTTTAACACAATCCTCGCAAGATTTTTGCTCTATTTTAAACGAGTCGTGTTTTATTAAACATTTTCAGAATTTTCGCTTCAATTTTATCGATTTAAATATTAGCGCGCTCTCTCGAACATTCGTAATTACGTATATCTCCATCTTCTTCTTTTTGAGTGGGTATATGGCGCTTTAAGATAATCAACGGTAAAATATTTGGGAACAACGCGAATCGAGAGTTATCTTTAAAATTTTACAAATCTTCAAACTTTTTATCTTAACTTTTTACTTTTACATTATACTTTATATTTTATAAAGTATAATGTAAAAGTAAAAAGACTCACCCACTCTACACTAATACCTACCCACCCAATCTACATTATTAACATTTGACGACCTCCGTAGTCCAGTGGGTAAGACTCTTGTCTCACAATCCGGAGGTCGCGGGTTCGAACCCGGCATGCGCAAATAAATTTTATTTGATTAATTTGTGTTATTTCACAATTAATTCATTTAAAATAATATATAGTATATTTGCGGCATGTTCCAGAGTGGAAGATACTATCAGTATCGCCCTGGTGTAAGACCACCATTCAGAATTGAAACGTTGCTTGAAAATGGCTTTAGCCGTGTTTAGTGACCAGATCTGAATAGCCAGGTACTTCCCAACCTTCCTCTCCCCCCACCTCCTTCCCCTCCCCACTTCCTTATGCCTCACAACATACCCCAATTGGGGATGCCATAGTCTCACTGGCTCCAGACGGGAGCAGTTGAGATTCTTGTGCGGTATTCACTGTAAAAAAAAAAAAAAAAAAAACTAACAACGGCTCCACCCCTACCCTAATAAAACATTGTTCTAAACTGTCAAATTAGTATAAGCTTTCCCTGACGAAGGAACGTTTGTTCCGAAACCGGTCGGATTTGCACATTTTATAAGTGGTTTATACAAAGTAGCATTGTTTCATTTTATTATATTTTATAGTTTACACTTTTACTTTATACTTTCATTTTATACATCATAATTCTATTTACTACTCATTACCTTAACTCCTTTCTTTTACCTTTTGTTTTTATATTTAACTTTACATTTATATGTCACTTTCTTATGTTATTGTATTATAATATATATAAATATAATTATGTCAATGGCACATGTTGTGCCGTATGTTTTGAAATAAATAAATCGCTCAGCTGATTGCAGACTCAGATTGGTCGATCGAAAAATTGGAACAACGGCCGTTAGTAGGTAGGTACCTACTGTTGGTAAAGATGCTTAGAAGATCCTCTTCGGTGATATAATCATCATAGGTTTATGCTAATTCGTTGGTATTTATTCACTGTCCATAGATTGTCGCCGATATGCGCTACCGAACTACGCTTAAATAAAAGTCAATTCTTACCATCTTTATAACCATGTAAAAGTCATCGGAGTTATTCAAATTATTATTTATTGAAGTAAAACTACTTTACGCACGCTCGACTTGGGGGTAAGCTGGTGAATGCGTTACGAAAAGTGGTGATTGTTACGAAAAATGTCATGCGAACGGTAATCGATGCGGACGGTGATCGATTTCTTGGCGAACGGTCGGGCCTTTACGCACGCTTGACTTGGGGAGTGATAAGGATAAGGATGGTCACCCCAAGGTCGTAGGTCACCCCAAGGTTGTAGGTCACCCCAAGGTTGTAGGTCACCCCAAGGTCGTAGGTCACCCCAAGGTCGTAAGTCACCCCAAATTCGTAGGTCACCCCAAGGTCGTAGGTCACCCCAAGGTCGTAAGTCACCCCAAATCGTAGGTCACCCCAAGGTCGTAAGTCTCCCCAAATTCGTAGGTCACCCCAAGGTCGTAAGTCACCCCAAATTCGTAGGTCACCCCAAATTCGTAGGTCACCCCAAGGTCGTAAGTCACCCCAAATTCGTAGGTCACCCCAAGGTCGTAAGTCACCCCAAATTCGTAGGTCACCCCAAGGTCGTAGGTCACCCCAAGGTCGTAAGTCACCCCAAATCGTAGGTCACCCCAAGGTTGTAAGTCACCCCAAATTCGTAGGTCACCCCAAGGTCGTAAGTCACCCCATGGTCATATTCTTTTCTTTTAGTTTTACTTTAGTCGTGTGGTCTAAAGCACACTCGTTTTTTTAAATCATATCTTGTCAATAATAACTATATTTTAAGGTTAATTGTGCGAAAGATCACCATTCATATGGACGGTCTCCGTGGTTAGCAATCCGAATGGCGCGGATTCAAATCCCGACTCGTGCAAATAAATTTTATTTGATTTAATTGTGTTATTTCACAATTTAATCAGTTAAAAATAATATAAGGGATATTTTTCGACAAGTTCAAGAGTAAATGATATTCTCAGTTTCACCTTGGTGTAAGACCAGTAAGATTTTTTTGAAGAAAAAACTTCAAGACTTGGGGAGTAGGCTGGTGAATGCGTGACGAGAGCGTTATGAAAAGTGTGATCGGGCGAGGCGAACGAAAGTTAAGAGGGAGATATAAGTTAGTGAAGATAGAAAGAGAGAGAGAGTTACGTTTCGTATATTACTGTAGGGGCAAGAGAGAGAGGTGCGAGCACACATTTTCTTTCTCTCTTTCTCTCATAGCAAGTTACGTTTCGTATGTCTAAGACACCTGTACATACAGATGGAGCTAAAGAAGTTTTACTTTAGTCGTGTGGTCTAAAGAACACTCGCTTTTTTTACATTAGCTCCACACAGGAGGCCCGGAGGAAAATAATTCCCCTCAGGGCCCATGTCGTCTTTGGGGATGCTGCGTAGTGGGTCTTATTGGCAGGGGGAGAGGAAGTTCTGAGAAGGAAAAGGGTATTAGGGATGAGTAAGAATCTGGGGGTCAGTGTGTCCAGGAGTGACGGACGTATGAATCCATCCCTCCAACTACGATGGATTGAGAGAGTCTGCCTAGAAAGGTCAAAAAGGCCTCATTCAACCAGTCTCTCTCGATCCGGTCCGCCACGCAGCACTTGGGCAGAGACATCCGTCGCCAACACCTGGACAAACCTCACCCCATGAACCCGAGCACCCCTGCTCAGTCACCAAACGTAGCGAACCACTTGGGGTGACCTATGGTAAAGGTGTTGGTTATCCATACCCGCCTCCCAAATTGTATACATATATTCTTTTAGAACTTAAAAACTTAAAGCGTTCAAGAAAATTATGTTTTATGTCGGTAAAAATTTGGAATGCGCTGTCGTTGTTGCATTTATATTTTTTAAAATATTATTTTTATAATCGAACCCATAACTTATCGATTACAAAGTGTGCGCTGCACCTCTTAACCGGTAACATGAGATTACTCTCGTTTTAAAATCAACATTGTTATTTAAGCATATAATATCTTAACGATTTTATATTTTTTCACTGTTTATTTTAACTTCAATGGAAATGAGAATTGTTCGCAAGTCAACAAACAATGCGACCCATTGTTCGCAATAATTGTTTGTATTTTCGCCATATTTTGTAAGGGTCATAAAAACATTATTAAATTACTCATTGAATAATGGAGAAAACGTATAATTACATTATTATTTTTCATTTTAATTTAAATAAATTCTTCATATCATCACGTCATTTCTCCACATGGGTAGGCAAAGAGAATGAAAGGCCACACAACTTTTTTAAATATATTTTTTTACATTCTGACATTTTTTTAAGTATGAAGGGTGGGCTTTAGTGTGTCCAGGAGTGATGGACGTATGAATCCATTCCTCACCACTGCGGCGCATGGTGATAGGTCGAGAGAGTCCGATTCACCCTCATTCATCTCAAACTAGTCTCTCCCGATCCAGGTGAGCAAACCCTTCCGCCGCCAAGGCCAGATAAACCTACCTCCATGAACCCGGCATCCTTACTAAGTCACCAAACGTAGCGAACCACTTGGGGTAGCCTATGGCAGGTTGGTTCCCGGGACGGCGGCACCCGTATCCACGCCTCCCAAGTTGTAATGCCTCCATTTAGGCGATTGGCTGGCCTCTGTGTTTCTTCTCTCCTACAATATGGGTATCTTCAGGACACATGTTCACTCCTTCCTCTCCTCAAAAAGACTCCACACAGCACCCCAAATATGACACAGGCCCTTAGGGAAATTATTTTCCTTTGTGCCTCCTTTGAGGTTATTTGCAACCAAATGAGCGCTGTTTGTGTTTCTGAAAAAAAAAAAATAATCTTATTGTATTTATACAGTCGCCCATAAGTCTGGGACAAGTGTATTACATCGCCTTATTCTATATACGGCGCGGTCAAAAGTCGTGGGCCGACGTTTAATAGCAAGAAGCCAGTTAAATTTGTCATCTACGACCGTCCAGAAGTTATGTTAGTATCTTTCCTATAAAACTAACAGATACTTAGCCATTCATACGAGCATTCTTCCGAACAGATAGAGATGTAAGATTCATCTTAAATAATTTATCGTTTATTAACATTTTAACTTGTCAAGGTATTGATTTTATTTGTACTAAAGATATTAAGACGCGGCATTCCAAATTTCTATCATTTTATAACATATGTATTTGTCACGCCGAAATGGTAGTTATATGAAATTACCTGGATAGAAAATCTCAAAGTATATTCCAAAAATTATTATAATTACGTTATCTCTGTTATTTTACAATTTATACGTATGAAAAATTCACGGTATTTTAATAATTATAAGACATTTTCCACGAGATTTTTGCTTTATTTTAGGCGAGTCGTGTTATGTATATTAAACATTTTCACAATTTTCTCTTAAATGTTATCGTTTTGAATATAAGCGCGCTTCCCTCCAACATTCCTCTTTACTGTTCGCTGGTTCGCCCTCACCATGAATTTGCTAGTGTCATTTGGTCTCCTTTTTACGCTGTCCACATTTGTCAATCAAATCCGTACAACATCGTTTCCTAAGAGGAATTGCTTGGAGGTTGGGTCTTGAAAGAGGCAAGTACTCATATGATGAAATTGATCACATTTTAAACATGTCTTCTTTAGAAAAACGTAGAAATGACTCTGATCTAATTTGCATATTTAAAATTATCAACAGTATTACTGATACACCTGCATTGTTACAACTCATCCAGTTTAACATCCCTTCCCGTAGGCTTCGAAATAATGAATTGCTGTTCCTCAATCAACATTCTACTAATTACGCATACCATTCTCCCTTATCCAGAATGTCGAGACTTGTCAACGCAAGTCAAAGCATTGATTTTTTTGGTGTAAAACTAAATGACTTTCATGCTTGCTTCTTCATGCTTTGACTTGTAGTGTCTCTATATGTACTTATTATATTTTATATTGTCATTGCTATTAATTTTTATGTGCTCTCCCTTCACTGTCATCTCTGTTTTTTTTTATTCGTGTTATTATTATGTTTTTAATGGACTGTTGTCCGTAAATTAATTAATAAATAAATAAATAACATTCGTATTTACATATTTCCCCTTTTTCTTCTTTTTGAGCGCATACTACCGGGCATTATTGTTTGGAAGCATTTATAGCGTCTATCTCAACAGTATTTTGGGCATTTTACAAATAAATAATATAATTTTTTTTTGTTTGTTAATAGGTATTTAGATTGTGGTTCGTCTTTTTATTAGAAAACACAAATCATAATAAAATATTACTTTGTTTTTATATTAGCTTCACATTGTAGTCCCTGTAGTAAACTATCTCCCTCAGAGCCTGCCATCTTTGGGGATGCTTTATGGAGGATTACTGGATAACTTAAACTATTATTCAACAGGCATTTTTTTTTTTTTTTTACATGAGCTCCACACAGGAGGCGCTGAGGAAAATAATTTTCCTCAGGGCCTATGTCATCTTTGGGGATGCTGTGTGGAGGGGTTTTTTTTAGGAAAAGGAAGGAGAGGAGAGTTCTGGGAAGGAAAAGGGTTTAAGGGGTGGGTAGGAATCTGGGGTTCAGTGTGTCTTGGTCATCCACCTCTAAGACCTAGACAAACCTCACCCCATGAACCCGGGCACCCCTGCTAAATCACCAAACGTAGCGAACCACTTGGGGTGACCTATGGCAGAGGTGTTGGTTATCCAATAAAGGCATGGTTTCATAAAACCGAGATTTTTTTTTCTTTCTTTTTAAATTTAATTTTCTCACAAGCACATTTTCTCACATTTTCCGTGTTTTGTGGTTGAGGAGGCTTGGATGGGAAGGACACATGAAAGAGGAAGGTTGGAAAGTGTTTGGCTGTCCATATCTGGTCACCAAATACGACTAAGCCATTTAAGCCTCGGTTCTCCCAATTTCTACCGATTTCTTACAAATCTCCCTTAAACATTTGAAGTTTTTAAGCTCTTAAAAAAATATATGTTATTTTTGAAGATAATATCTAGACATTTATCGCGCCGAAACGCAAATTATAGAAAATTTCATGGGATCAACTGAAGGGTCACCGTTTGACGTCCATACTAGTCTAAACATCAGCCGTACATGTACCTAGCTTCAAAATTGTTTAACTTACTTCATATTATTATTTTTCATCGGAAATTGAGTGGTGAACGTTTTATCCATATTCCGTTGATAGTTTATTTATGTTATGCGACGCGCGTGATTATTATGATTGGGCCGAGGCTCCAAGGCAGCCGGCAGTCGACTGTGGCGGCTGGGAGGGAATTTTAATTGTTTGTTTATTTTTATATCCTTTCCAATCTTCGTATTTCAGATTTTCAAGAGCCGATGGATTAGGTTTTGGATCGACAGAATCGTCCACCGTCTCTTAAACTATTGGATTCTAAATACCATATTATATTTTTCTTCTTTCTTATTTTTTACATAAAAATCCCTTATTATTTTCACAAATAATAATCTGACAATTTTTGTATTCCTTCTACTCTCATTATCTTAAGTTATATATTTTTTAAAATTCAATCGCACATCAGTCCCAACTGTTCCCAAATATCTGTCAGTCAATAGAACGGCGATTTCCCCTTTGGGGTATGTTTACCTACTGTCGAATTTGCCCTATCAAAGAAAAGAAGAATAATAATAATAATAATAATTGGATAATTTAAGAAAAATCACCTCAAGGGCAAGAATACAAGTAATGTGGTAATCTTAACGACAAGTGAAGAAAGCGTGTAAACAAATATACGCCCGCGGCACGGCGTATTGGACGAACGTACGGCTGATTTCACCCTAGCAGGCCTGGAGATTCGACCTTTCCGCCGCGCTCATTTTAATTAATTCTGAAGAACGTGTTACTAATATTTAAAATGTGTCTCCATGTCTCAAACCCGAAGTTATTAATTCATCGTCTAGAAAAATAATATCTGGTGCTTACCGCTAACTTTATAGTTGAAAAACGGGTTATAAAGTTTTAAAATCGTGATACGTAAAATATATTAATGGTAAGGCATTGTTTTTATTAATCTTAAATACAAAGAACTTACATCCCCAGTGTTCTGTTGGAATAAAAAAGTTATTATAGTTACGAATTCGCCGGAAATGATTAAAATGTGATTTTTGAGCAAACAAAAATTATTATCGCCTTGACTGGACCATTTAGCATTTCCTTCGTCTCTAAGTTTGCTACGTTCCGGTTCCGGTTAATATGGTGGCCTTGATGGATTCGAATGGTGAAAATTACAAAAATCCCACCAATATTAATAGATGCATTCTTGGTATCCGGTAATTGGCAGCTACAAAAAAACTAAACGCAGAAAACCAGTTTAAATTATACTATAATACCAGATCATGGTATCACAGTATCGCATCTACATACATAAGCACACACTAGACATTAAATAATAATGATAATAATTGGATGACTTCTATAGCGCCATTTTCGTGAGAAAATCACCTCAAGGGCGCTTTAAACATTCATTTATACATTTAATCTATACCTACATATATACCACAAGTGGCTTACACTTCTGCACTGAAGATGGACACTGTAATGCTGTCCGAAATGTTGGCTAAAGAAGGAGGTAGCGCAACAGGGCAAAATGCCCTAAAAATAAATCTATATTTTCTTTAAATAAATGAAGACAATATAAGCGAAACTCAATCGAAAATCTGGAAACAAAAAATCAGAAAAACATATTGACACCGTGGCGCAGTGGTTAGCGCGTCTGCCCGGAAAGCAAGAGGTCCTGGGTTCGAGTCCCAGAGGTGTCAATATGTTTTTCTGATTTTTCTGTTTCCAGATTTTCGATTGAGTTTCGCTTATATTGTCTTCATTTATTTAAATATTACAATTTGAGGTTTTACTCATAAAGTTAAAAATTAAAAATAAAAAAAAATTAAAAAACTATATTTTCTGTTTTGAAAATTGAAAAATTGGTATATAAATATGGTGACCGGCCAACTCAGAATGAAATCAACTCAGAAGCACCTCAGAAAAGTCATTAAGAGTGATGATAAAAAAAAAAACGAGTGGGCTTTAGACCACACGACGAAGTAAGACTTCTTTAGCTCCATCTATATGAAAGGAAGAGAGAAAGAAAATGTGCACACCCACTGCTCTATCTTTTTCCTACAGTGTGATACAGACAATAGGCCTGCACCGTGTCTTAAATATACGAAACGTTACTGGCTATGAGAGAAAGAGAGAAAGAAAATGTGTGCTCGCACCTCTCTCTCTCTCTTGCCACTACAGTAATATACGAAACGCAACTCTCTTTCTTTCTATCTTTACTAACTTATAATATCTCCCTCACAACTACCGTTCGCCTCGCTTTTCGTAACGCTCTCGTCACGCATTCACCAGCTTACTCCCCAAGTCAAGCGTGCGTAAAGAAGTCTTACTTTAAAAAAATGGTTAAATAGGTTAAGTTAGGGTTACCGGGTATTTTAAAATTATTTTTTCATAGCATTTAATGACCTTTCTGAGGTGTTTCTGAGTTCGGTTTATTCTGAGTTGGCATGGAACCATAAAATATATGATTAGATAATAATTTAGTAGCTAGGTATTTAAGTACCTACTTACAAATCTGATGATTTGATTTTAATAAGAGTAAATTAGTAACAATTATTTTGAAAGCGAAGTCTTCACTGTTCACAGATATATATAGTAGTTTGGATTCTTTTAGGAAACTGAGGTGAATATTAAATATTCCTAAAGTTGAAGAATCTCGTGAGTTAGTAATATGACGGGTCGGAGGGTTTATGACTGGAGACGGTCAGACCGAGTCGTAAAATGATACAGGACTGGTTTTTGGGCTTTTCGGGGATAACAGCTTTAGAAGCTATAAATCCCGCAGTCTCATTCAATAATACAATATAATCCCACCAAGTATAATGACCCTGAATGTTATTGGAAACGTAATTTTATAAAGGTCTCAATTATAACTATTAAAATAGTAATTGGATAATTATGTGTGGAATATACCCCCAGTATTGCTCTAGTAAAGACCCGCACGCAGAATTAAAACTTTGCTTGAAATGGTTTTAGCCGTGTTTGGTGACCAGATCTGAATAGTCAACTACACAACTTACCTCAATTATTTGGGATGTCTCAATAGCTTTAAACGGTCAGGAGCAGTTAGGACCCAGTTTTTTTTAAATTAACCCGAAAAAACAATATTTTTTCGGAGAGCTAGTAACCAATTTCAGATAAATTCTTGTGTGTGCGCGTATGTGCGCGTGAATGCAGTTAATAGAATGCATTGTCGTTGACAATGAGTCTATCTGCCGAGTTTCGCACCATCGGATGTCGGGAATTGGGTTAATTTCCACTTCTAAGATTTGATTATTCGATAGAATTGGGTCAGACTGAATGCTGTATATATAAGATTCCTGAGACCTATGTAGTATAGGTCCGCACCCTTGTGGTGATTTTTCACAAAAACAGCGCTATATAAATCGTCTAAATATCATTATTATTATTATTATTATTCTATGCAGGTTTGTTTGTGTGGTAAATCCATGTATGATCGTGTGAGAAATGTGGAATTTGCAAATAATGCTATGTTGATATAAGCGTTGAGTAAGATTAAGAAATGGACGCTTACGATGTAAGGAGAATATGTGACGCGATTGTGAATGATATAAGAAATCGGGGATGCCCGAGGAAAACTTGGCGCTACAAAATAGTGAACCAAATGCTTGAGTCATCACGCTGATTCAGGATAACAGAAGGATGTAAGAATGTGAATGAAGCAAGGAGTGTGTGACAAGACATGTTGTTTGGCGGTGCATCCTCTCTGCCTACGCGTGCGGGGAAACGGCGTTATGGTTATGTTAGGATCATTTTGATCGTTATGTTAGGATCATTTTGATCGTTATGTTAGGATCATTTTGATCGTTATGTTAGGATCATTTTGATCGTTATGTTAGGATCGTTATGTTAGGATCATTTTGATCGTTATGTTAGGATCGTTATGTTAGGATCATTTTGATCGTTATGTTAGGATCGTTATGTTAGGATCATTTTGAAGACCTAAAAAATGCTATTAATATTAATATAAATTTCATATTTTGATAAACTCACTTTGTGGTTTGACATATTAATTGAAATAAAACCATAAGTTAGTTTGTAACCACTATTTAATTTTTTTATAATACCGACCGGTTTCGCTTTTCACAAGCAACTTCAGGGTATAAAATTAAACATAAATTTAATTAATGATTCCTCCCTGAAGATGCTTGTGTAAAGCGAAACCGGTCGGTAAAATAAAAAAAATATACCGTGGTTACAAACTAAGTTATTCTTTATTTCAATATAAATTTTAGTTAGAATCTGTGCAAATTTCTTGAGGCCAGAGCTTACCGTTTGCGAGTAATTATTCTTCTTAATTCAGTTTCTCATTGCTGAGGATCATGACCCCTCCAATTTACAAAGGTTAGATAATTGAAATTTGTTTGCCTTAATATGTTATCATTTATTTTAATTATTTTGTATTGTTGAAATTATATATTTTTATATGTATGGAAATTTACATTCGCAGATATGTAGAACGTTATCAAGATATTAAAGTGTGCATATATGAAATATAGTGTGTACACTGAATATGTTCTCCTTAGAAGTGTTCAACCAATCCAACCAATTTGAAATAAAATTAATTAATTAAACATCCCTGCCATATATCACACTAAGTGATTCGCTACGTTTGGTGACTTAGCTGGGCTGTCCAGGTTCGTGGGGTGAGGTTTGTCTAGGGCCGGATCGGGAGAGACTGGTTGAGGGGTCTTTTTTAACTCTCCAGCCGGACTCTCTCGACCTGTCACCTTGCATTACGGTGGATGGATTCATACGCCCATCACTCTTGGACACACTGATCTCCCGATTCCTACCTACCCCTCATACCGTATTCCTTCCTAGAACTTTCCCTCCTTCCTTATCTAAAAATACCCTTCCCTAGGACATCCCCAAAGAAGATACACGCCCCAAGGGATTTTTTTCCTCAGGGCCTCCTGCGTGTAGCTAATGTAAAAAAAACTTTCTATCAATTTCACGAGAAGTCTTCTTCCTTGCACTGCCCCAACTCAATGCCAATAGGTAGGCTGCTGGGGTCGGCTCTTCTCGTTCTCAGACTATAACTTCTTCGGTTCTGGGTATCGCTTTCATCCAGGCCGTTTCTCTGTAATATTTTGGAGCATTGAGTCATCCAGGAGTTCTTTGGTCTTCTTCTGGATGACTGTCGATGAAGTTCCATAGACATTGCCTGCTTCACTAATAATAATAATAATAAATTTGGACAACTTATATAGCGCTGTTTTTGCGAAAAATCACCTCAAGAGCGCTGTGTGGTCTGGTGGTCTCCGTCTTATGTGTCCATACCATGTCAACAACTATCCTTCTTACAGTTTACTGCTTACGTCCGTGACACCCAGGCTACCACGAATGCGTGAACTTTTAATTCTATCTTTTAGTGATACTCTTGCCGACCATCTAAGCATTCGCATTTCTGCTGTTTCAAGTTGCCTAGAGTAGGAGTTGTACACAACCCAGCATTCAGAGCCATGCATTATCAATTTCACGAGTGAAAATTAAGTTAGTTCTGTCACACTGACACGCTCAGAGCATATTTCTACCGGTTAATACTGGGTTTGTAGAGTTATTACGTATAGAATGTGGATGCATATGGAAGGAGCCAGGGATAATATTATAATGTATTCAAGGGCCCAAAACAATCGCCTTGGAATTCGGATCCCGGCCATGTATGTGAATGTTGGAGTCGGGGTCACCAAGGGGTCCCGCTGCCCGGCCCGGGGACCGGGGACCGCGTCCCGTGTCCCCTAGCGCGTATACACTGACGAGGGTGAGTCTGTGTGTGTATCTGTGTATGCACGGAGAAGTGAATATTATAATATCGCTCATAACATAAACTTGGGCGCGTGTGCGAAAATATTAATATATTTCATGGATTAAACAATTTCATGTTTATTAAATTCATAGAGTTTCAACTGTTCGGAGCCAGTTCAGAAAGATATGAGGTGTGAGTGGAGTGGGGAAGGGAAGGATATTTGGTATATGATATGTGAATGGAGTGAGGAATGGAAGGTTATTGAGTATATGAGGAAGGTTATTGAGTATATGAATGGAGTGGGGAGGGAAAGATGTGGAGTATATGCATATATAATGGAATGCACGAAGGGAAGGTTTTTGAGCATATGATTTGCAAATGGTGTGGGAAAGGATGGATTTCGGGATATATGAAGCTGAATTTTCGTATTAAAATTGTTTCGTGAAAAACGAAAATAGAATTAGCAAAAGGACTAATAACGTGTTTCAAGTTCCCCAAATCAAAACCAAATTAATGCAAACACATGGCAGTTTTATTGGTCTTCGTTTATTTAATCTTCTACCAAAACACATTCAAATGACAGATAAAATATCACTTTACATAAAAGAATTAAAATTATGGCTAAATGATGCAGATATGTAAACCTTCATGCTTCACTTTTATAATTCTACTGTAACTTTAAGACTAACTTTATTTATCTTCTTGAAACCGTAACAAAAAAAAAACAACTAACTTGTATGTGTCACTTTGTTACTACAATATTTTCAAAGATACGTTACCTATATTTTTAAACTTTCACTTTGAAATTTACATTTTTTATTTGTACCGCCAACTTATTGGTGTAATTTAGCACTTTAGTTAATATTACCCACGCACAGGCAGTGCCTTAGTGGGTTCCCATTATCTACTTTTGTCTTATATATTTTTTAAACTTTTTTACATTATTTTTATCTTGTGTTATGTTATATGTATATATATTTAGAAAATATCTAAAAATTACTTTTGAAATGTATCAATATATAATGGGAAAAAATAAAGGAAAAAAAAGAAAAAAAATAGAGTGGAGAAGGGAAAGAGTTGTGGTAAAAGGGGTGAGACTTGAGTTGGGAAGGGAAGCATATGGGGTAAATGAAGTATGAATGGGGAAGGGAAGGGTATCGATATAAGAGGTTGGTGGGGAGGAAAAGAGAAGTTGATGGGGAAGAGATACCTGACTATTCAGATCCGTTCACTAAACATGGCTAATGTCATTTATTCGGAATGGTGGTCTTTGCGACACTGAATCTCTCCATTCTTTGCTTGAAACGCCATGTTTCAAGGCCATATCTGTATAGTCAGATTTATCCCAACCTTCCTCTTTCGCAATTGCTTCCCCTCCTATTCCTTTAGCCTCACAACATACCCCAATAATTGAGGATGCAATAGTACCACTGGCTCCGGTCAATTGGGACTCTTGTAGAGTATACATGTAAAAAAGTGGTAAAAAGCGAATAAAATACTTTGGGAATCCCTGAATGTAAGTCATCATTCTATTTTGCATAAAACATATTTTCAAATACATTTTATAAATAACAATAAACCTATGTATACAATTCAAAGCTATATTTATACCAAAACATTCTTATATATTATATTCTCTACTGGGTAGGCAGTGTAAAATATAATCTACAATTTAAAAAAACTTTATTAAATTTCAGTTCGTATCAAGACGATATTATACGAGTATTTGGAGCAGGTGGATGAGTTTGTGTACTTGGGAAGTATGTTTACGAGAGATATTGAAAGAAGGGTAAATGCAGGCAACTCTATTAATGGAGGACTGAACGCCGTTGGCGCCAACAAAAAGCTATCCAAAGAAGCGAAGTTAGCCGTCCATAATGGAGTGCTGGTACCTAACCTGATGTATGGCAGTGAGGCATGGAACTGGCAGAAGAAGGATGGAAGTAGACTGAATGCTGTAGAAATGAGATTCCTGAGGCGTATGTGTGGTAAAACCATGTACGATCGTGTGAGAAATGTGGAGATCCGCAAAGAATGCAAGGCTGATGTAAGCGTGATGAGTAAGATTAAGAAAGGGACGCTCAGATGGTTTGGGCATGTAGAGTGAATGAACGAGGTAAAGGAGTGTAAGGAGAATATATGACGCAATTGTGAATGGAAGAAGAAATCGGGGACGCCCGAGGAAGACATGGCACGACCAAGTGAATCAGATACCTGAGTCGGGCCATGTGAAGAGTCGGAATAATAGAAGAGCATGTATGAGACGATGTATGAATGTGAACGAGGCAAGCAATGTGTGCCAAGATCGAGTTGTTTGGCGATCCGTCCTCTCTGCCTACCCATGCGGGGAAACGGCGTGATGGTTAGTTAGTTATAAAATATCAAAAAAGTTTTTCGAGCTTTGCCAAATTTTATTTATAAGTAAATCTAACTAACTAACCGTTTCCTCTTAGGAACAGGCAGAGAGGATAGACCGCCACAATCCTCTCTCGAAACACACTTCTTGACATATTTACTTACATACATTTAAAAAAAATGTAATATAAAGTAATCGAGAGATATCAATATTTTTGATAAATTTTCTTTTTACACTAAAATTGTATATAGATTGAATTATATATTTTTTCTGTCTAGATTTTCTAGGTCAATGCCCTAATTTTCAACTCAAATTTCCATCATAACTTATGTATGGCGCTTTGAAATATATTTTTTTATTATCTATTTTTAACCTATTCACTTTGGGAGTTAGGTATGGGTACCGCCGCCCCGCGATCTATTAATTGGATAACCAACACTCCTGCCATATGTCACCCCAAGTGGTTCGCTACGTTTGGTGTATTTGCACGGGTGCCCGGGTTCTTGGGGTGAGGCGTATGCTTTTGCCCAATAATAATAATAATAATGGATAATTTGTAGTAGAGCGCCGTTTTTGTGAAAAATCACCTCAAGGGCGCTTTGCAATTTATTATGAATCTTAGGTATCTAATTTTATTATTTACAAATAGATACAGAAACATACTTACCTGCAGAACACTTCCGATAAAACACACTTTATTAGAAAGTTTATGCTTGGGGAAGATACGACTTTGCACGTGGGGGACATTATATTAAAAACACTGGACATTGCTACCCTCATCACTGTTGGTTTTACATTTTTATTTATATTTATAAGAAGATTAATGCCAAAGTTGAGTTAATATTTATTTTGAAAGTCTGAGTGACATATTATCTGTGAAGCAGTGATTTTTTCTAGGATTTTGGATATTAATGGAAGATTTGAAACCGGTCGGTAATTTGAAAGATCTTCAGCGTCCAATTGCAGTTTTTTTTTTAATGGAGTTACGACGGCTGATTTATAACTATCGACACATCTCTCGATTCATACGTCCATCACCCCTGGACACATTTACCCCCAGATTCGTACCCACTCTTCCAAGAAATTCCTCTTATTTCCCCAAAGAGACCATCCAGACAGCATCCCCAAAGATAGCACAGGCCCTTAGGGAGCTAACTTTAAAAAAAAAAACTATCTGAAATACAAAAGAATGCTCTACGCAAATTCCTCTCTAAGTTTTGAATTTAAACATTTTAAAAATCTCTTCGTCACTCAGTATAAGTGTTTTTGTTTTTTGTTTATTTTATTGACTTATACCCGCTTTTCCCGTGAGCTCTCTCTCCCCTGACTTGATCCACTTGACTCCTCTGTCGAGTGTCTGACACTTAAAATCCAACGAAGAAGTTAATTTTTCATCCGACGATAAATTCCACAGCCATTCCTCATCCCGTAATATTTCTTCCACGGTTCGTGAGAAATAACTTTATTGATTCAAATAAAACTACCAAGTCTAAACACAGTAGATGCATGAACGCGACTATCAAAGATGAAGAGATGTAGAAAGATGTCGGGGACGCCCGAGGAAGAAAAGAAATATTACGGGAATATTTTTACTTGATTAGTTTTAGATCGATACTTATCGCATTAATACAAGTATTTTTTCGGACCAACCAACGTAGAGAATGACACGATTATATAATAAGTAGGGGCAAAACAGTTTCTCTTTATGCAAGAAATGATGTTAATAAATATTTACCAAAGTTGCGTCTAAAATCAGAAAAAATAGATTTTTATTATACCTATAGAATATTAATTATTATTTTTAATTTATAAACTAACGTTTAGACAAGATTTTTATGCATAGCACAAAGGGTAACAATTATTATAAGCAATAATTATCAGCCTGAAACACTCATCGATACTTGCCGCCAACGGGACTTGAACCCGTGTCCTTCTGATTGCCGGTCAGCAGCTCTTGACCACTGAGCCATGGGGGCTTATCAAATACCCGCCAAATAATTCAATATATACTAGTGTTTCATTCAACAATTACTGCTTAGTATATTTTTTCCACCTGAAAACAACCAACTTTATTTTTGCGAGAGAGACATTGTAAGTGTTAAATCCCTCGCTAGGTGGCGTCGAGACAAATTATGACTACATTTATTGGGGAAATACTTAAACTTGTCAAATATTAATTATTATTTTTAATTTATAAACTATAGAATATATTTTAATTTATAACCTATAGAATATATTTTATAATTTAAAACAAAAATAAATAAAATACCATTGAGTATTTAGGTTTCAAATCTAAAAGTTTTTAGTTCTCAAAATCTTTTGACGAGTAAACCGCGGACTGTAATGATATGAAATATGTTCCTGTATGGTAAATCGTACACGCATTACGAATAACATCAAGATAGAGCGCATAGCACATAAAACATCTGGAACTTTGATCCTTTTTCACAAAAGCTCTTGTAAGAGCGGACGTCTTTCAAATTATTCTCAAATGTGTAAAATTAATTACGATTTACGCAGGGGTCGATAACATTTTCAAATTACTTTTTTACGAAAAAAAATTCAAGAACAAAATGTCGTATTATTTACAAAGTATCATATTAAATCGAGCATGTTAAAGACAGTACTTGTTGAATTTTAAAAAAATACTGTACCAAATATGATACCAAAGGTATTAGCCGTCAAAACATTTTTTAATTTTATTTTTCTATTTAATAATAACTAGGTACTATTTACTAAAATAAATAAATTATAAATTAATAAATTAAATTAATTAATTTATTATTATTATTATTTTATAATATGATTTTCTTTATAATATGATTTACTTACTAAAATTTGAACTATACAACATTGAGACATAATCCACGAAAAACTGCAAGACATTTAGCCTCATCAACATTTACAGGGAGTTCATTGAACAAATTGTTGACGTTTGCGACTGACCGAAAAGTGTAAGACATCACTGTCATTCGAATTATGATGTGTACTATATGTGACGTTACGAGACACACTTGCATACATTTTATTAATGTTCTCCCTGAAAGCTCAAATTTTCGTAATTTTTGGAGATTTCGGAAAACTTTTTTTTTACATTAGCTTCACACAGGACGCCCCGAGGAAAATAATTCCCCTCAGGGCCTCTGTCATCTTTGAGGATACTGTATGGAGCGTCTTTTTAGGAAAGGAATGAGAAGAAGTTCTGGGAAGGCAAAGTGTATTAGGGGTGGGTAGGAATCTGGGGTCAGTGTGTCCAGGAGTCACTGACGTATGAATTGATCCCTCTCACTGCGGTGCAAGGCGTTCAACTAAGTTTATTGTCGTTTTAAAGTAATGCAAAATTATATTTTTTTACTTGAAAATGATCGCTTACAAATATTTCATATGCTTTAATTAAATACTTCGAGTTGAATAAATAATATTCAACCTTTAGCTTTAAAAAATTGAGTACTTTTTTCGTTAGTGTTTTTATAAGCACAGAAAATCAGACAATAAAGTATCGGGCCTTTAAAAACTGCTTTAAAATTCAAAATCTTCTACTTTACACGGATTTTGTCTTACCGATCAGGTGTCCACCATCTTCTAGACGGGTACGAACAAAGACTTACATATTTCAAATTAGAGAGTCTAGTTAAAAGACGAAACATAAATGACCTCTTAATGCTCTATAAAATTGTGAATAATCGTGTAGACAGTAACTTAGTCAACCAAATTAAGTTATACGCCAGGCCCAAATCTACAAGAACCCTTAACATATTTTGGACTGAAATTTTTACGAATAATACTGGATATTTTAATCCTATATCTAGAATGTCTCGGTCATACAACGATCTTGTTAAAATACACAGTTCCATAGATATTTTTGCAAATAATATAACATATTTCAAGAAATATCTCCACAATTTGTGCACTTAAAAAAAAAAAAAAATTAAAAAAATTGTTGTATTACTTTTCAGTAAATACTTTATAAATATTGTTTACTTGTTATTATTATGTGTTTCAATTTTGTATTTAAGTTTTTAAGTTATGTATAAATAATACTTGCATTGTTTTTCAAGAGTTTGCTTCTGTGAAAATGCATAAGTGATTAATGCAGACACATTAATCTAGGTATACTTATATTTGTATTTTAATTTATTATATACTACCCACAAAAATGTTGTATAAATATCCTGTTTGTGTCTCAAATAAATAAACAAATAAATAAATAAAGTACGCCTTTTCGGTTATGTTTTTTTTCTATAATGTGGAAAATTAAATTCTTTAGAAACCTTTACATATTTGTGCCTGAACTTGTCAAAATAAAATAAAACCAACTTCTTGGCGAGGTTTCTTTATTGAATAAATCAAAAAAGGCGGCTCTTGAATAAATTTAACCTTTCCCTTACTGTGCTAAAAAAAACGCGCGCTCCGGTGCTGTGTAATCAATTCACGTGTCAAAATTAGCGATTTTATCTCTGAAATATATCAACATTCATAGCTAATCGCTTTTGTTTATCATAATTTGTGTTAAAAGTGATAATAATTGTAGTTTAATTGCTGAAAACATGAAAAAACCATCGTCTGTTGCTCAAAAACCGGGCGAGGAGACCATCTCAAACGATTGCCCGCGAACGACTGAGGCGCTAGAAGCTAGAATAGTGCTAGACTGCTACCCAATACATACAGCTGTGCATGTGGTCGAAACACAACTGCGCACGGCGGCGGTCTCTGTTTCTCGTGTTCCCGTATAGCGAAGTAGAGCGAGACGTCACATGGCGTGTAATCTCCCCCCGCACACTCTTCGCGTATCACGGTCCACACTGGCACACGGTTGATTGTATTTGTGGTTTATTCCCGATATTTAACAAAATATCTCTGATTTTGAATTAAATTTGCTAATTATTTAAAATATAAAATTTTAATTCAGTGCGTAAATGTATAACGGAGGAATACCTAAAATTTGAACCCAGAATTCATTATATTTATAGAGATATAAAAGTTATTAGCAGCAATGTGTAGTATTTACACTTTACAGACCAGGAAAGGTTTTAAACAGGAAATTAAACGTTACCGCCATTTACATAAGGAGTATTATTGTAAGCGGCCTGAGTCAGAATTTTTACACGACGTGGTGCATCGCTAAGTACCTATACGTAACATATTTTCACAAAAATTAGTTAACTTCATTGTAATTAATTTGTGTTTTAACCGCTGTAGAATCATATTCCCATCCTATTAAAATCTCACAGTAAAAGCATCCAAATACAGCTTTTAAAATTATTTAGTCATTTTATAGATTTTTTTTTAGAATTTGTCGACAGTTGTCGATCCCTGCTACTAAACCCTTTCAATTAAGAATCAGCATGCGTGAGTCGGTTCCAGTGAGACACTAACACATTCATAAACACACCGAGAAACACATATATAAACACACTGACAGACACATAAAGGAATTTACAAACACGTAAAGAAACTGACAAACAAATAAAGATACAAACACACACACAACACACTAAATACTGTCGCGTAATTTACATATTATGAAACAAATTAACATAACCTAACATACATCAATCATGAACTAAATATGTATTATCTTTAATAAACACTAACTGAAATCCCCGGCGTCACACGGGCTTTGGATAGAGTTTAAAAAAAAATCAATTACAGACAAGTGACCTTCCTCTTGTTTTGAAGATCAAGTTTGCAGAATTTCACCTACATCGGAATAAAAATGTAGATTTTATGGTCGAAGGGTAAGCCTCTCGACTAGCAATCCGGAGGTCGCGGATTCAAATGTATGCGCAAATAAATTTTATTTGAAATTTTTTTATTATTTCACAAATTATTCATTTAAAATCATGTATAGCATATTTGCTGCACGTTCCAGATGGAATATACTCTCAGAATCGCCCTGGTGTAAGATTACCATTCAGAATTGAAACGTTGTCTGAAATGGGTTTAGCCGTGTTAGATACTTCCCCACCGTTCTCTTCCCCTTCTCCTTTCCTTCCCTATTATCTTTAGTCACACAACTTACCGCAATTGGGGATGCCATAGTCTCACTAGCTCCAGAACGAAGAAGTTGGAACTCTTGTGCGATATTCACAATCAAACTATTTCAGAGATGTAACAAACTAATTAGAACTAACGAATACCGACAGTAACCACACGACAAAATACACTATTCTACTGCAGCATTCTTCTGCGGAACTACATTGCCCACTCTCCGATACAACGATTTCACACTATGGAGAATCAGTACTTAGGTGATGTTGACATATTTAACATCAACTTGGCGAATTTTGTGGATGTTGTAAAAAACTTATTCCAAAACTATTCCTAAACATATCTGTATTTTTGTAAACTTCTCAAATCGCTGTATTTTTGTATTTTTGTGACTTGTCTGCATTTTTTATCGAATTTTATTTTTATTATCGCTTTATCTGTTTAAAAATCATCTGCCATGAATTAATTGTACTACCAAACATGTAAAAGCTCTCTGGGCGTTGAATAAATAAATAAATAAATAATTTTATAATTCACAATATTATAACAATTAGTGACTTTCGACACACTTAATATTAAGAAAATAATTAAGGAAGATTATAATTTTGATAATTGCAATTTAATTTTAGATTGTTAAATAATGTACCTACCTAAATTTCAAAGCTCCAGAACTCATCAAAAAAGATTTGCGTTTCTTCACCCGTTCGTTATTTATTTATTTTTATTATGAAAACAAAAAAACTTTCATGAAATGAGAAGAAAAGTGAACAAAGTAATTTATAACAGCTTTTTGATATTTTAAATTTTTAAATTTATTAAAAATAATTTGGAAAGATAACTACTGTTATAAGTTAAAAAGGTTGGTATTAAAGATCTCGTCAATGAAAAGGCGTAGTCTCGGGTGCGCCCTAATGGACGGTTATGCTCACAAAAGTGGGGATAAATTAAACGTTTTAGACTTGCTCGTTATTCCCACACATCAAACTTAAGGACTATTCTTAAGTTGATAATTTTATGTTTTGTGTTAAGCTAATGTGAAATCACCGTTTTTGATTAATCTTTACTACGAATCGTTTAACATTAACAATACCAAAAAATATGCATTGAATGAATTGAAGTCTTTTCTATCGTTTCGCTTGAGTAGAAATAAAATAAAATTGTTAATTAGTTTATAAAAAATGTAAGCGTAAACTCCTAAAAAAATAAGTTTTTCATTAGAAATGTATGAACTAATATAAGAAACAACTTTTAAATAATACAATTTTGTGGCTAAGATTATCTGTGACAGTTTCTCTTTCAACAATTTTTCTTTCTTACAAAATTTTTCACAAAATAAATAAAAACCATTTTTGACCTAAAATCGACCGTTTCTAGACTCCGTTTGCCGGGCGATTTTTGTACCTATATTCGTGGTGTCATAAGCCATACTAAGAAAATACACATTTTTGGCTCATTTCTCTTAACGATTATATTTATTTATAATTAAAAATAATATGTTAATTACAGAATGTATGCAGGGGTAGTGTAATTCAATACATTCCATATATCGAAATAACAAAAGATAAACAAATAATAAGAAGAGGTAAAAAGTAAACAACAACACATAAATTAAATAAAAACTAATAAGAATAATGATATATTTAATTTATTTTTAATAATAATAATATCATTGAAGATATAAACTGATAGAAATGTGTTATAGGCGTTTTAGTGTGACGCAAATAAGCAAAAAAAATCGTTAGAAATAAGTAGAAAAATTTCAAATACCGAAAATATTTTTTCAGAAGGTTAACAATTTCATTGACCTATTTGGGGCCTAAGAGTAAAAAATTCTGATACCAACTGGCTACATCGGCTTTCTTCCAAATCGGCATAAAAATTAAATTTGTCCTTTTTTTTTTTTATTCTTCATTTTAAGTACTCGCTAAACTGCCAAAGCAGTTTGTCAGCAGATCAATTTAACAATATTAATATAACATTAAATCACAAATATAACAAGAAACCACAATATTCAAAATAGATACAGAAGAATAACTTTTAAATAGCTACAATACAAAGGCATAAAATATACAGATAGACAGATATAACACAGGCAAATTACTCTTAGTCATATTTATACATAAGATTACAAACAATATCAGTATAAAAAGTTTTGATCCATTAACCATTTTTTAATTTTTTTTTTGAAATCGGTGGTGCAATTTGATTCGATTTTTAGGTTCATTGGCATCTTATTAAATATGGCAGGGACAAGATAAGTGAATGTCCGTTGTCCGTATTTATTAGAATTTATTTATTTAACTTTTTTACATTATCTCAATAATTTCACTCATGACTTATACCATCTTTGGGGATGCTGTGCGGAGGATCTTTTAGTGGAAAGGAAGGAGTGAGCCTTAGGACCAATGAAGGAGGAAACACAGAGACCTTGAATATGTAATTACCTGTGTATATTAGGCAATTACATATGTAATTCGCTCTTAACAACAAACCTGGATCTCGTTTTAAAAAGCTTATTTCTTAAAAAAATAATTTAAAATACAACAATAATCATAAAAGTTACTTTTGTCATTTTTAAAAATCAGTATCGTAGTAGAATACCCCACACATTTTAAAGTTGGAAGCATAATGGGTCCTATACAATTAGAATGGAAGCTTTAAGATCACTCTTAAATGGGATTTAATATTTAACATAAGCCCCTAGTCACATTCTAAGGTTCAAGTACACGATATAGATATAATAATTTTATGTTCGTTTCAACTATACTGAATACATTTTTTTAACACCAGAATTTAAATATTTAATAAAATTACCAATGATTTAAATAAGTGTTTAATTCGTATTATCCTGTCCTATACTATTTAATATTATAAAGGAGAAAGATTGTATGGATGTTTGGATGTTTGTTACTCTTTCACGCAATAAATACTGAATGTAATTCTTACACTAATAGAAAGCTACATTATTTGCGAGTAATATAGGCTGTGTATATTGGTAAGCTCTGGCGTTATGAAATTGTTTATTATACGTTTATTGTCCGTATACGTAAATAGGTATTAATCTACACTTTGGCCGTAATTTAATTCGTATTATTTTGTTATAAAAGGAAAAAAATGAAGTTGGAACATTTTCCATTCAGTTGGTTTTTTTGGAATTGGCTACAACGGCAAACATTTCGGTTTTAAAGAGATCTTTCTATGCAATTTAAATATTATTCGGCAGGCGAAATATCTGTTATTAACAACATTCTTGGTTAAGTGGTTGCGATCCTTAGCTACGAATCGGGATGTGGCATGACGCTAATTAAAATCTCGGCGTGCGCAAGTAAATTTTATGTGATTAATTTGTGTTATTTCACAATTTACTCACATGATGCTGCAAATGTGAATGGTAGAAGAAGTCGGGGACGCCCGAGGAAGACATGGCACGATCAAGTAAATCAGATACTTGAGACGGGCCATGTCAAAAGTCAGAATAATAGAAGAGTATGTATGAGACGATGTATGAATGTGAGTGAGGCAAAGAGTGTGTGCCAAGACCGAGTTGTTTGGCGGTCCGTCCTCTCTGCCTACCCCTGCGGGGAAACGGCGTGATGGTTAGTTAGTTAGTTAGTTAGTTAATATGTAGTATATTTGCGGCACGTTCTATGGTGGTAGATACTTTCAGTATCGCCTTTAATGACTTTAGGCGTGTTTGGTGGCTAGATTTGAAGTTCCAGGTACTTCCCAGCTTCATCTCATCCATCTTCTTCCCCTCCCCATTACTTTCAACCTCATAAGATACTTCAATTGGGGTTGCCATGATCGCAGTGGCTCCAGACGGGCGGGAGCAATAAAATAGCAAACTACCTACGACCTTAGGGTGACCTACGACCTTGGGGTGACCATCCTTATCCTTATCATTCCCCACGTCAAGCGTGCGTAAAGACCGTTCGCCTCGCCATCGATCACGTTCGCTCGATTACCGTTTGCATCACAATTTTCGTAACGCATTTACCCCCCAAGTCGAGCGTGCGTAAATAAGTTTGACTTCAACAATTTACCTAGTTACAAATCACTTTTTAATTTGTTTGTTTTTTGAATGCATATCACACAAGAATGATTTCGGTGTCTGTCATCTGACTTTCTTTTTAAGATCTACCGCTGAATCTATAGAAGAACATATTTGTATCATATGAAAATTATTTTAAAATAAGTAATTTCTTTATTGGGATTCATATAAGTATATTGGATGTATCTGTTGGGATGGGATGGTGTATACTGTTCCAGTATTGGTAAATTAGTTGGTTGGTTGGTTATGATTGTATTTCTCGAATTTGAATAGCGGAGCATTCTTTGAAAGATTTCAATTAACATTAAATGATTGTTCAAATATGTGAAAACACGTGGTGCCAAGGGCGGCGCGTGGAACTATTCATATTATTTATTATTTACTAGCGAGTTCCCGGTATGCTTTTGCAATGCCACTTAAATAAATAAAGAAATTAGTTTCTCTCTGTGTCCTTTCCCATTCGTCCCCGTTCCCCTTCCGCTTCCTCTTTCCTTCCCTTCTCATCTTCCCCTCACTAGAGGCTATGACCTATGGAGGCAGATAAGTGTACCACGGCCCCGGGTGCGATTTATTAGATAACCAACACTCCTGCTATAGATCACATCAAGTGGTTTGCCACGTTTGGTGACGTAGCAGGAATGCCCAGGTTCATAGGATGAGGTTTGTCCAGATCTTGGCAGCAGTTGCGCCTACCCACCAACTGCGTGGCAGGCTGGATCGGAAGAGGGTGGTTGAAGGAGAACTTTTGTCCTCTCCAGCCGAATTATCTCTACCTATCGCCTTGCACTGCATTAAGAGCCCTACTCAGCCCTTCCCACCCCTCATTCTGTTTTCCTTCCCAGAACTTCTTCTTCTTTCCTTTTCCCTAAAAAGACCCTCCACACAGCATCCCCAAAGAAGACAGGCCCTGTAAAAATAGAATATATAAAAAAAACGAGTGTGCTTTAGACCACACGACTGAAGAAAAACTTCTTTAGCTCCATCTATATGTACAGACAAAAGGCCTGTACTGTGTCTTAGATAAAAGAAATGTAACTGGCTATGAGAGAAAGAGAGAAAGAAAATGTGTGCCCGCACCTCTCTTGCCCCTACAGTAATATACGAAACGTAACTCTATCTTTCTATCTTCATTAACTTATATGTTCCTCTCAACTTTCGGTCGCCTCATTTTTCGTTACGCTCTCGTCACGCATTCACCAGCTTACTCCCCAAGTTTTACTTCAAAAAGAAATAAATTAATAATTTTTATTTGTTCATATGAAGCGGATACTTTGTGATGTGACATTATTAATTTAAAATAAAACAATAACTTTGTAAACACCACTTTTATTTTTATACTTTATGCCGACCGGGTTTCGCTACAACCGTAGCTTCATCAGGGCAGTACAATACTCTACTAACATTAGGTTACATTTGTGTTATAATATATAATTTACCAAAAATGGGCTGGACTCGTCAAGTGGAGGAGGAAGAAGGAGGCATAGATGGAGAATTGGGAAGGGAACGGACGTGTTCTTTATCAATAGGGAACGATCTTAGTATGGGACTTTTATTTAAATTAAGTTGGTTATTTACTACCTTACTATTAGTGTTTATGGCTTTCCTAAGTTCAAAAACTTCCTACTTCTTCTGGCGCTAATCTTAATTGTAAATATGTGTGTTAATAAGTCACCAGTTTTAGGTTAGAATCTATATGTCTTAGTCATAAGTCACTAGCTATAAGTCTTAGATGTAAGTCACTAGTTATAATTGTAAATCTTAGTTGTAAGCCAGTAATATAAGTAGCTATAAGTCTTAGATGTAAGTCACTAGTTGTAATTGTAAATCTTAGTTTTAAGCCAGTAATATTAATTATTTTATATATTATTTGTACAGCGCCCTTGAGGTGATTTTCCAAGAAAACGGCGCTATATAAATTAGCCAATTATTATTATTATTATTTATTAAGTGCCTCTAAATTATCTAACCTTATACCGATGTTTTTTTTATGAATAAGTTTGGCGCCAGTGTTTTTGTCAAATTTATGATCGTTTTCAATCAAGTGGTTTGCAAATTCTGAAAATCCAGAGTTGTGTAAACATCTAAGATGTTCTTTGGTAGCGAAACCCGGTCGGCATAAAGTATAAAAATAAAAGTGGTGTTTACAAAGTTATTGTTTTATTTTAAATTAATAATTTTTAGTTTGTTATATAAAATATATTTCCACGTGCCGTCCCTTTCTATCTATTAAAACCAATTTAAGTTTGGTGAGATAGACGCGGCCAGCGCATCTTCTCCTCTCTTCTCACGTCTCTCATCTCGGAATATGAGTATTGAGTTTATTTCACGAAAACTTTACGGCCGCCATCCTAAATAATATTTTTCCATAAATAATTCCCTCCATAAGTGCTCTTCTTAATAAAAATACCACCATTTGTCAATGATAAGACGGGAGATGGAACACGGAATACGACGGGTCTGTTTTTATTCATCGGCTTTTAGATTCTTGGAAATTGTTACGTTGTTTCTGTTTTTAACGAAGTTGGATTATTTATATCCCGTGTACTCATGATTTGAAGTAGTGTATCACAAAAACATACATTTATTAATTAAGGCTATGTTATAAGCGTTCAAAAGAAGAAGAAGATTGCTGAAGATGTTTTTTTTTACATTAATTCCACAGTTGGAGACTCTGAGGACAGCAAATATCCCTTAGGGCCTTTTTTATATGAATACCGCACAAGAATCTCAACTGCTCCCGTCTGGAGCCAGTGGGACTATGGCATCCCTCTGGGGTATGTTGTGAGGCTGAAGGTAGTGCGGAGGGGAAGAAGATAGGGAAGAGGAAGGTGGGGAAGTACCTGGCTATTCAGATCTGGTCACCAAACACGGCTAAAGCCATTTCAAGCAACGTTTCAATTCTGAATGGTGGTCTTACACCAGGGCGATACTGAAAGTATCTTCCACTCTGTAACGTGCCGCAAATGTACTATATATTATTTTAAATGAATAAATTGTGAAATAACACAAATTAATCAAATAAAATTTATTTGCCACGACTGCATTCGATCCCGCCACCTTAGGAGTGCGAGTCAAGAGCCTCACCGCTGGACTACGCCGGCCGTCGGCCTATGACATCTTTGCTAGTTCTAGGTTAGGTCTTCTTCAACCAGTATCTATCGATCCGGCCACGCAGAAGAGCATCCGCCGCCAAGACCAGGACAAAAACCAACACCTAACTCCACCTTGAGGAAACTAACTATTACAATGGAAGATGCATAGTCGAGAAACACGCCAAACGCGCGCCCAACATATGTGCACGGTTAACATTTGTCACATGAGACGGATCGCTTCTTCGACTCGTTCTTGAGTTCAAAAGCTCGGATGTAGAACGATTTGCCGGCCTCTGTGTTTGCTCCCTCCTACAACATGGGTTTCTTCAAGATCCTTGTTCACTCCTTCTCCTCTATAACATCTTCGGAGATGACATAGGCCATTAGGGAAATTATTTTCATCAGGGCCTTCTGCGTGGAGATAATGTTAAAAAATTCTCTCAGGGCCTTTGTCATCTTTGGAGATACTTTGTGGACGATCTTGTTAATGAAAGAAAGGACAGGAAGTTTTAGGAAGGCAAAGTTATGAGGGGTGGGTAGGAACTTGGATGCAGTGTGTCCAAGTGTTTGGTTGTCCAAGTTTATTCTTAATAAAAACATATAAGCGTAAATTACTAAAAAAATATTTTTTTCTTTTCAAATATATGAACGCGTATGAGAATCTATGCATCTGGCTAAAAATACAATTTTCCGGCTAAAATTGTGATAATTTTATGATTATGCACTCTTTTTAGAGTGAATTGCCTTTAAAAAAATTTATATCAGTTTATTTGTAATACGGAGACACGTACTACCCGGTTTCCACTTAAAACCATATTAAAATCTCAAAATGTATCCCGTTTACAACACCTTTTTTTATCATTGTTTCTTTAAAAACCGTTGAAATATGATTAATTTCGTCAGTGTCTCCGTTGAATGTCAAAGAGCATTCCGAACAATGCCTCAAACATCTTGGTTTAGTATTATTTAAATGACGATTCCCTCACAATGGGAATATTATTATAAATAGGTGCTTAAATATTAATGTATAAATGTAAATAACACACACGTACTGCGTACACACAGCGAGGAATCTTACTCAAAACAAATACAGGCGCGTAGATACCCGGGTAATTCAAGTACTTGACTATAAACAATCTTTTAGATTGTTTATAGTCAAGTACTATTGTTTATTGACATCTTGAAATATATCTTGCTTATTATATATGTTCCATTAAAAATTTTCAACGTACTTTTCCGATAGTTTTTTTAACTAACTAACCGTCACACCGTTTCTCCACAGAGGTAGGCAGAGAGGACTGACCGCCAAACAACTCGGTCTTGGCACACACTCTTTACCTCACTCACATTCATACATTGTCTCACACATACTCTTCTATTATTTGGACTTTTGACATGGCCCTACTCAAGCATCTGATTGTCTTCCTCGGGAGTCCCCGACTTCTTCTACCATTAACATTTGCATCATATTCTTGCACTACTCTCTTCGTTCATTCGCTCTACATGCCCAAACCATTCGAGGGTCACTTTCTTAATGTTACTCATTATGCTTACATCAGCCTTACATTATTTGCGGATATCAACATTTATCACACGATCATACATAGTTTTACTACACATACGCCTCAGGGATCTCATTTCAACAGCATTCAGTTTACTTTCATCCTTCGTCTGCCAGTTCCATGCCTCTCTGCCATAAATCAGAGTAGGTTCCAGGACTCCATTGTGGACTGCTAGCTTCGCTTCTTTTGACAGTTTTTTTTATTAGCGCCAACGGCATTAGTCCTCCATTAATAGAGTTACCTGCAATTACCCTTCTTTCAATATCTCAATCAGCCTTCCCAAGTCTCTATCTTATGGTTCAAAACCTTTCACCTTCGCCTTCACTGCCCGTTAGATTGTAAATAATAACCAATTGTGTAAAATTAATAAACTGGGATAATAAATTGGTGATTAGATTTGAATAGCCAGGTACTTCCTAACCTTACTCTTTCGCATCTCCTTCCCCTCCCCACTACATTCAACCTCCAGATTGCGAGCAATTGGGTCTGACAAAGAAGCCTTAAAAGTGCTTTCACAACTTTTTTATGTGAATGCCCTGCTTTCGAACTGCTTCCGTCGGGAGCCAGTGAGACTATGGCATCCCCCATTGGGGTTTTCTGTGACGCTGTTGGAAGCGGGGAGGGAAATAAGTTGAGAAAGAAGAAGATTTACCTTTTTGTCTTTTAAAATCTTGTTACTAAATGGGGTTAAAGCCATTTCAACCAAAGTTTATATCTACAGCCTGTATGTCGGACGAATATCTACAGCTCATATGTTGAACTAATATCTACGAACTTCAGAGTGTTGACTAATATCTACAGACCTAAGGTCGGACGAATATCTATGACGGTCCCAGTGTTGACTAATATCTACAGAGCGTAGGTTGGACTAATCAGCTAAATGTGTCCAATAGTCCGATGTTAGGGATTTTTACATACATTCTTACATTAATTAAGTTATTTAAACTGCATACGCAATATTACGTTATTCCAATATGTTATACATAATTGCAAATCCAACCTCTGCCAGTGCTGTAGATATTCGTCAACACTTTGGTTCTCATAGATATTAGTCAACAGTTTGAGCTGTAGACTAATATCTATGTATATTAGTCCTCCGTAGTCCAGTGGGTAAGACTCTTGACTCACAATCCGGAGGTCGCGGGTTCGAACCCGGCATGCGCAAATAAATTTTATTTGATTAATTTGTGTTATTTCACAATTAATTAATTTAAAATAATATATAGTATATTTGCGGCATGTTCCAGAGTGGAAGATACTATCAGTATCGCCCTGGTGTAAGACCACCATTCAGAATTGAAACGTTGCTTGAAAATGGCTTTAGCCGTGTTTGGTGACCAGATCTGAATAGCCAGGTACTTCCCAAACTTCCTCTTCCCCAACTCCTTCCCCTCCCCACTACCTTCAGCCTCACAACATACCCCAAATTGGGGATGCCATAGTCTCACTGGCTCCAGACAGGAGCAGTTGAGATTCTTGTGCGGCATTTACTGTAAAAAAAAAAAAAAAAAAGATATTCGTCAACACTTTGGTTCCCATAGATATTAGTTCGATTTTCTCAGTTTTTGGAATTCCTGTAGATATTAGTAGACGCCTCCCGATTTTTCACCAGGGTGATCCTTAGAGGGTACCTACTGTGCGTTTTCAACCCGCGACAAAAAATCCCCTACAAAATATCATACGGACCATCCTCCAACAATATATCTTTTAAAACCTAACCTAACCTTATTTCTTAACAATAATTTTTTGTCTTAACAAGATTTCTGTATTATTTTTGTCCCATTTTTTTGTTAGGTTAGTTTAGATTTTAGTACATATTTTGTGGCGGGTAGAAAAGTCGCGGAACCATCCTTAGAGTATCTACTTAAATTCATAACAAAATTAACGACGTAGGTACTTAGGAATCATCTTCACCTGCTGTTTACAATAAAATTCTTCGTCATCGTCATTAAAAGAAACTTGACAAAATTCCATCTTTATTATAAACAAAATGAAGTATAAATAACAAACTTAGCATATGAACCACTTCACAAATTATAATACTCATGTTCAAAACCGATACACGCGTTCTATAATTTTCATAGCTGAGCTGGCAAGTACTTGGGATTACAGAACTGCAGGACGCAGGATTATTATATATTATGTACCTTAAACACTTAAAAAAAATATATGTTATTCATGAAGATAATATCTATATATTCCCCACGCCGAAATGCAAATTATATGAATTTACCTCGGTAGAAAAAAATCGCAAAGTATGCTCCAAAAATTATTATGAACACGTTTGTTTCAGTTATTTTATGAGTTAAATGTATGAAAAAATTCACAGTGTTTCTTTAAAAGCTGTTTAAGACAACCGCCGCGAGATTTTTGCTCTATTTTAAATGAATCATCATTTATTAAACATTTTCACAATTTTCGCATCAATTTTGTCGCTTTAAATACTAGCGCGCTCCTCTCACAATCGTAATTTCATTTTCATTTCTTCTTTTTGTGCGCGGTTGGGGAGCCTTAAACACTTAAAAATATATATATGTTATTCTTGAAGATAATATCTATAAATTCCCCGCGCCGAAACGCAAATTATACGAAATTCCCTCGACAGAAAAAAATCGCAAAGTTTGCTCCGAAAATTATTATGAACACGTTTGTTTTAGTTATTTTATGAGATAATTGTATGATAAAATTCACAGTGTTTCTTTAAATGGTATTTTACACAATCCCCGCGAAATATTCGCTCTATTTTAAACGAGTCGTCTTTTATTAAACACTAGCTGACCCGGCGACCTTCGTACCGACTCAGAATCAGTTACTGTTTTAACTTATTAGCTGAATTAAATTTAATTTTTTTATAAAGTTAAATTACACAATGGAGCAATTATCGATGTGCAACTGTCCGTGTTTTATTTTTGTCAGTATCAGAGAAGGCGTTGTGTACGGATTTATAATTTTTGTGATTTTCTTACTTTTTCACTTACTTACGGGAATTGCGTTTCAGTTTATTTATACGTGTGAGGGAGGTTTATTATAATTATTGTATTTTTCCTTTGGAGGAGTACAGACGAATGTTCACCGTGTGTCCCATTTTTGACTGTTGACATTTAATGTGTAAGAAAGAGGGGCAGCATTATCGCATTGACTTTATTTGACGTTTCTGAATTTTTTGGAATTCACTCACTACTCAATATTACGCTTACAACAATATTCCTGCAGCTCTTTCAAAATATGAGAATTCGTTTCATACAAAATGTATGAGGAAAAGAATTTTCTTCATAATTATTTTTTTCGTAAATTTTTCAGAGGTTTTAATAGCTTGTCTGCTATTCGGGGCGGAAACAAATTAAAAAGATCATAAAAATCTGCTCAGCCGTTCACGAGTTCTAAATGGTGTAACTAACCCGACTTTGTTTTATCATCATTACATGTATAAAATGAAGTCGCTCAAAATGTATGTGCGCATTGATCTTTTAAACTACGCAACGGATTTTAATGCGGTTTTCACCAATAGATAGAGTGATTCAAGAGGAAGGTTTATATGTATAATACATGCTTATTATAGTAGAGAAAAGCTGAGAAATTCAAATATTCAATTCAGGCAGCGGGCAGCAGGCAAGCGGGTGGTGTGGATTTTATAAATGTTGGGTAATGGCGTTGTGTTTCGTTAGCCACAGCAACGTGTGGCCGGGTCTGCTAGTTTATTATAAGATTTTCACAATTTTCGCTTAAATATTATAGTATTTAATGTTAGGGCGCTTTCTCTAACATTCGTATTTACATATCTCTACATCTTCTTCTTTTTGAGCGTGTATACCGCGACTTAAGAGCAATAGGAGGCGTCTACTTATATCTACAGGAATTCCAAAAACTGAAAAAATCGAACTAATATCTATGAGAACCAAAGTGTTGACAAATATCTAAAGCACTGGCAGAGGTTGGATTTGCAATTATGTATAGCATATTGGAATAACGTAATATTGCGTATGCAGTTTAAAAAACTTAATTTATGTAAGTATGTATGTAAAAATCCCCAATATCGGACTATTGGACACATTTAGCTGATTAGTCCAACCTACGCTCTGTAGATATTAGTTCAACCTGCGCTCTGTAGATATTAGTCAACACTCTGAAGTTCGTAGATATTAGTTCAACATATGAGCTGTAGATAGTCGTACGACATACAGGCTGTAGATATTAGTATCTGGAGTCGAGCAATACACAAGCAAAATGTGTATATTCTTAGCTTGCCTTTATATCACCACGAATATATATAGGTAAAAGGCATTAACACCGCTTGCCAAACGGAGTCTAGAAACGGTCTAAAACGGTAAAATAGTTTTATTTACTTTGTGAATTATTTTGTAAGAAATGAAAAAAAATTAACAAGAGAAACTATTACTGAAATTCTTATACATATAATCGAATTTTTTAAATTTATTTCTTTTATGCGTTCATACATTTGTAATGAAAAAATACATTTTTTTAACAGTTTATGTTCTTATTTTTTTATTAAGTAATTAACAATTTTATTTCAATTCTACTCAAGCGAAACGATTGGAAAAGCTTCAATTTATCGAAAGCATATTTTTCGTTTCATATAGTTTCAAATCACGACGGTGCTAAAGAAGTTTTCAAAAAAATAAAATTAAATCTCAAATTCCATAAAATGTCGTAGTTTGAGCTAAGGCAAATATTATTTTAGGTGAAGAGCGCTTGTAATGTGGTTCATAGGAATAAAATATTTAAATTTATCAGTTTTCTGAAGTGAAAACTTCTTTAGCACCGTTGTGATTTGAAACTCAATGAAACGAAAATTGCGACAATAAAAAGAGGCAAACATACATCTATAGGATTTAACCTGCGAGAGATAGAGATAGTATAATCGGTCTCCTCTTTGTGCGGTGCTTCGTAGTCTCCACACTCTTATCTACTTTAGTTTTCTGAAGGTTTCACTTCTACCGGGTGTGAACTGCCTACTTGTATTTTTTGAAGTGAAAACTTCTTTAGCCCCGTTGTGATTTGAAACTCGATGAAACGAAAAATAGCGACACTATAAAGAGACAAACACATACATCTATAGGATTTACCTTGCGAGAGAACGAGAAATCGGTCTCCTCTTTGTGCGGTGTTTTGTAGCCTTCCCACTTTTGTCTACTTTAGTTTTCTGAAGATTTCACTTTTGCACACTCTAATTTATTTTTTAAATTTCATCAATTCATCAACGTCACACATCCTCTTCTCTATCGAGACATCTTATCATTTCGATGGATGGCACAAGACGCTCGTGGAATATATATGCGCACTGTGCCGTGTGTCTGTCTGTAACAGAGGTGTAGTGGTGTGGTGGTGAGGGTGAGCGGTGACGAGTATCGGTATTATCCCGGCGCGCCCCGGATTGTTCCGATGTTGTTATTAGTATGATTATCGTCATTTTAGTCGCTTCACTGACTGTCGACTCCATGCATTGCTTTAACAAATTACCCGTAGACTTACAAACATACTCACAGACATGCGCTGAGTTGTCGTCTACCATTGTCTTCATTATTTGTATTAAAATCATATTTTTTTTTATAACCGCACAACGTACGTACAACAAATGGGCAACGTTTTAAAGCAATGTCTAAAGCCTAAGGAAGGGGTCAGAGATGCGAATTTAGCTAGCGAGTTTCCGGCATTTCACTTGATAAAAACATTGTTTCTCCCTGCGTGTCCTTTCCGGTTCGTCACGTTCCCCTTCCGCATTCCCTTCCTCTACCGCATCCCCTTCCCCTCACGTAATCTCCGCCTTCCCCCTTCCAACTCCCTTCTCCCGCTTCCCAGCTACTCATCCTTTGATCCTTCATCTTTCCCATGTTGGGAGGCGGGTATGGGTACCGCCGCCCCGGGAACCATTTATTGGGCCAACACCCCTGCCACAGGCCACAGGCCACCCCCAAGTGGTTCTCTACGTTTGGTGACTTAGCAGGGTTCATGAGGTTTATCTAGGTCTTGGTGGCGGATACGTTTGCCCAACCACTGCGTGGCTGGCTGGATCGGAGGATATTGATTGAGGGAGGTCTTTTGACCTCTCCAGCCGGATTCTCCCGACCCTTCGCCTTGCACCGCAGTGTGAGGAATAGATTCATACGTCCGTCACTCCTGGCCCCAGATTCCTACCCACCCCTCATACCCTTTTCCTTCCCATATCTTCTTCTCCTTCCTCTCCCTTAAAAAACCCTCCACACAGCATCCTCAAAGATGACATAGGCCCCTAGGGAAATTGTTTTCCTCGGTGCATCCTATGTGGAGCTAATGTAAAAAAAATGTCATTCTCCTACTAACTCAGTCAGCCTCGGACAGTTGTGACTCTTCTCAGCTCACAAAAAATAATATATCTGATCCGGAAACATATTACAACGTATATTTTATGAATCCAACACGGTTACTCCTTTAATGACATTAAACCGGAAATCAAAATTACTTCAAAAACAAATCAATTACGTGCGATAATCAAAAAGTTCAGTTCACAACATGAAAAAACAAAATAACCCGTTCGATTCGTGTAAACAGAGCTTTATGTCGATGATTACAATAACCGACGGAAATCACTTTATAATATTTCTGACAGCCGACTTTCAAATTTGGAATGTCGCAGCCGCTTTAAATGTCAAAAATATTCGATTGTATTCCATATTTAAATTTCCATATCGCGTCTATGGGACGGGCAAAAGCGCGCGCGTTTCGATTATTATTCTCGGCTTTTTAGGTTGTCGCTTTTAGGCCTTCCAGATTTCAACAACGGGTTTATCAATTGTATTTTTTTTCTTATATCTTAGATAAAAAAAAAACAAAAATTAATAATTTTTTTGAAAATTGTTAATAAAAAAAAATAAAATATGATAATTAATTGGGAGGCGGGAATGGGTACCGCCGCCCCGGGAACCTTTATTGGATAACCAACACCTCTGCCATAGATCACCACAAGTGGTTCGCAACGTTTGGTGATTTAGCAGGGGTGCCCGGGTTCACGGGGTGAGGTTTGTCTATTAGGAGGCGGATGACCAGGACACACTGAACCCACCCCTTAAACCTTCTTCCTTCCCAGAACTCTCCTTTCCTCTCCTTCTTTTCCTTAAAAAACCCTCCACACAGCATCCCTAAAGATGACAGGCCCTTAGGGAAATAATTTTCCTCAGGGCCTCCTGTATGGAGTTCATGTAAAAAAAATATGGAGAAACATCCCGGGTTATGAATGATCTGACAATATTTGAATTCTTCCTACTCCCATCAGTATAAAGGGAAAGTGCTGCTTGTGCAATGATGGGGGACATAGACAGCAGAAGATTAAACCTGCGACCTCTTCGTTTTCTAACAGTAATAATAACATCGTTTAGGTACCTATTTGCAGTTGTAAACAACGTATTTTACAGTGCAAAGATTTGAATTAACTGGAGATAGCATTTTCAGCTTCATAACAAGCCCCAAATGGGTAGGTACTTGACTATTTAGATTAGGTCACCAAAACCGGTTAAAAACACTTCAAGTAACAAGGTTTCGACTCTGAATGGTGGTCCTACGCCATGGTGATCTAACACTATCTAACACTATCTAACACCATCTACCGCTAACTACCGCTATCTACCGCTATCTCCGCTATCTACCGCTAACTACAGCTAACTAACACTATTTGATAATCTACTAATTGTCACATGAATTAATTGTCATATTCACCCCATTCAATAAATAAATCACCAAAAAATTGTATTAGCAAAATATTTTAATTTTTTATTAATTTATTATTTAAATTTGAAAATGGCTTGGAACGCCAAAACAGCTGTCACAACAATAAACTACCAAAATACTTTTAGAACTTAATGATTACATTATTAAATTTGATTTAAAAATTGAATAAGAATTTTACGAATTGAACACAAAAACCATGAATAAATTATGTAACATGTTTTGAAATATTGTCAGGTTATTCGTAATTGGTATCTAATCCATGGATGTTTATATTTCTTTTTGATAAGAAAAATCTGTCTTTAGACCTCTCTGTCGATTTCCCGAAGGCACCCGATCGCCTCATGTAGTTGTAGTTGGTAGGTACTTGTTTTTTCCGTGCCTTTAAAAGGCTGTCTCTTATATTTTTTCCACATTGCAACACACTCCGCACAACATTGTTATAATAATATTATTAACGCAGGAGAGCCATGTTACCAAGATGTCGCTTCAAAATATTCCCAAAAATTATACATAGTTAGTCCATTGAAAAATTAGATTCGCCTTCGACAATAATGACCAGTATAAGGTACAAAATCAGAAATTCTATCGAAGGTTTAAACTGCCTGATAACATATTCATAATAAAATATATATTTTTTTTTATTTATGAATTTTTATTTTAGTAATTTGTACATTTAAGTTTACAAAATTTCTAATTAATTATAAAATTTCATATTGCAAACTAAATTTTATGTAGCTCCTACAATACATCTTGAACTTTCCAATTGGTGTGGATTTTAATGTTTTTGGTAGCGTGTTATATAACTTCATTCCTTTGTACAGTAATCTGTTCTGCGTATTCGCCTTGTCTTTTTTTTTAAACCTGATTTCCTTGCATGTCCTTGTGTTATGTCTGTGAATGTCCTTGTTGAATATAACATTATTTGAGAAGTATTTTGGTATTATAGTTAACTGACTGAAGCCCCGGCGTTGCCTGGGCTGAGATCTCTATTCTGCAGGCTGCGGGCCAAAACAGCTCATTGAAACTGCGCTATTTGCTAAGTTGGCGGAACTCAAAATACCAAATAAAAAATATGTTTAATTTTTACATTATTATTTTTTACGCAATTAAACTAATTCTATTTTTTTCTTTGTTGTTTCAGGTAAATCAAAAATCCCTTTGAATACAGCACTGTCAGAAATACGCAACATCTTGACTAGTAATTTGTAAGCATTAAGTTAATTGAATGATCATCGTTGTTACTCAGATTGTGGAAGAATGCGAAGATTCGGTCGATTCCGTGAAAGTATTAGCCAAAAGAGTGCACCGAAACTTCGTCAAACTTGGGGATCCAATTTCACTTCCACCTGAGAGCTGTATATAGATGTTTTTTGTATTTAGACGTAGACAGTAATATTTTCTTATTTTCAACGTCAAGTGTCCAAATTTAATGATTATTTTTAATTTATAAACTAACGTTTGGACAACATTTTTATGCAAAGCACAAAGGGTAACAATTATTATAAGCAATAATTATCAGCCTGAAACACTCATCAACATTGAAAAATCTTCCGAGAAAAGATACTTGCCGCCAACGGGACTTGAATCCGTGTCCTTCTGATTGCCGGTCAGCTGCTCTTGTCTTACATTGTCTCTCTCGCAAAAATAAAGTTGGTTGTTTTCAGGTGGAAAAAATATAATAAGCAGTAATTGTTGAATGAAACACTAGTATATATTGAATTATTTGGCGGGTATTTGATAAGCACCCATAGCTCAGTGGTCAAGAGCAGCTGACCGGCAATCAGAAGGACACGGGTTCAAGTCCCGTTGGCGGCAAGAATCTTTTCTCGGAAAATTTTTCAATGTTGATGAGTGTTTCAGGCTGATTATTATTGCTTATAATAATTGTCCAAATTTTAATTAAGAATTATCAAAAATCTGTTTTAAGGGGTGCGAAAGGGCGATGTGGGTAGTTTTTAGAAATTTCGTGTAGACAGTGAGCTTCCTCTCGTTTTGAAGATAATGTGAGCAAAATTTCATCAATCTCTGAATAAAACTGTAGATTTCTATAAAAATCAAATCAAATATGCCACCCGCCACAGACACTCTTTCTCAGATAGAATAAGAATTATGCGAATCTGCTGCCATAACATTATAAATTTTTAATCTTTTTATCTTTCATCAAATGTCCCTTTTTTACTATTTTTAAAGACGTGATTTGACATTTGACCATATGTAGATACTATTGTCATCGAATAGGAATTTAGCGCCATGTTAAAATATTTCAATAGGCTCCCATTAAACGCCGATTCTGGATCCTTTTCTGGTTTTGAAAAAAATGTGTTAGGCAGAAAACTAAGTCAGTTGGTCACAATATGAGAAAAAGCCGAAACGGGTATAGAATCAGTGTTTAAAGAGGACCTTTTAAATGTAAAAAAAAACAAAACAAAAAGCCATGAAATGCCAATGTAAAAATAAAATTTCGATGAAAACACCCCAACTCTAGAAATATTCCGAAAAACACCATATTTGCCACTTATTTGATTATTTTAAATCCCCCTTTAAATTAAAAATCCTCAAGTTATGTAACCATTCAAAGCAATGAATAAAGATTTTTTTTTTTTAATCTTTATTCACCGATAATGAATTTATGTCTGAGGGCATCCATTCCGCGTAGAATCCCCGTTATATTGTGACTAGTGAAATTTAAAAATTAACATTGTAAGGAATCGGCGGGTAATTAATTCCTCTGTGTTTTTGAATCGAGAACTTTTGTCGTTCTTTTTTTAAAATTCAAATTAATATCTCCGCCCACTACAGTTCTTGCTCTCAAATAGGAAGGCCGTAGAGTGGGGTGAATAGAGCCAGCATTCACGACCAACTAATCTTCTAACTATCGCGCTGTTTCTCCGCAATGCTAGGCAGAGAGGTTGGACCGCCACACACTGTATTGTCACAAACTCCTTGCTTTATTCACATTATTTGATCGTACCTCGTTTTCCTCTGGCACCCCCGACTTCTTTTAACATTCTCTTACGCATCAAGTATTCTCCTTACACCGCGTTCATCGTTCGTCCGCTCTATAAGTCTGTTGAAGACTTTGAACAGATAATATTATGTGTCTGTACAAATGATCCAGTTAGTATGCCTCCGTGGACGAGGGGTAATCTCGAGACACAATCCGAAGGTCGCGAGTTGGAACCCGGCGTGCGAAAACAAATTGTATTTGATTAACTAGTGATATTTCACAATTAATTCATTAAAAATAATATAAGATACTTTCAGTATCGCTTTGATGTTAGACCACCATTGAATTGAAACGTTGCTTGAAATGGCTTTAGCCGTTTTTAGCGACCATACCTGAATAGCCAGGTAATTCCCCACATTTCTCTTCCCTATCTACCTCCCCTCCCCACTACCTTCAGCCTCACAACATACCCCGATTGGGGATGTCAGTCTCACCCGCTCCAGACGGAAGCAGTTGGGGACTCTTGTGGGGTATTCTTGTTCCAGCAGCAAGGCAATACAAAAAACGCACGTGGTCCCGATATCCCGTCATGAGGTCTAGGAGTGTGATCAGTGGCGACGATTGATTAAAAATATATAGTTTTTCGTTTTTAATATAATCTATTAGAATTTGTACTCTAAATACGCTCAGAAATAAATACGCAATACTCTAAATAACTGCGTCTGTTACATCCTGCAAAGTAGATCCGCCTAGCGATTCCGTATTTTTGTGAGATCGTTATTGGATAACGGACGTTATCTTCTGTCAGATTTGTGAGATTTTTACGTCACATATTTTATGAGTTTATTTATTGTTCTGTTATACGTGGTGGAATTATATTGTATTAAAATTGAAATTAAAACACTTTTTAACTTATTTCCACTTATTTATTTCACCAGTTTCATCCTATTATGGACATCTTCAGGCTGGCAATTGACATTCTTTTGTTACAGAATTTATACAAAATTAGGTAGGTAGGTACACAATGTTAAAGTAGGTACATATGTTTGCGTTATTCAAACATATTAAAATCATAAATAACCCAAACATATGTACCTACTTTAACATTGTGTACCTACCTACCTAATTTTGTATAAATTCTGTAACAAAAGAATGTCAATTGCCAGCCTGAAGATGTCCATAATAGGATGAAACTGGTGAAATAAATAAGTGGAAATAAGTTAAAAAGTGTTTTAATTTCAATTTTAATCACATATTTTAGTTTAGATCGACATGAATTCCTGCAAGTACGCATGATTATTTACACATTTAATGTACGTTGTACATAGAAAACGCAAATAACAGCCATACAAATCACACAAATCTGACAGGAGATTACGTCCGTTATCTAATAACGATCTCACAAAAATACGGAATCTCTAGGCAGTTATCAGAAAAGCTACCACCATTATGTTACGAATATTTAAAGAAATCAGTACCATTTATAATTTTTTTCTTCATGCATATCTATTCACCTATTTGTGTCTCTTCACCCTACTCTTCCTTACAAAATCTATCTATGTTCCATTATGCACTCTAAAAAGGGAATTGTCTACGAAATAAAAATGTATGGCACATATACATACACAAGGCCGCTGTGACGTCATCAATAATTAATAATTCTTAATTTCGATCGGAAGCAATTAAAAGCATTATTTTCGTTTATTGTTTTCTATTCACAGACCCCTCGAGCTATTAATTGATCTAGATTCGAGTATGTATAACGATTTTATTGACATCAAATTCAAATTTATATTATGTTTTATCGATATCACATTTAAATAAATATATATTTGACTGTAAATAATAATTTATATGGCACTTACGCAGAATTAACTCCAGATGTTGAACGTAATTCAGAAATTAAATAAGCTTGCATGTTTAAGGCTCTGTCTGCAATCGGGCTCGAAAAGAAGAAGATGGAGAGATACGAAATTACGAATGTTAGAGGAGAGCGCTAACATTTACAGCGACAAAATCGATACGAAAATTGCGAAAATGTTTAATAAAACACGACTCGTTTAAAATAGAGCAATAATCTCGCGGGCATTATCTTAAACAGCATTTAAAGAAACACTGTGAATTTTTTCATACATATAACTTGTAAAATAACTGAAACAAACGTGTTTATAATAATTTTTGGAGCATACTTTGCGTTTTTTTTTCTATCAAGGGAATTTTATATAATTTGCGTTTCGGCGCGGACAAAGTCTAGATATTATCTTCAAGAATAACATATATTTTTTTAAGAGCTTTAAAACTTACCGTGTTTAAGGGAAATATGTAATAAATTGGTAGAAATCCGGGTTGCTGGCGCTTAAGCACTGGAGCGATTTTTGCCATATATTCCCGCCATTTTAAATGTCTCTGATTGCTTTTCGGTTAAAAAAAGGCAATTAGCCTTATTAAAGGTAGCTCCCACGTTTGTTATTTTGGTCTTAAAATGAAGCTATTGAAATGCTTTATCTATTATGAACATAGATGTCGCAAATCCGAATTTTGTAGATTATTTTAAAACGATCTTGAAAATAAATTTTTAAAATATTTTTTCCACGCAGCATTTCTAATCAGCTGTTTACGGTTAATATTAAGTCCTTTTTCCATAGGTATGCACCTTTCATTATCAAGTATCTTCTTCTTCTTTGCGTGCCGTATCAGGTCCCCCCGACGTTGGCGATCACTCTTGAGAATGTCTCTATGTCTTGCGCTGCCCGGAATAGCTCCTCCACACTTCTAATGCCGGTCCACTCTCGTATATTACGCAGCCAAGACATTTGTCTCCTACCAGGCCCTCGGCGACCCTCTATCTTGCCTTTCAATATCAAATGGAGCAAGTGATACTTCTCCCCTCGAAGTATATGACCCAGATATGAAATTTTCCTGATTTTTATTAATGTAAGCAGTTCTCTATCTGCTCTAGCCCGCCTGAGAATTTCTGTGTTGGTGATCATGTCGGTCCATGGGACCTTGAGCATTCTCCGGTGAAGCCACATTTCAAAAGCCTCTAACCTGTTCATGGTATTTACTTTCAAGGTCCATGTTTCACATCCATAGAGCAAGACCGACCACACATAACATTTTAGCATTCTCTGCCTTAGTTTTAAGCTGATATTGTCATTGCAGAAGAGGGATTTCATTTTAATGAACGTAGTTCTTGCTGCTTCAATTCTGCATCTAACCTCCACATCTGGGTCAAGAGTCTCCGTGAGAATACTGCCGAGGTATCTAAATCTTTCCACCTTTTCGACATTGCAACCATTTAACAGTATCACTGATTCAGAGTGATCTGGTCGTCCAAATGTCATCCATTTAGTTTTATTGACGTTGATTGTTAGGCCCAGTTGTATACCACACACAATATATAGAAATCAAGTATACCACACACAATATATAGAAATCGAAAACATTATATGTTGACTCGAATAAGTACCTCTCACGGCAGTTTCAAAGTAAAAACAAGCAGGATTCGCGCGGTTATAAACTTTATGATTTTTTTAATATTTTACTTATAAATCCTACAAATATGAGATAAATGGTAAAATACAGGTTAATTCATTGGATATACAGAACTATGATAAGTTTTGTTGTCTCCATTTTAAATTCGAAGGTATGATTTTTTGATGTTGGCGAAAAATTTTAAAAATGATCTTCTGTAAACTTCGAGCACACAGAGAAAAATGTTTTAAAATGCGGTGTTTCCATTGGTTATAATAATTGGCGGGTATTAGATAAGCCGACATAGCTCAGTGGTAGAGCACCTGACCGGCAATCAGAAGGACACGGGTTCAAGTCCCGTTGGCGGCTGTATCTTTTCTCGGAAGATTTTTTCAATGAAGATGAGTGTTCCAGGCTGATAATTATTGCTTATAATAATTGTTACCCTTTGTGCTATGCGTAAAAATCTTTTCTTAAACGTTAGTTTATCAATTAAAAATAATAATTAATATTTGACAACTTAAAGTATTTCACCAAAAAATGTACACATAATTTGTCTCGACGCCACCTAGCGAGAGATTTAGCATTAACAATGCCTCTCTCACAAAAATAATGTTGGTTGTTTTCAGGTGGAAAAATGTAATAAGCGGTAATTGTTGAATGAAACACTAGTATATATTGAATTATTTGGCGGGTATTAGATAAGCCGAGATGGCTCAGTGGTAGAGCACCTGAACAGCAATCAGAAGGACACGGGTTCAATTCCCGTTGGCGGCATGTATCTTTTCTCGGAAGATTTTTTCAATGTAGATGAGTGTTTCAGGCTTATAATTATTGTTATAATAAGTACTCATTAGTAATATAAGATAAATTAATGATTCAAATGAATTGATTCTATTTGGAATGTCATACTGAATGAATTCAGCTCGTCCCTAAGACCTGTCAACACGTGACGGAATACAGATTAGAAAGTTGTAAGGCATCATTTTTCTCGCTTCCAATTATTGACATTTAAGATATGTGGAATGCCATCGAATCGAGGAGTAAGGCTCTCGTTTAGCAATCCGCACGTCGCTGGATCAAATCCCGGCGTGCGCACGTAAATTTTATTTGATTAATTTGTGTTATTTCACAATTAATTAATTAAAAAAATATATCGTATATTTGCGGCATGTTCCAGAGTGCAAGATACTCTCAGTATTGCCCATCAGTCTCCCTAGCATGGTCGATACCTAGTTAAGGATTGATAGGATATCTTTCGGTAACTTGTCATCGTTCCCTAGGACAACTGCAGATCGCTAACGTACAAGTAACTGTGAGTACTTAGTCATTGTGAACTGTAACTTATTCGTTGGCGATCTGCAGTCAGAAATTACCGAATCCTTATCGATCAACCGGGGGCCAGATTTGAATAGCCAGGTACTTCCCAACCTTCCTCTTCCACATCTCCTTCCTTTCCACACTTTCCCCTCACAACACACCCCAATTGGAGATGTAATAGTCGCACTGGTCAGACGGGAGCAGTTGGGATTCTTGTGCGGTATTCATATAAAAAAATATTATTTTGGATATGATAATGGTATTTTCACGGCCAATAGTATTATCGTGAGTTATTGAAGTGAAACTTCTATAGCCCCGATGTGATTTGGATTTCGGATGAAAAGTGTCACTTTTAAAGGCTCCTATTGGTTGAGATATGAAACGGAAATTACGCTAGGTCTGCGCTCATTGGTCTCTTTGATTATGACCTCACTTTTCAAGAACTGGTTAAGATTGTTTGCCTAAAGTTTCGCTTCTACCTCGTGTAAACTGCACTCGATTTTTTTGTTTGTTTTATTATAAGTATTCACGTCTAGTCTGTGAAGATTGCCAAAGTCAGTTTCATTAAAGAATCTCTTCCTTTCGTTATCAAAGCATAAACAAACAATTTAACTATTTTTTAAAAGATTCCAAGCTTGTGATAGAAAAAAATTGCGAGTGATCTTAAAATGATACGCAGTAAAACGCTGTCCAAATTTAATGACGCCAACAAACGAATGGATTTTTAAAAACTAGATATTTAATGATCGAAATAATGTTTTTTAATGAAATTACAGACCGAAAAGATGTGTAAATTTCTAGAGTTTTTTTATCTGGAGCCAGTGAGACTATGGCATCCCCGATTGGCGTATGTTGTGAGGCTAAAGGTTAGTGGGGAGGGGAAGGAGATAGGGAGAGGAAGGTGGTAAGTACCTGGCAATTCAGATCTAATTATCAAACACGACTAAAGCCATATCAAGAAACGTTTCAATTCTGAATGGTGGTCTTACACCAAGGCGATAATTCGAGCTTCCACTATTATACAGACAGTTTTACCTTAATTATTATCGTGGGATATTTATGACGAATTTTACATTTTCCACGTTTTAAATCGTGAGAACCGTGACTCTACGTCAGTCTTGCGATCAAATTCCATCTGGTAAATCCAGTTTCTCCCGGTCGCACCCGACTTAAAATGTAATCCACATTCGCCTCTTTATAACACCGAAACCAACAAGTAAAAAGTCGTAAAAAGCGTAAAAAATACCTACGCTGGTCGCTCCAATTAATAAAAATATAATGTTCTCTTTTTTCAAAGCAATAATATAATTTAAAACCCGTATTTTTGGGTGTGGTCGGCGCGGCCATCCTTTTCCCTCTCAAAGCTGTTGCTATATACGTCTGTCTTTGTCTATCGCATCAATAAATCCAAATTCTAGATCTTTGATACTTATAAACTGTTTTTTTGACAGTTTTGTTATCCAGTTTTAAGAGCGATATAAAACTGTTGTATTCACTGAAGAGGCAGACCGGGAGAAGTGTGCTGGGGGCGTTTCAGTGTGCCAGAAATTAGTTCATTTCTTACTCACTAGTAAAATTGCTTGTTTTAAAATGTTATATATTTTTTCTTGAACAAATAACTATCATTGAAAACAATATAAGCGACTCTCAAACGGAAATATGGAAACAGAAAATTTCAGAAAAAAAATATTGGCACCTCTGGGACTCGAGCTCGGGACCTTCGGCTTTACGAGCCTCGACTCTACCAACTGATCTAAGGTGTCCCTAATGGGCTCTCCACACGACACTGCATGTAGTGACTGCGGCAGTGACTGCAGAGAGCGTTGAGTTGAGCAAACTAGCGCTGTCTCGTTTGTTAAAGGGCCGCTAGAACGAGACAGCGCTAGTTCGCTCAACTCCACCCTCTTTGCAGTCACTGCCGCAGTCACTACATGCAGTGTCGTGTGTAGGCCGCTTAACCGATTTTTTTTTATTGACTGCTATCTTTATCTATTTATGTATGATTCCAAGATTCAAACCCGAACTAAATAGTGTAGTAATCTAGATAGTGTATGGATAAATATTTATTTATTTGTAAGAGACAAACAGCTTTTATACATAAAATATAGAGATACATTTATACAACATTAAATTAAGTCAAGCCAAAAAGGTCTCCTATGTTAAAGTTACTTGGAGATGGGGTTTTATTATATCTTAAAATTATTTTTTGGTGAGGAGAGGGAGAGGAAAATAGGATAAGGATAGGAGATATAGGTCTCAATGTTTGGTTGGCGCTGTGTTCCGGTAGTACAAGAGATTCTGGGTTCGAGTCCCAGTTGCGACCGTTATCTTTTTGAAGTAAAACTTCTTTGGACTACGGGGGTAAGCTGAATGCGTTACGAAAAGTGGTGATTGTTACGAAAAATGTCATGCGAACGGTGATCGATACGAACGGTGATCGATTGCTAGGCGAGCGGTTGGGCCTTTTCGCACGCTTGACTTGTGGAGTGAAAAGGATAAGGATAAGGATAAGGATAAGGATAAGGATAAGGATAAGGATAAGGATAAGGATAAGGATAAGGATAAGGATAAGGATAAGGATAAGGATAAGGATAAGGATAAGGATAAGGATAAGGATAAGGATAAGGATAAGGATAAGGATAAGGATAAGGATAAGGATAAGGATAAGGATAAGGATAAGGATAAGGATAAGGATAAGGATAAGGATAAGGATAAGGATAAGGATAAGGATAAGGATAAGGATAAGGATAAGGATAAGGATAAGGATAAGGATAAGGATAAGGATAAGGATAAGGATAAGGATAAGGATAAGGATAAGGATAAGGATAAGGATAAGGATAAGGATAAGGATAAGGATAAGGATAAGGATAAGGATAAGGATAAGGATAAGGATAAGGATAAGGATAAGGATAAGGATAAGGATAAGGATAAGGATAAGGATAAGGATAAGGATAAGGATAAGGATAAGGATAAGGATAAGGATAAGGATAAGGATGGTCACCCCAAGGTCGTAGGCCACCTCAAGGTCGTAGGTCACCCAAGTTCGTTGGTCAACCCAAAGTCGTAGGTCACCTTAAGGTCGTAGGTCACCCCAAGGTCGTTGGTCACCCCATGGTCGTATTTCATCCCAATGTCATGTCACCGCTAGGTCATAGGTCACCCCGTTCGCTACGTTTGGTAACTTAGCAGGGATACCTGGGTTCATTGGGCGAGGTTTGTCTTGTAGTTTTACTTCAGTAGTGGGGTCTAAAGCCGTTTTTTTATTTTTTCGTCTTCTTCAATGATAAATAACTTTCTTAAATTTCTATAAATAATACATATTTTAAGGTAAAAGATAGGTACCTACTTACTTTTTTTTGCTTAATGATGTTTAACATTGAATTTATATTTTTTATTTCTTTTGTTTCAGGTAAGCCACATCAACTTCTTAACCACCAAAGGCAAAAGTTTCTCGGTTTCCGTAGGGCTGCTTAGGTTTGTAAACATTTAAATTCAGAACAATATTATTATTAACTAGCTGATGCCCCCGGCGATGCCCGGGCTTTACACAGAGTTTTCGAAATCAAATTCAAATCAAATCCACACCACCCGCTTGCCAGCTCGCTCGTCCACCACATACAGACATTCTCCTTTTATTATATATTTCAACCAATTTACACAAAACCTTGATAAATTATATACCTAAACTTTCCTCATGAATCACTCCATCTATTAGTGAAAACCGCATGAAAATCCGTTCAGTAGTTTTTGAGTTTGAGATAGACAGACGCGGCGGAGGACTTTAGTTTATAATATGTGGAGATTTCATCTTTTCTTTCACCTATGTCATCTTTGAAGATATTGTGTGGAGCGTCTTTTTAGGGAAAGGAAGTTCTGGGAAGGTAAAAGGTTTGAGAAGTGTATGAGTATCTGAGGGTCAGTATCTCCAGGAGTGGCGACAATCCATCCCTCCCATTGCGTTGTGTTCCGAGTTCCGAGAGCGTATTTCTGGAAAGGTCAAAAGTCTCCCTCAACCAGTCTCCCCCGATCCGGCCTGCCACGCTTCCTGCAATAAAACCTTACCGAACTACCTGGGGTGACATATGGCAGAAGTGTTGGTTATCCAATAAATAGTTTCCGGAGCGACGGTACACATACCTACCCCTCAAATTACAAGATCTAGCCATCAAAAACGTCCATATTAATTTGAAGCATCAGGGCGATACTATAAATATATTATGTTTTATCGATATCTCATTTAAATAAATATATATAAGACTGTAAATAGTAATTTATATGACACGCATTGGAGGGGACTCCACAACTTTCGTTATAAGGAAACATATGGTTTACTCCTTCACCGCACACGTCAAGACTTTTTTTGAACGAAGCTACATTTATTTGAACGACTCTGGACCCTCCAATGTCCATGCATACGGGATTAGTAAGCAGTATGCAAGTACTTACATTAACATTATACAAAAGATAAATAGAAGTAGCAGCCCGTGGAATAATTCTTCTGAAATAGGTAACATGAAAAAGAGATAATAGTGTTAGTAAAAGAAAAAGAAAAATAACGGCTATGACCAGCCGAGGAAACCTTCTGAAAATAAAACAAGTAATGAGGAAAAACAGTTATATGATTATGTTATAATGTAAGTAATTACTATAATAGCAGAAAAAATAAAATATATAAAAAGAAAAGCCAGAGAAAGTATTCCATAGACCACCGGGCAGTCCCAATGAGAATGCGTATGGCTATCGGCCCAATCGCAGACGATGCTCGAAGTCCGCGCCCTTTAGCCGGCTCCCCGATTTTGAAATGTACTTGGGAGAGAAGGGGAAGTTTTGAAGACCTTGAGGAAAAGATGAAAAAATACAAACTCTGGTCGCATTTCTAGAATTAAATTATGTTCACTGGTTCTCAGTTCTTACGTATGTATTACCTCTCCACGTGTATTAGTAAGTTGCTGTAATGGAGCAAACCCACTTTAAATTGTATTTCACTAAATCTGTAATTAAAATAAGCAAGCACGAGCTCCAGCCGTGAGCCCGAGGCCTCGGATTCAAATCTCGCCCAAGTGACAAAATATTTAAATTACTAAATTACAACGGAATTTTCAATTGTAATGTTTGTATTTCAATATCTTCCTATTATGATACTTGTACTTATTGGACGCTTTTATATTTGTCATGGCGATTCACGATAACGGTACCGTGACGGCAAAAAAGGCAATTAACACACGTTCCCTATCGCTATAATGCTGCCCCTCTTTCTTACACATTACATAATGACGTATGACTGTTTCCTCCAAAGCACTACTTTTATGCGACGGGAATGGGTTTCACTTTCTTTATACGTGTGACGGAGATGTATGAAAATGATTGTAAGTTTCCTTTGGGGGGGAGGAGGGGGGATTTTATGATAGATGTGCGTAAATTTATTCATTCATCTAGTAGGAAAATATAATAAAATACAATTTACAAAGTACAGTAACATTTACAAATACATTTAAAAAAGAATACTAAAGATAACTAGACAAAAATACATTATATAAGAATAATATTGGTAAGTAAGTACGACCTCCGTAGTCCAGTGCAAGGCATGCGCAAATAAATTTTATTTGATTAATTTGTGTTATTTCACAATTAATTCGTTTAAAATAATATATAGTATATTTGCGGCATGTTCCAGAGTGGAAGATACTATCAGTGTCGCCCTGGTGTAAGACCACCATTCAGAATTGAAACGTTGCTTGAAAATGGCTTTAGCCGTGTTTGGTGACTAGATCTGAATAGCCAGCCCAACTCCCAACCTTCCTCTTCCCCATCTCCTTCCCCTCCCCACTACCTTCAGCCTCACAACATACCCCAATTGGGGATGCCATAGTCTCACTGGCTCCAGACGGGATCAGTTGAGATTCTTGTGCGGCATTCACTGTAAAAAAAAAAAAAAGTAGTCAAAAAATATTTTTTACATATAATGCACATATCCTACGAAAAGTGCTGAGACTTGAGGCTTCCTTTACGGCATTTGGCAGACTGTTATAAAGTTTTTGCCCTTTATAAAACGCGCTATTTTGTGTGCACGAAAGTTTAATTTTGGGAAGACTAAAGTCTCCGCGTCTTCTCGTAGGATAATTGTGAACATTTTCTTGAAACATAGTATTTATTAATCTGCAGATAATTTGGGAGCATATTATTTTTAAGTTTGTGTATCATTGTTAATGTAATATATATTATATGTTGTTTTGTTGTCATCATATTTAAATTTTGTAACATAATTTTAACCCTAGTAAAAATGTTGCACTTTAAAATCATTCTCATCCCCCCGGGTGCAGACATAGACCCACCGTTTGTCTCCTTTTCGACTGTTTAGTGTCATTTAGCGCGTAAAAAAGAGTGCGGTGCGGTGTGTGAGAGAGATGCAAGAAAATGATCTATTTTTTTACCTTTGGAGGGAACAGACCTTATATTAAATCTCATCTATTGAAAGAGCCGTAGCAATGTGTGATAAGGAACGTATGTTTATTACCTTTTTTATACAAAAAAGCGTCAATTTTCGGTGTACAATATAAAGTCTCTTAGTTAAGGTATTATCACCTTTTTATTTATTTAAATTGTACTAACATTGACAAATCAAAATATGATTTTTTTTAAAAAGAATTAAGAAAGTTTTTTTTTCATTAGCTCCACGCAGGAGGCCGCTAGGAAAAAAAAGTTCAAGACCTATTTCATCTTTGGAGATGTCGTGTAGAGCCTTTTCTCCTTCCTCGCCTTTTCCTGAGTTCTGGAAAGGAAAAATATATGAGGGGTGAATAGGAATCTGGGGGGTCAATGTATTCAGGAGTGACGAATCTGTGAATCCATCCCTCCCATTGCGGTGCACAGCGATGGGTCGAGAGAGTCCCACTGGAGAGCCTCTCTATCCGACTTGCCATGCAGTAAGCAGGCAAAAACATCCGCCGCCAAGACCTGTACAAACCTCACCCCATGTACCCGGGCACCCTGCTAAGACACCAAACGTAGCGCTCCACTCGGGGTGACCTATGGGAGAAGTGCAAAAGTGACCCCTCATCAACCCACATCTTTCCCACTGCGGTACAAGGCGATGGGTCAAGGCGTACGTCTGGAGGTCTAGGTTAGGTCTCCCTCAACCAATCTCTCCCAATCCGGCCCGCCACGCAGTGGGCAGATAGGCAAACGCATTCACCGTCAATATATCAATAGACAAATCTCACCCAACGAACCCAAATTAACGTACTTCAAATACTGATGTATTTTTGTGATTCAATATTATTTGTTTGCCTAATAATGTAAGTTTTTATTTACATACTAGCTTTTTCCCGCGGCTTCGCTCGCATGGTGTAAGGGGGGTTCCCACTCCGCCGCCTCCACCTCCCCCCTCCCCCCGCTCTCACCGCCCTTCCTCCCCCCTCCCCCGCTCTCACCGCCCTTCCTCCCCCCCTCCTTCCTTCCCCCCTCCCCCTCCCCTCTCTCCCCTACCACCTCCCCCCCCCCTCTCCCCCCCCACCCCCCTCCCCCCCCCTCTCCCATCTCTCCCTCCCTCCCGCTTCCCATATATTCAATCCTAGTACATTCAGTTTTTAAACAGCCCGCGTGCCACCTTTTACAATTTTTATTCAAATTTCCATTTTTCATACATATTAAATTTGGTACCTAACAAAGGTACCTATTTAAAATATCTAAAATTCTCGATTCGATTCAAACTATTAGGGAAGTACCTACTTTAAATAAATTTATCAACTTAAAGATCATTGTTTTGCAAAATGTCATTCTCAAACACGCGAACTGTCAAACGTGCGATAGTCGTTGGGTTTTCTGAAATTATCCAATTTTCTGCCCAATTTTCTTAATTTTTCTCTCCATAAGAACCATTCTCGTACTTCAAGGAATATTCTAAAAAAAGAATTAGCGAAATCGGTTCAGCTGCTCTCGAGATTTGCGCTTAGCAACACATTCAGCGATTCATTTTTATATATAAGATATGTTAAAAATAGAAGAGTTGCAGTTATTAACATTTTTTTATACTATACAAGAATTCTAAATTCTAACTTTGTCAATTTATTCCATTTTAACAGTTTTGTCGTATTTTTATCGCACAATCTCACTCGACCTTAAATGGTAGTGAGGTATTAGAAGTTTTTAACCGAGTTCTTTTAATTTCACCTTCAAAGTTCAGTTTCAATATAAAATAACTGGTCCTTTGGTTGTGCCGAAATTGGGCGTCTTTTAAATAATCTATTAATCTAAAAATGAATTTTATAATATTATTATTTATAACGTCGGAATTTCAAGGATTAAAAGTTAAACGTAATACACGCATGCGTTGCAATGCCATGCAAAGAGATACATTGTTTCTCCCTGCAAGTCCTTTCCTTTTCGTCCCTGTTTCCCTCCCGCGTCCCCGTTCCACCTTCCCGTCTTCCCTCTACCCTCTCCCGCTCCCTCGTCCTGAAACCCCCCTCCTACTTTCCATATATTCATTCCCAGTATATTCAATTTTAAAACAGCTCGCGTGCCACCTATTACAATTTTTTTATTAAAATTTTCATCTTTCATATACTACAAATATTAATTTTTGTATATTATTTATTTATTTAAAATTTCATACATTACAAAGTGCCATTTACAAACATGTGTTATTTAATATATTTAAACAGTCATAGTACAGTGAAGAAAGATAGCCTTTTTTTTTAATTTCTCATAATAAGAGAAAAAGAGAAAAAAATTCTAACAACTAATGAAAACTTTAAAAGGATACAATGAAATAAAAAGAAAAACTTGTTATGAAGTACCCTCGTTACAATACTTCCTACTTCTTCTGGCGCTAATCTTAATTGTAAATATGTGTATTAATAAGTCACCAGTTTTAGGTTAGAATCTATATGTCTTAGTCATAAGTCACTAGCTATAAGTCTTAGATGTAAGTCACTAGTTATAATTGTAAATCTTAGTTGTAAGCCAGTAATATAAGTAGCTATAAGTCTTAGATGTATGTCACTAGTTGTAATTGTAAATCTTAGTTTTAAGCCAGTAATATTAATTCTTTTATATATTATTTGTACAGCGCCCTTGAGGTGATTTTCCACGAAAACGGCGCTATATAAATGATCCAATTATTATTATTATTAATACGTAAGGCTGAAATGTTTGTTAAGTAGAGCCTTGTATTTTAATAAGGAAATATTAAAAATATCAGCAACATTGGCATAAAAATTACCAATGGTGAGTATTCTATTTATAACAGAATTATATCCAGCGACAGACGTATAATTGTCACAATAATACATACTTATTTATAAGCACAAGCTATCAAATTTGGTACAGACACTAATTAAATAACACATTTACCTATTTAAAATATCTATAATTTTTTATTCGATTCGTATGAGGCGAGTACCTACTTTAAATAAATTCATTGATTTAAAAAGTTTCCAAAATTTTTATTTGATTTAATAATCATTGTTTTGCAAAGTGTCATTCTCAAATTTTGACATTTTTGACAGTTTCTCAAGAGTTTTTGTAATGATTAAAAAACTTTTCAGATGTATTTTTCATGTGGTTGTAATAATCCAGAAACCTTCGCGGGGGTTTCAGCGTTCAGTCTACTTTCACCCTTCCTCTTCCAGTTCCATGCCTCATTGCCATACATCAGGGTAGGTATCAGTACTCCACTATGGACGGCTAGTTTCGTTTCTTTGGACAGTTTTTTGGTGGTGCCAACGGCGTTCAGTCCTCCATTAATAGAGTTACCTGCATTCACGCTTCTTTCAATATCTCTATCAGCCTTCCCATCTCTCGTAAACATACTTCTCAAATAAACAAACTGATTTTAACTCTAAAACTCACTTTTTTAACTCTATAACATACCTATTTGCAAGAAATAAAAGGCTTTTTATTTTATACTCTAAAAGACATTGAAATTCCTTAACTAAGCGATATCCAAACAATTTGAAATTCCTTAACTAATGATATCCAAAGAATTTGATATTCCTTAACTAGCGATATCCAAACAATTTGAAATTCCTTAACTAATGATATCCAAAGAATTTGATATTCCTTAACTAGCGATATCCAAACAATTTGAAATTCCTTAACTAATGATATCCAAAGAATTTGATATTCCTTAACTAGCGATATCCAAACAATTTGAAATTCCTTAACTAATGATATCCAAAGAATTTGATATTCCTTAACTAGCGATATCCAAACAATTTGAAATTCCTTAACTAATGATATCCAAAGAATTTGATATTCCTTAACTAGCGATATCCAAACAATTTGAAATTCCTTAACTAATGATATCCAAAGAAATTGATATTCCTTAACTAGCGATATCCAAACAATTTGAAATTCCTTAACTAATGATATCCAAAGAATTTGATATTCCTTAACTAGCGATATCCAAACAATTTGAAATTCCTTAACTAATGATATCCAAAGAATTTGATATTCCTTAACTAGCGATATCCAAACAATTTGAAATTCCTTAACTAATGATATCCAAAGAATTTGATATTCCTTAACTAGCGATATCCAAAGAATTTAACTACTCTAGAAAACAGTTGCAGAAACGCTTCGATGTCGAGACTTGGACATATCTGAAGCACTTTTTGGGAATAAACTAGATGCTTAAATAAATTGTCTGTGTGTTGGTGAGTCCATTGAGTTACCCGACTAAGTATATATTATTATACGTGTTCACTGTTCAGTCTGGGTTATTAATTGCCGCATAAAGTTAAATTGTATCACTTTTTGTTTATGACAAAAACGGGTTTTTGGTCCATAGAAAATGTCTTAAATTTTAACTGCTTTAACGCTACGATGAAAACTATTAGAAGAATTGTTGCATTATTGTCTAATGGTAAATAGGTAAGTATTACCGTTAACTGAACCACGAATCATGGAAAAGAAACGAAGCAACCGCAAGCAGCATTTCTAAATCACATTTCTAAATATTCTGTCTATTAGAATTTTGGGTAATTATTCCACTAACCGCCGCACTTTTAGACACAGATTATGAAAATTACACTACGTTTTAACAATTACTACAAGAATAAACCATGTACACTTTCTCTCATCTTAACAGACGGATTGCAATCCTTAGAGCATAGGCGTCGGGTGGGAATGCTATCCTTGTTCTACCGCTATTACAATGGAAGATGCTCCGAGGAATTAGCGTCATTGATCCCTTCGGCACCGGTGCATAGTCGGGAAACACGCCAAACGCGTGCCCAACATTTGTACGCGGTTGACATTTGTCACATGACGACAGGTCGCTTCTTCGACTCGTTCTTGTGTTTAACAGCTCGGCTGTGGAATGATTTGCCGGCCTCTGTGTTTCCTCCTTCCTACAACATGAGTCTCTTCAAGACTAATGTTCATTCCTTCCTCTCCCTAAAAAGACCCTCCACACAGCATCCCAGATGACATAGGCCCTGAGGGAAATTATTTTCCTCAAGGCCTCCTGTGTGGAGTTAATGTAAAAAAAAACACGCACAAAATAGACCATTAAGTTCTTAGTTCGGGTTAACTAAGTAATTAATGTGTCATTAATATTGTTAATTAGTCTTAGTTGCTGAATTGGTAAGGCGTTTGTCCTGGTAACGGGTCGTCCATTAGTCACGTGAGGCTCGAAGGGGGGGGGGGATACGGAAATAATCACGAAATATCACAAGGAGGGGGGGGGGGCGTATAATTCGGTATCACGTGTATTTATTATACCTGTATTTAAAGATAATATTCTGAAAATTTCAATGTATTTAATGCACGTGATTTTGGGTATGGGAGGGGGAGGGGGGTGGTCTAAAACCTCACCACGTATCACGGGGGGGGGGGGGGGGGGGGTTAAAACGTTGCTAAAAACATCACGTGATTAATGGACGACCCCTAAGACAAGAGGTTTTGGGTTCGAGTCCCAATTGCGAGCTTTATCTTTATTATTTTGCTGTGTCTTGTTCTTTATCATATTTTCATTTAGATTGTTAGTACTATCTTTTTCTTCCATGATATATTACATTGATGGAGATTTGTTCTAATAAAAAAATTATTAACGTGTATTTAGATTGACACGAAACTTACGCAAATGTCAAATCAAACAAAAAAACAATTAAAATGGCGGCAAAGGAATCGTTTTATATGGGGCATTTTGAACTTTGATAATAAAATGGAATTTTAATGCATCTTTTACCATCTATCCAAACTTAATTAGTAGTTTCTTGTAGTAATTGGGGGACGGGTATTGATACCGCCGCCCCCGGAACCATTTATTGGATAACCAACACCTCTGCCATAGGTCACCCTAAGTGGTCATGGGGTGAGGTTTGTCTGGGTATTGGCGGTGGATGCGCCTGCCCACCAGCTGCGTGGCAGCTCGGTAGCTCGGCAGGCCGGTCGAGAAAGAATGGTTGAGAGAGTCCCTCTGACTTCTTCAGCCGTACTCTCTCGGAATATCGCCTTGCACCGCAATGGGAGGGATGGATTCATACGTGCGTCACTCCAGGACACACTGACCTTCAGATTCCTACCCACCCCTCATACCCTTTTCCTTCTCAGAACTTCCTCTCCTTTCTTTCCTAAAATACCCTAGAAATACACATAGCATCCCCAAAGATGACACAGGCCCCGAGGGGAATTATTTTCCTTAGGGCCTCCTGTGTGGAGCTAACGTAAAAAATGAGGGAATGTATCTGTTGAATGTAATAAATTTATTAAAATCACATTTAAGTGCAGTGACAATTACAATATTTATTTTTGGTTTGTTTATATAAACATCTATTTATCTCTTGGCTGTATCCAATAGGTGATGCTGTTTTATAATCCTAGTTTAAGATCAAGTTTTAGTTGAGTTAAGTTCGGAAGCCGCTAGAATCACGAATTCGTAGACTGTATTTTTTGTTATCATTTAGATTGATCGGTGGAAGTGTGTTTGATAGATATGGGTAGCACGACTGCCTTCAGGTCCAATCCACTACTCGGAGTTCGGTCCCAATTCTAAATTATAATTATTGGACCAAGTTATATCATCCAATCTCATCCAATTTTTCATTAGCCAGATATAATACATTGGCGCAGCCTCGTGAAAAATCATGGTACATTATTTTTTTGAAGTGAAAACTTCTTTAGCACCGTTGTGATTTGAAACTCGATGAAACGAAAAATAGCGACACTAAAATGAGGCAAATAGATCTGTAGGATTTAGCCTGCGAGAGAATGAGATAGTATAATCGGTCTCCTCTTTGTGCGGTGCTTCGTAGCCTCCGCACTCTTGTCTACTTTATTTTTCTGACTTCTACCGTATGTGAATTGCCACTTTGCATTTTTTTTACAATCACCCTACATAGGAGACCCTGCAGAAAATTACTTCCCTCAGGGACTAAGTAATCTTTGGAGATGCTGTTTGAAGGGTATTTTTAAAGAAAATGTAGGAGAAAAAGTTCTGGTGTGAAATAAGGTTTGAGGGGTGCATCTGGAGGTCTGTGTGTCCAGGAGTGACGGACTTATGAATCAATCCCTCCCGCTGCGGAGTCGAGAGAGACCAGCTGTGAGTGTCAAAGGGTCTCCCCAAATTGGCCTCTCCCGATTCGACCCGTCATGCAATTTGTGGGAATCGCATCCGCCGCCAATACCTTGACACACTCACTCGATGAACCTGGGCACCCCTGCTAAGTCACCAAACGAAGCGAACCCCTTGGGATCACCAAAGGCAGTGGTGTTGGTTATCCAATAATTGGTTCCCGGTGCGGCGGTACCAGAATTAATTAATTTAATTTGAAAATGCATTTTTTAAAATTATTTGCCAATTGAAGAATTGCAGCCTCCCAAAATGATTATGCTAGTAAATTTAACTTTTCTTGAAAATGGAAAAAGCGAGAATCTAAAAAAAAATGAAATCCGACTTTTCTTGTCAAAATTAACCATACGAAAATTAAACAAAAAACACACATTTCAAAAAAACGGTCAGTGGCTGAGTTGGCATCTAATTTGGGTCCCACCCAGTCGTCATGAGTTCAATACTCGACTGGCTAAGTCTCCCATCACGACACAAGCAACATTTTGAGCTTACTGTGATGGTGGTATGAGATTTTCAAATGTTGTCAGGTTATTTGTAACATTAAAAAAAATAACATAGAATTAGAATAATTTTCTGGAAAAAAAGGTATGAGTAGATACTTTATCGATTGTCTTTATTCTTGACACATCAGTTCCAATTTTAAAATAAAAATAAAAATAATTTTACTTTCAAATATATTACTAGCTGACCCGGTAACGCGTTACTGTGACTATAACCTTTATAACCACGATAATCAAACTCCCACCGCCATCTGTTAATTAGCATACAAATCAAATCCACACCGCCCGCTTGCCAGCCCGCTCGTCCACCACATACAGACATTCTCATATTTCAACCAATTTACACAAAACCTTGACAAATTATATACCCAAACCTTCCGCGTGAATCATCCCTCTATTGGTGAAAACCGCATGAAAACCTGTTCAGTAATTTTGAGCAAAAAGAAAGACAGACAGACGCAGCGAAGTACCTACTTTAATTTATGATATGTAGAGATAAGCAGTTACCTACTGATGACACTTAATTGCTAAAGAAATCCAAGATAACTAAATAAACCAATTGTTGGTACAATTACACGCCCCGTTAGTGCGCCCCACGGTTGAATTTGGCAGCCACCTCTGGTCTGGAGCTCCAAAATACCTAAAAAAAACCCTTGACTCTGTGCAGAAACGGGCGATCCGTTTGATAGATTCTCCCATCTTAACAGACGGACTGCAATCTTTAGAGGACAGGCGTCAGGTGGGAATGCTGTCCTTGTTCTACCGGTATTACAATGGAAGATGCTCCGAGGAACTAGCATCATTGATCCCCTCAGCACCGGTGCATAGTCGGGAAACACGCCAAACACGCGCCCAACATTTGTAAACGAGTGGAAGATACTATTAGTATCGCCCTGGTGTAAGACCACCATTCAGAATTGAAACGTTGCTTGAAAATGGCTTTAGCCGTGTTTGGTGACCAGATCTGAATAGCCAGGTACTTCCCAACCTTCCTCTTCCCCACCTCCTTCCCCTCACTACTACCTTCAGCCTCGCAACATACCCCAATTGGGGATGCCATAGTCTCACTGGCTCCAGACGGGAGCAGTTGAGATTCTTGTGCGGTATTTACAGTAAAAAAAAAAAAACGGTTGACATTACTCACATGAGAACGGGTCGTTTCTATGACTCGTTCTTGAGTTCAACGGCTCGGCTGTGGAACGATTTGCCGGCCTCTGTGTTTCCTCCCTCCTATAACATGGGTCTTCACAAGACCCATGTTCACTCCTTCCTTTCCTCAAAAAGACCCTCCACACAGCATCTACAAAGATGACATAGGCCCTGAGGGAAATTATTTTCCTCAGGGCCTCCTGTGTGGAGTTAATGTAAAAAAATAAAATAACACAAATTAAACAAATAAAATGGATTTCAACCCACGACCTCCGGATTCTTAGCCGAGGATCAAAACCACTTAACCACGAAGGATGTCATCATGATGTAATCAGTATTGCATCTACATTATTGAAAATATATATTTTTAAAAATTTTGGAAAATTATTTTTAATAATGCAAAAATAATCCTTTTCGGTTTAGTTTTATTTGCCTGCCCCTACGGAATGCATTGCGGGATAATGATTCAATGTAGGAAATGCTTTAATAAATTAAAGAATGCGGTCCAAATACACAGAGTTGTGGAGGCTTAAACATAAAATGATTTGTTGAAGATATTATACTAAACTTGGCTTTGGGTCGAACCGGTTTGATCGCTTTACTACATTGGTAAAAGAGGGACGCACTGAAACAGACCTATTATATTGTTTATAACTTATAACATAGACGATTGTTGATTGTTGTACCTTTTTAAATCATTATTTCAACTATTTTCCTTAATACCTCCATACCTCTCAGGTAAATTTGATATGAAGTTCATTCACATACAGTTGAAAGACTCCAAAAGAAATTCTCTACGTAATATTTGGTAAATATTTACCTATCGAGTCCACGCTCAAAACACACTTTAAAAAATTAAAACAAATTGTTCTAGGTAGATTACAGTTAGTAATAAGTTAGTTAGTAAATGTCATTTCTCAAGGAACGCCATGTTGTTAATTACGACGGCAAACGTCTAGCGTGATTTTTCGTGTTTATGAAACCGAACAAAATAATGATTAATACGCATTGTTTATCATTTTCGAAGATTGCAATTCGTACTTATTATTGTCTAACTGACAGACAGTGATTTTTTCTTTTAAAAATGCGTATTTCTTCGTCGTAATTAATATGGCGGTTCTTGAAAAATGGCATTTCCGTTTTTTAAATTTAAAAAAAAACTTTAAAACGTAATATTTTTCAATTCCGGTTACTGAATTATTTATTACTAACTCTAATCTACCTAGTACAATTTGTTTTAATTTATTAAAGTGTGTTTTGAGCGTTGACTCGACAGGGAAATATTTACCAAATTTTTTTATTAGGTATTCTTAGAGAAAACCTAAATGGTGGTATGATCAATCTACGTACATTAATTTATTTGTTTTGTAGCTGGAAAGAAATAAATTGTTTCTCCCTGTATGTCCTTTCCCGTGCGTCCCCGTTCTCCTTCCGCGTCCTCTTCCCCTCCCGCGTTCATTTTCCACCTTCCCCGCCTTCCCTCTACCTTCTCCCTCTCCCGCGTTCCATATATCCAGTCCCAGTACATTCAGTTCTCAAACAGCTCGCGTGCCACCTATTGCAATTTTTTTACAAATTTTCATTTTTCATACATTATAAACATTCATTTTTGTATATTATAAGAAAAATCAATCAAATATGTACCTCTACATAAAATAGGTACCTATTTAAAATAGCTATAATTCTTGATTCGATTCAAAGTATCAGGTGAGTACTTCGAATAAATTCATTAATTTAATGAGTTTTGAAAATTGAATTTTGATTTAACAATCATTGTTTTGCAAAATATCGTTTCCAAATTTTGATTAAAAAACTTTTCAGATGTATTGTCATGTGGTTGTGCGAAATTTCATCACTCTCGGAAAAAAACTGGAGATTTATGGAGATTTTATAAAAATCAAATGCATGCCATGCAATAATGGTAAGAACTTCGACATAAATTCATTTAATATAATGAAACTAAGAATTCAGTGTTCATTTTAATTTTGGTATGTTGTGTACGTCTGAAATAATTATATTGTTAAATAAAAATGCTCTCTAATTCGTCCCTGATATAAAATAAAGCGGTTTTAACAATCAGATTAAATTTGGAATAGTGGGATAAATGGACCAATCAGCGAAGGCCGCAAATGATCTAATTCGCGACTTCCAATTTCAAAAACAACATTCAAATCTGGAACTAACTTCATTCCAATTCATATTATTATTTAAATATGTCGTTATTTATTATATATTTATATTTTTTAAACTGACAAAAAAGTTAATAAAAGTTTTTAATTGTTTTGTAATAATAATAATAATAACATCGCAGATTCCTCTCCACCCCTTACACCGTTATCCTTCCCAGAACTTCCTCTCCTTCCTTTTCCTAAAAAGACCCTCCACTCAATCTATCAATCCTCCACCCATCCCCAAATTTACGCGGTAACAGAAAAGTAAAAAATAATATGTACGAAATAACCTCACTTTTTTAAAACGCGAATTTCACGAGTCAGTTTGCCAAGATGCAACGTTGCCAGCTCTGTCGCAGCATAGTTAAAGACATTTTTATGAGTACCAAATCGAAATTGAGCTTGTACAGTGGTAATTCAATGTGTAATCTAGTCACCAAGTCTTTTTGAAGTGAAAACTTCTTTAGCACCGTTGAAATTTGAAACTCGATGAAACGAAAAATATCGACACTAAAAAGAGACTTACACATACACCTATACTTTATAATCTATAGTTTATAAGGTCATCTCATTTTCTCGAGTATATTAAAAATAACATGTCCGAAATAATCTCAAGATGAGAATTTCACGTAACAGTCTGCAAAAATGCAACGTTGCCAGCTCTTTCGCAGCACAGAAGATATTGTTTATTAGTACCAAATCGTATCTAAGTTTATATATTTTTGAAGAAGAATATAATAATAATAATAATTTAAACGAAAATATGAAAGAGAACAAGACAAAGACAAACAGAAAAAAAGACAATGGTCGCAATATGGAAAAAATAATTAGTTGAAGATAATATTGTTAATTCTAAAATTTGAAATGTGAGATTGACTATTATGACGGTTTGACAGAAGGAGGCAATATCGAAATTAGTTAACGCACACGTCCCGGTTAGACGAGAGGTCTGGGTTTGTGTCCCAGTTGCGACCATTGCAATCTTTAGAGCACAGGCGTCGGTTCTGAATGCTATCCTTGTTCTACCGGTATTACAATGGAAGATACTCCGAGGAACTAGCGTCATTGATCCCTTCGGCACCGGTGCATAGTCGGGAAACACGTCAAACACGCGCCCAACATTTGTACACGGTTGACATAGTCAAATGAGAACGGGTCGTTTCTCTTAGAACAGCTCGGCTGTGGAATGATTTGCCGGCCTCTGTGTTTCCTCCTTCCTACAACATGGGTCTCTTCAAGACCAATGTTCATTTCTTCCCCCCTCAAAAAGATCCTCCCTGGCCCTGGCCCTGGACTCATATGCTCTTAGGGAAATTATTTTCCTCAAGGCCTCCTGTATGGAGTTAATGTAAAAAAAATAAATATTTTTTCTATTTTCCTGTGTCTTGTTCTCTTTCATATTTTCGTTTAGATTATTATTGTTATCTTATTCTTCAATTTTATTTTACATTGATGGAAATAATTTTCAAAAGTTATAAAAGAGAGTTTTTCTTATAAAAAAATCGTAAAACTTTATTCAATGTGTAACTAAAACACCGTTTAACGGTTGGTAAGTGTTTTTTATTATTAGTTCATTTTCTCAAGTCATCATCAGCCTTCATCCTATTAAAAGGCTTCATTCAAATTTCTTTTCTTTGCTTTAATTAGAGTAATCTATTTGCCTGAAAACCCGAATAAAGGATTCTGGCGTTTATTAATGCTCATTCTTAAATCTCGCTGTGTTTTTTTTTCTCTTTCGTTCTCCGTTCAAACCGTGGAATTATTCGAATTTGGAATAAAGGAACGTGGGTTCTCAATTCAAATTCAAACTCGTTTCGATTGTTCGAAGTTTGAACCGAGAATCGGCCTGGTGGTAATTACTGGAATCAATCTCTTATATTATAATATAAACTATGGTACATTAATTCTTTTTATATTCTCGTACATTCGTGTACATTACGAACCGTATGTTACCTTTCTTAGTAAATTAATGAGGTAGTTCAAACGTTCGACTAGCTTTCACATGAATATAGTAAATTTCAACTTATAGTCATTTATTTTTGGGTTTTTATGCCGTGTTGCTCTATCTCTTTCTATAGCCAACTTTTCGGACAGCATTACAGTGTCCATCATAAGGGCAGATATACATATTTTGAAGTGAAACTTCCTTAGCCCCGTTAGAGTGATTTGAAATTCGGATGAAACGGAAATGACGCACTACGGCACCTGCGAAGCTCAAACTGCGCTCAAGTCTCCTATTGGTTGAGATATAAAACGTATAATATAATGCAAAAATTCGCGCCTCGCCGAGCGCGTCCCATAGCGCTGCGGTGTAGTGCGTCGCAAATCTCAGCGGCCAGAGAAATCGGCCATTTTTGTTTTTGTAAATCAATATCCAATCTTCAAACCACTTTAAAATAAACAGACAAAAGAAAGCGACATCTAGCGACTTTCTAGTTTCACTTCTATCGCGTGTGAATTGTGAATTACACACTCTAATATTTTTTACATAAACTCCACACAAGAGGCCCTATTAAATATTTATAAAAAATATTTTTCCTCTTTGGGGATGCTGTGTGGAGGGTAAATAAAACAATTAATACATGCTACGAAAATCTCAAATCATATCTTAGTATGGATGCCCGGGTTCATGGGATGAGGTTTGTCGGGGTCTTGGCGGCGGATGCGTTTGCCCACCGGCTGCATAGCAGGCCGAATCGAGAGAGAATGGTTGAGGGAGTCCCTTTGACATCTCCAGCCGTACTCTCTCAGAACATCGCCTTGCACCGCATTGGAAGGGATGGACTTACCTAGCAGATGTTTGAATCCGCTACGCCTGGGTTGGAAACTGACGCATTTGTCCACTCGGCTACGAATTTAACAAGGAACGCAGCTAGTATATTGCTAGATAGGAATTGCAGAATTTAAAAAATGTTTTTATGTACTTAGTTATCATCATCACTACAGAGTATAAAATGAAGTCGCTCAAAATGTATGTGCGCGTTAATCTTTTAAACTACGCAACGGATTTTCATACGGTTTTCACCAATAGATAGAGTTATTGAAGAGGAATGTTTATATGTATAATACATGTAAATTTTATTAGAGAATAGGCGAGAAATTCAAAGAAAACATATTTTTGTGCGATTTAAAACGAATGTCACTTTTGAAATTCGTTCTACGGAAGAAATTGGAAAATAGACGTCCTAGAGTAAGTATTTGATTTTATTTTCAAATATCCAGTGTTGCATTGCAAGCATTGTATAATTAGTGGCGAGTTAATTAGTTTATATGTACAATACATGCTTATTATAGTAGAGAAAAGCTGGCAAGCGGGTGGTGTAGATTTTATAAAGATTGGGTAATGGCGTTGTATTTTGTTAGCCACAGCAACGTGTGGCCGGGTCTGCTAGTTTACAGATATAATTAAAAATTAACAATAAAATTGTTCTCGGTGCAATAAATCTTTGTTAGCAATATTTTGTCAGTTTATGATGTAAAGATTACCATCTCGATTTTTGTTTGATTGGCTCACGGTCAAACGAGATAAATTGAATTTAATTTATTAACTGAAATTAAAGAAAACTGAAGTCGAATAATTATATGAAGACCTTTCGACCCTTAGGGCCCAAAGAGGTTTAAAATACTCGAAGATCGTCTGTAGAACAACTTGCCAACTGTTGTGTATTATCCATATTTGACATGCCATAGGTAATCCTACGTAAGTGGTTCGCTACATTTGGTTACCCTGGTTCATGGGGTGAGGTTTGTCCAGGTCTTGGCGATGGATGCATCTGTCCCCCAGTTGCGTGGCAGGCCGGATTTAGAGAGACTGGTTGAGACTTTTGACCTCTCCAGCAGGAACCTCTCGGAAAATCGCCTTGCACTGCTGTGGGGTGAGGTTTGTCCGGGTCTTGGCGATGAATGCATCTGTCCCCCAGTTGCGTGGCAGGCCGGATTTAGAGAGACTGGTTGAGACTTTTGACCTCTCCAGCAGGAACCTCTCGGAAAATCGCCTTGCACCGCTGTGGGATGGATGGATTCATACGTCCATCACTCTTAGACACACTGGACCTCAGATTTATATTCAACCCTCACCATCATTTTCCTTCCCAGAACTTTCTTCTACATCCTTTCCTTTTAAAGACCCTCCACACAGCATTCCCAAAGATGATGTAGGTTATGAGGAAAATTATTGTATTCAAGGTCTCCTGTATGAAGTTTGGTTAGGTTAGGTTAGGGAAATTATTGTATTCAAGGTCTCGTGTATGAAATTAGGTAAAAAAATCATATTTTCTACAATATGAATCTCCAACTCATAGAGCACGCCTGATTACGTAGGCAATTGAAATTCACAAAAATCCTATAAATATTAATAGAGACGACGGAGCTAAGCTCAATAGTTCTTGTTATCCGGTAATTGACGGTTACATCAAGGATAAACGCAAAAAAACATGTTGAAGTATATTGTACCGCCATCTTGTAGAGGCTTGGAGCTGGCGACACGGTATCGCTCCTAAGTAGATAAGTACAAAATCACCCCTAACTATTACTATTACACATCTGCCCTGATTATGGACACTACAACGCTGTCCGAAACGTTGGCTAAGGAAGGAGGTAGCGCAACACGGCAAATATCCCAAAAAATAATAACAAAAATATGAATCTATTTAAAACCCATGTTCGCTCCTTCCACTTTATAAAAACACTCCGCACAGCATCTCCAAAGATGAAAGTTGACATAGCCACGAGATAAACCTCCGTGTCTCCTATTTGTAGTCCACAAAAAATGTATCTAACATTAAACTAGAAGTAGTTAATGTATACGAAGACCTATACAATATAACATAATATATTTTTATTATGTATGTTGATTACACGGTCGGAATTTTTTTAATAATTTTAAAATGATATATCTCTAAGATGATTTCTTTCAAAATTAATCAGAAATTTCTGCTAAATTACCTCACAAATACCATCGCGCCATCGGTACAGTGAGTACCTACCGTGTGGCTTGAAAAAAGCTCCCCGCGTATCGAGAAAAAAACCCGTTTTTTTCTGGACAACCGTTACGTACCAACGAAGACAATGTTTAAAAAAATCCAGACATCAATCAAAAGTTCAACTCGTCGAATTGAGGGAAAAGAAAAAATATGTTTTTCTAATATAGAATACATGCTAAATTTATAATATTATAAACATTCAATTTTAGTCTAATTATTAATATTGTAAGCCTTTCTATATAAAAATAGCGTTTTTTTAATGTGCATTACAAATTGATGTAATCCTATTACAATACACATGACATAAACAACTTTAAATGAAAAATTTTACAATTAAGAGGGCATTACCAGAGAAAACCAGAAATATGTCATTTTCAAATTAGATTTTAGACGTTTTGACTCTTTTCCACAAAAAATTATAAATGGATATCGAAAAATTGTTCTTTTATCTAGCATTCGAATGTAATAAATTTTGAGATTTTTTTAAAATTTTTAGTATTATAAGGTAATTCCATAGGTCGTTGGTAGATTTGTTAAAAAAGATTTTTTATTATACCACACCCATTTCGAATAGTATAATCATGCAGTAAAATAAATCAATACATTATCTAGCAAACGCATGTTTTAGAATTTTAATTTTAGTTTCAATAAAATCATTAAAAAATATGTACGTACATGTGTTTCTTGACGAAAATTGGTCCATTTGTGTATTTATTTGCGCACTTACAAACTAATATATTTCAGATTTTTTTTAACATTATTATTAAATTTAGACATTATTGAAAAATGATAAATACTTATAACCAAAAAATAATTACAAAAAGTACATTATTTTAATAATTTTATCATCACGCCTTTCAGCATTTTTGGATGAAGGTATAAATTAAAGCTAATTTGGATTGAAATAAATTCGATATTGAGTTATAATTTAAAAAAGCTGGTACGGAGAATAATTAATCTTTTTCATTGTAACCACCCTGCACGATCGTAAGAAGAACTTTCGACGAAATGTGGATTTTCGTCGGCTGGCTGGTTAAACGCTCTTAAAGATATTTTAGGGTTCTTGCCTAAATTACTCTTGAAACCTTCAAGGCCAATGTTGAAAATGTCAAGAGACCTAGAGACAGTAATTTAGCAGCACCATACTTTTTGTCATGATGTGCTGGGCCAGAACGTCCGTTCTGCCATGTGGAATACAGAGCAAGTCGTGATGACGACCTTGGCGGTAGTTATTCGGTAAAATTTATAGCATTCCAAGAGGTATGGGCTGTCAATGTAATCTTACTAATATTATAAACGCGAAAGTTTGTATGGATGTATGTGTGTTTGTTACTCTTTCACGCAAACACTACTGAATGGATTGTAATGAAACTTTACAATAATATAGCTCATACATCAGAATAACATAAAGGCTATAATTTATGTTGCTAGTTAGGAAGGGGACGCGGGAGGGGAAAGGGGACGCACGGGAAAGGTGATTCAGGGAGAAATAATGTATTTCTTTGAATGTGCCATTGCAACGCATGCCGGAAACCAGCTCAGTTTATAATTTTAAAGGTTGTTACTAAGGGTCCCGTTCCTTCTAGATTGGAGACTTTCGTAGCGCGTTTCAGAGATCAAATCCATGTGATGTAGGTATAAATCGCAGGTATTCACCATGAGGTTTTAAAACCTCAACAGTTGAATCGAACACAGTACTCAAACAGATGCATAGCTTGCATACAGCATGTTTCAAATTTATCAGTATTCGACTTCATTGTAAATGAAAATTACAAGGAAATTTGGAAAACGTTAATTTTTGATATAATAAGAACTCTTTATTCATAGTGGGTACAAATCTGCGGATTCTTTACATTCGCAAGTGCGTCCCACTGTTAAATCTGGCAGCCACCTCTGGTCTGGCAGTCCCAAAATACTTGACTCAGTGTAGAAGCGGGCGACGTGCATGATAAATTTACCTATCTTAAGTAACATTTTGAAATCTTTACTTATTCTACCAGTATTTAAATGGAAGATGCTCCGAAGAACTAGCTTTATTGCTCCCTTCGGCACGAAACTCGTCAGCCTCGAGTCCACCACTAATAATTTGTACAGGGTTGACATTTTTGTCACACGAGATTGGTCGTTTCTGAGAAAATTTGACGAGGAAGGTAGGGCTAAAGCTATTTCAACCAACGTTTCAATTAGAATGGTGGTCTTACACCAGGGCGATACTCAGAGTATCTTCCAATCTGGAACTTGCCGCACACACATTATATATGATTTTAAATGAATAAATTGTGAAATAACACAAATTAATTTATTTGCACACGCTACATTTCGACCCGCTACCTTCAGATTGCTAGCCGAGAGCCCTTCCCACCGACCACGTAGGCCGTCAAAATCATTCAGTAATTATAATAAAAAATAATATTACATTTAAAAATTTAGGCATATTAGATTTGTCAAAGAATTTATATATAAAAATGCAAAAATCAGTCATTTTAAATACATGTAGGATTACAAAAGATTTTTTAAATATTTATATTGAGGGATCAGTAGGATTTAGAGGTTCAATTAGGAATTCCACAGAGCCGAACCCTCTGATATGAAAATATCTGGAGTCGGTGAATTATTTTCCCATCTGGTCTCTGGTAGGTTGACATGTTGTTCTTGTATTGTTTTGTATTCATAATACTTATATAGTAATTGCATAGCGTGGATTGACTAGATGATCATTTGGGGAAGTGTGTGAAAGGGTTTAGTTTTTCCTGTGGGGAAAATTTAACCCGGAATTTTAAATCTGGTGTGTAAAAGATTATTTGATTCATTCGAATATTCTAACAATTTCATCGTTGTTCGTTTTTCTCCTAACTAAAACGGTTACTAATTTTTGTTATTGTAAAGTTAACAATAGTTATTTTTGATTAAATCGTGCCTTAATTATCGCTTTAACAACTTATCGCCAACATCCGTCCATTTAAAGTGTTAATATTCACACTTAATTCCAACTAAGTTTATATAATATCTTTTTACAGTGAATAATGCATTTCGCATGACTGATGTTTGTTTATGAGTCATGAAAATCTTTGTGAATCGTGATTAGTAATTAGTTTACAATAATTGTCAAATGAGGTCAGGTTGAAGATCAGAAACAATGTTATCTATTCCAGTCTCAGTGAGAGATCGTACGTAAAGTCATCATTCCAGAAACTTCTGTCTTTTTAGTTTTCAAACAAGACGCGTGAGAAGTATGAGGACGAACGTCGATGACAAACAATTATTTTGTTTGTAACCACGAGTTTGTTTAATTTATTAAGACCGACCGGTTTTGCTTAACACAAGCATCATAATGCCCGGGTTCATGGAGTAAGGTTTGTTCGGGTCTTGGTAGTAGATGCATCGTAGAGTTTGGTTGAGGAAGATTTTTGAACTCCCCAGCAGGACTCTCTTGGAAATTGTCTTGCACCGCAGTGGGAGCGATGGATTCATACGTCCGTCACTCCTGGACCTACCATAATACTTGAAAGTGAGGTAAATCAAAGCGACCAATGAGCGCAGACCTCGCGTAATTTCAGTTTCATATCTCAACCAATAGGAGCCTTTAAAAATGACATCATTATCAAAGTGGCCGATGAGTGCAGTGGATGCGTCGGAGGTGCAGTAATTGTCATTTCTGTTTCATCCGATATCCGAATCATGGAAGGGTTATAGAAGTTTCACTTTAAACTTTTTTATAAAATCCGGATCGAAGGACCAAAATTCATCGTATTTTTCAGCTGTAACGCGACGTTTACTCACCTCACGCGGACCTGCCTTGTGAATTGTGACTAATACGACTTATAATAATGGATTATCCGATTGTTAGTGTATTTAGTCATAACTGTGGAGCGATTTGACTGCAAAGGTGTGCTGGCACGCCGAAGCAGCTCCCTACAAGGAAGGTTTTCAATATCGTACGTGCCGGGAAGACGTTATTTCAAATATCTCTAAAATGGCTTCACATAAATAATCCATATATTATGAATAATATCACTGACACACCTGGTAACGGAAATATGCATTGTTTTATTACTGTAGATTGGAGATAGTCGATAATTGAATGAGGAATACCAGAAATAATAGATTTTATAATTGAAACTACAATCATATTAAGAGCGTTTAACCAGCCAGCGGACGAAAATCCACATTTCGTCGAAAGTTGTTCTTACGATCGTGCAGGGCGGTTAAAATGAGAAAGATTAATTATTATCCGGCTTTTTTAAATTATAACTCAATATCGAACTTATTTCAATCCAAGTTAGCTTTAATTTATACCTTCATCCAAAAATGCTGAAAGGCGCGATGATAAAACTATTAAAATAATGTACTTTTTGTAGTTATTTTTTGATTAAAAGTATTTATAATTTTTCAATAATGTCTAAATTTAATAAGAATGTTAAAAAAAAATCTGAAATATATTAGTTTGTAAGTGCGCAAATAAATACACAAATGGACCAATTTTCGTCAAGAAACACATGTACGCACATATTTTTTAATAATTTTATTGAAACTAAAATTAACATGCTTTTGCTAGATAATGTATTGATTTATTTTACTGCATGATTATATTATTTGAAATGGGTGTGCTATGATACAAAATCTTTTTTTGAAAATTTAACAAATCTTCCAACGACCTATGGAATAACCTTATTATACTAAAATTAAAAAATTTTCTCAAAATTTATTACATGCGAATGCTAGATAAAAGAACAATCTTTCGAAATCCATTTATAATTTTTTGTAGAAAAGAGTCAATACGTCTAAAATCTGATTTGAAAATGACATATTTCTGGTTTTCTCTGGTAATGCCCTCTTAATGGTACCAACCTATTAAAAATTGCACAAATTTAACAACAATAGTAAGTCAATTTTTTATAAGAAAAACTCTCTTTTTATAACTTTTGAAGATATTTCCATCAATGTAATATAGCATTGAAGTAGAAGATAACAATAATAATGTAAACGAAAATATGAAAGAGAACAAGACACAGAAAAATGGAAAAAGATGGTCGCAACTGGGACTCCAACCCAGACCTCTCGTCTAACCGAGACGTGCGTTTACCTATTCCGCCATTGCCACTTTCAGTCAAACCGTCATATTTGTCAATCTCATATTTCAAATTTTAGAATTAACAATATTATCTTCAACTATTTTTTTTTCTCTCTTAATAAGAAAAAAATGTGTAAGTTTCCCGCTGATAAAACATTCTTCCACACGAAATACAAAGAGATAAGATGGGAAAGACACATCTCAACATATTATATGTATATTAAAGTCCTCTGCCGCACCTGTCTGTCAGTTCGCGATAAACTCAAAAACTACTGAACGGATTTTCATGCGGTTTTTACCAATAGATAGAGTGATTCATGAGGAAGGTTTAAGTATATAATTTTTCAAGGTTTTGTGAAACTTGGTTGAAATGTATAATATATAAAGGAGAATGTCTGCATGTGGTGGACGAAAGGGCTAGCAAGCGGGCGGTGTGGGTTTGATTTGTATGCAAAGGAAGGTCACTGTCTACATTTGATTTCGAAAACTCTGTCCAAAGCCCGGGCATCGCCGGGGAATTCAGCTAGAATTTAATAAATTCATGCCTTATTTGAAACAGAGCAAAAATCTCTCAACGAATGCCTTCAGTAGCAATTGAAGAAACACAGTGATTTTTTTCGTATCGATAACATTTTAAATATTAGAACCGGAATGTATTTTTAATTTCAACTTTTGTTTCAATTTGGGAGCCGGGAATGGGTACCGCCACCCCGGCAACCTTTATTGGATAACCAACACCTCTGCCATAGGTCACCCCAAGTGGTTCGCTACGTTTGGTGATTTAGCAGGGGTGCCCGGGTTCATGGGGTGAGGTTTGTCTAGGTCTTGCAGGCGGATAACCAGGACACACTAAACCCCAGATTTCTACCCCTTAAACCCTTTTCCTTCCCAAAACTCTCCTCTCCTTCCTTTCCTTAAGAAAAAACCTCCACACAGCATCCCCAAAGATGATATAGGCCCTGTAGGAAATTATTTTCCTCAAGGCCTCCTGTGTGGAGCTCATGTAAAAAAAAAATCATTTTCATGGCTTATTTTGCGATTTTATCTATCGGGGGAATTTATATAATTTAATTACCTTTACGTCTCCAGAAATGTACAGAGATTATCTTTAAAAATACATATATTTATATAGGAGCTTAAAAACTTACAAATCCATAGGAATTCGGAATGCGGGGTCTTGGATTTGGGTTAATAAAATTATATGCATGTGTCGTCTTAACGTGGTAAAACCACAGTTTGAAAATGCCATTAAACGCCGAAAGCTGTCACAATAATAAAAAGAAAAATACTTGTATGATTTAAGTTTAAATGTAAAAATAAAATAAGCAATTACAACGGATTACAGCAGATTAAAGCCTTATCAAGTTTGGTTAAAGCATTTGAAACAATCAAGTTCTCGAAAGTCTGAGATACGAGACGCATTTTCATTTCTTTAATGCACACTTTTTCCTCTCCTGTTTCTAGAAGCTTGCTGATAAAACTCTGCCTGTTATTACTTGTAATTTCAAGTGTGGGAGTAATTGTTAAATGCGAAATTATTACCGCTAATCTCTGTCTTGTTATTATTACAATAATGAAATTAAATTCTCGAAGAATGTTGAAGTATATTGCTATCAGCACATTTTTTTAATGCGCAGTGTCGTGTCGGTTTGTAGTAATTAATTTTGGTTTGATTTAATTGATGGATAAATTTTGGTTACATGAGAATATGAGTCTGTAGACGTGCATACCGAAATGCATGCGAAAATGCAGTCAAAATGACGTAATCATGGTGTTATTTGAGATGGGTTTAGTGATAAAGCTAATGCGTGTGCGATGCGTGGAATGCTGCGTTTGATTTAATGGCATTTTTTATTTGATTGCGTTTATAATTATTAAAGTGAAACTTCTTTAACAACGTTGTGATTTGATACTCGATGTAACGGAAACGACACTAAAAAGAGACAAACACATACATCTATAGGATTTAGCCTGCGAGAGAATAAGATAGAATGAAACCTTACCGCATTGGACGCTTTGATTATGAGCTCACTTTTCAAGGCTCTTAATGGTTGAGATAATATGGTGAAGGTTTCGCTACTAGTGCGTGTGAACTACACTTGACTTTTTCGAATACGTCTATTTGAATTTCACTTTTTTTTATTGAATGAATGTATGAATGAAGTGGAATCATGGAGGTTGAAAATAATAGCATAAGCTACTTCCCGAGATTCAATCGAGCTGAAACTCGGTAGATTCGATTAACTTTTGGTAGCAATCATGGATACACGCGCGGACATAAATATATGCATTTCTCTGAAATTCGATAAATTTCAGCACTTAAGGCTCTGCAACCGGGCCCGAAAAGAAGAAGATGGAGAGATAAGAAATTACGAATGTTAGAGGAGAGCGCTAACATTTACAGCGACAAAACGGATGCGAAAATTGCGAAAATGTTTAATAAAACACGACTCGTTTAAAATAGAGCAAAAATCTCGCGGGCATTATCTTAAACAGCATCTAAAAAAACACTGTGAATTTTTTCATACATATAAGTTGTAAAATAACTGAAACAAACGTGTTAATAATACTTTTTGGAGCATACTTTGCGATTTTTTTCTATCAAGGGAATTTTATTTAGAAAAATGAAACAATACAACTTTGTATAAACCACTTATATAATGTGCAAATCCGACCGGTTTCGGAACAAACGTTCCTTCGTCAGGGAAAGCTTATACTAATTTGACAGTTTAGAACAATGTTTTATTATGGTAGGGGTGGAGCCGTTGTTTGTTAATAATGTAGATTGGGAGGGTAGGTATTAGTGTAGAGTGGGTGGGTAGGGGAACATATCATGATTGGGCTATATGACAATATTTTTTGTTTGTTGATTATAGATTCATTATTTTAATTTAAAAAAAAAAAATTAATTTAATTGATTCATTATTCGAATTTTATTTCATTTGCGTTTCGGCGCGGGCAAAGTCTAGATATTATCTTCAAGAATAACATATAGTTTTTTAAGAGCTTTAAAACTTACCGTGTTTAAGGGAAATATGAAATAAATCGGTACAAATCCGGGTTGCGGGCCCTTAAAATATATAAAATAAGTGTCGGTCTTAGGCATTTGGCATTTGGCTCAGTAGGGAGCGTGGTTGTCTTCAGTTCTTTTGTAGAAAGGTTCAATCCTAGACATTCAAAAATAGACGTAAAATCTCTTGAGGAGGCCAAGACCCACCAGGGGTTGTAGAGCCAAGAGTCATGTTGATGATGATGATGATAATAATAATATGACCTAGGAGGTTTACCTCAGTTCGAAGTTTCTTTCAAGTGTGATCTTGGTTTGATTTGATAATGGCTTCTTGGTTGTGATAACGACCCTCCTCTTTGTAGTTACTGTAAAAATCAGGATATCTCCCAGAATGAGATCCTAGCGCGTTGTTTCATCTCGTCCCCAGCCGCGACCAGAATTCCGACACAAATCAATCAAGAGAGATTGAAGGAATTTAACTGTAGTCTCTTCGAGACTGAGCCAAGCGAGTTGGCACTGGTACAATTGTGCCAATAATTTAGCGACAACACAGTCTTTACTGGCCAATCCGCGACCGTCGCAATCTACAATATATTATACGGTGAACTACAATTCTACCTCTTCTCTGAACAGATGAACGCACGATTACATAAATGACATTTATCTACTATCCATCTATTTCGATCGGTAGATACTCGTATCAATTAGAAGTTGATCATTAATCCATTTAAATATTTTATGAATAACCTTTAATTTAACGATTTCGTTAGTATGCTTTTATTTTTATTTAACTCGAACACAAATAATAAATGTTACGAAGGTTTAAGCAATGGTTTTGATGGTAACCGAACAACTCAGCACAGTTACAAATAAATACAATTTTGGAAAGTGATATGAAGTAATGAAATTTGATGTAAAATTCTTGGTTAAACATTTTAAATGGGTTGCATTAGGTTGAGTTACATTTAATTTTTTATAAGAAAAACTCTCTTTTTATAACTTTTGAAGCTTATTTCCATCAATGTAATATATCTGTATATATGAAAGAGAACAAGATACAGAAAAAGGCAATGGTCGCAACTGGGACCTATCGTATATATATCATTGATGGGAATAACCTTCAAATGTTATAAAAAGAGAGTTTTTCTTATGAAAAATTTAATATTCATTTAGAATTTTTTTTAAAGTCAATATTAATAGACGGCCGGCATAGTCCAGCGGTAAGGCTCTTGACTCGCACACCGGAGGTCGCGGGATCAAATCCCGGCGTGGCAAATAAATTTTATTTGATTATATTGTGTTATTTTACAATTTATTCATTTAAAAATAATATATAGTTTATTTGCGGCACGTTCCAGAGTGGAAGATACTCTCAGTATCGCCCTGGTATAAGACCACCATTCAGAATTGTAACGTTGCTTGAAATGGCATTAGCCGTGTTTGGTGACCAGATCCGAATAGCCAGGTACTTCCCTACCTTCCTCTTCCCTATCTCCTTCCCCTCCCCGCGACATACCCCAATTGGGGATGCCATAGTTCAGTGGTTGAGTGGGCATCCCAGGCGTCCCGTGTTCGATTCCTCAGCTGGCTAAGTCCTTCATCACGAATCGAGCAACATTTTCGGCTTACTGTGGTGGTAGTAGGAGATTTTCAAATATTGTCGGGTTATTCGTAACCCGGGAATGTTTGTATTTATTTTTAAAGAGAAAGAGTTCCATATGAATAAATTCGGATACATACACACTTACCCTTAACACGAAGAAAACTAAATATGTTACTTCAAGCATCAATACTACAGGCCAACCTAATGATGATTACTCCATAAAAATTCATAGCTGTACGAATTCCAATGAATGTAGTGAGTGCCCCAGTATAGAGCGCACTTCACAGATAAAGTACCTCGGCCTCACCATTGACCCATACCTCAAATGGAACCTACATACCCAGATCATTGCAAATAAAATTAGAAAAACAATACACTTCTTCAGATCCATAAGGAACTTTCTTAACTTACAACTCTTAAAAACGATTTATTTTGCAATCACCCAATCTATCATTGAGTATGGTATCATTGCATGGGGAGGGGGCACTTCATCAGCTCTAGATCCTGTCGAAAAGGCACAGAAAACAATTATGAAAATTATTCTCAAACTTCCTCTAACTGCAGACAGTGACCTTATATTCAAAATAATGAGAGTATTTGATGTTCGACAGATCTATGTAAAAACTATCCTCATGCATCTCTTTAAAAACAAACATGTGCTTTACGAAAAAAAAATAAACTTAAGATATACACGTAACTCCAACAAAGACATATTGCAAGTTCCAGCACTCTCTTCCACCTTTGGTCAACGTAGCTTTAGATACTTTGCCACAAAAATATTCAACATTCTCCCAGAAAACATCAAACTGAGTCAAACACAGAGAGAGTTTAAAAAATATGTTAAAATATGGATACATTCTAATGATCGAGCCTATACTGGTGCCCTCACCCAAACGCCCAGTCATTGACAGTTGTTATTGTAGTAATAACCTTGCAGTTTATGAATTGTGTAGGTATATGCAAACAATTATGTTAACTAAAATAAAGTTTTTGCTGTATGGAAACCTACTTTACACATTTATAAAAAAACCATAGATAAAATTGCGAGAAACAATTAACAAAATTTCTGCCTCAATACAGGTTCACCTAGTGAGGCAGGCAATGCACAACTAAAAATACTGTATAACTATACTACTCCTGTGTAACCTTTCTTACATTACTTTCTGTTTGTTAATTTTTCTGTACTGATTGATGTAATCTATTTGTAAACTACATTGAGTATGTAATTTTTTTATTTTTTTTAGTTATATTGTTGTTATTTCATTGAATAAAGATTATTATTATTATTATTATTATTATTTATCCGAGACGCTATCCAGGATACAAACCAATTCTGAATGAATGTTTCCAATAAAAAGGGTAGTTGCCCGTAATACGGAAAAATAATTAGTTGAAGATAATATTGTTAATTCTAAAATTTGAATTATGATATTGACAATTATGACATTTTGACAGAAGGTGGCAAGAGCGAAATTGGTTAACGCGCACGTCCCGGTTAGACGAGAGGTCTGGGTTCGAGTCCCAGTTGCAACCATTGTCTTTTTCTGTGTCTTGTTTTCTTTCATATTTTCGTTTAGATTATTATTGTTCTTCTTCAATGAGTTACATTTTTTTATGCTTTGAATGTCTATACCATATCATTGATTTGCCACTGCGTTGAGTTGTTATGAAACTGCTTTTGACGGCCTCCGTGAGTGTTTTCAATCCTAGGTCACGTGTTTAAATCCCGGCTTGCGCAAGAAAATTTTTATTTGATTAATTTCTGTTATTTCAAAATGTATAGTATATTTGCGGCACTTTTCAGTGATCTCGCTTTTTTTAACATTTGCTCCACATAGGAGGCCCTGAGGAAAATAACTCCCCTCACGGTCCGTGTGGTCTCTGGGAATGCTGTGTGGAGAGTATTTTTTAAAGAAAGGAAGGAGAGTAAATTCTGGAGATCAGTGTGTCCAGTGTGGCAAACGTATGCATTTATCCCTCCGACTGCGGTGCAAGGCGATGTTCCGAGAGAGACCTGTTGGAGGGGTCAAAAGCTCTCCCTCACCATGCATATGATGGGCAGACGCATCAGCCGCTAATATCCGGACAAACCTTGCTAATTCACTAAACATAACGAAGAACTTAGGGTGACCTACCGCAGAGGTTTTGGAAAACCAATAAATGTTTCTGGGGTGGCGATATCAATACCCGCCTCCCAAATTGAAGCTTCTTTCAGTAACATTGCTTGAAACGGCTTGAACCGTATTTTGTGACTAAATATTAACAACCAGGTGATCCCCCACATTCCTCTGTCACATCTCTTCCTTCCCTCCACTACCTTCAGCCTCACAACTTACTCCAATTGGGGATGCCATAGTCTCACTGACTCAAGTGTTGGGACGTTGGGAGCAGTTGGGACTCTTGCGTGGAACTTACATTAAAATAAACTTAATTAATTAAGTATTTCCACTCTCTACTACTGTCATATTCTTCTTATTCTACGGGAGACCCAGGTTCGAAATATCTGGCGCTTTATCGCGCGTTAGAACGCGAAGGGTCGATACAAAGCGTCTCAAACTGATTCATTTACATTTCTTTTTACTGTAAATTAAAAATATTTGTACATTTATTAAACACTAACCTTCTTAATAATAAACCCAATTTAAATTTTACATAACTGATAAATTTTACATAACGTTTACCATTCAAAAATTGTTATTTATCGGTTGTGTAAAATTGTAAGCACATTTTTTAATAATATTTATAATAAAGCAAGTATGAAACTTAATTCCACTTTAATTATTTATTTGACCATAACCGGTTTCAGCTTGTTAAAACCATCTTCAGACTGGTACAAATTATTCTTAATCTACGGTTTATATACATAACATATTTTACATGAGCTCCACACATGAGGCCCTGAGGAAAATAATTTCCCTCAGGGCCTATGCCATCTTTGGGGATGCTCTGTAGATTTTTTTTTAAGGAAAGGCAGGAGAGGAAAGTTCGGGGAAGGAAAAGGGTTTAAGGGGTGGGTAGGAATCTGGGATTTAGTGTGTCCTGGTCGTCCGCCTCCAAGACCTAGACTCCTAGACAAACCTCACCCCATGAACCCGGGCACCCCTGCTAAATCACCAAACGTAGCGAACCATTTGCAGTGACCTATGGCAGAGGTGTTGGTTATCCAATCAAGGTTCCCGGGGTGGCGGTACCCATTCCCGCCTCCCAAATTGATAATTATAAGGGTTTTCGTACATTTGTTTCTAAGTCGTCTTTGACTGTGGAATTTCTAATTGTTTTGGTTATTTCTAGTAGTCATAAAAACCTCGGGTTTGTAGCTCACTTCGATATTGTTTGGGGAATACCTTACAAGTAATAATATGAATTAATAATGACCTAATTTTATTGTTGTTAAATCGATATTATATTTTGATTGAGTTTTAAAGGGACACGTGGAGTAGGCACAATCTTATAATGATCATTAGTTATTATATAAACAAAATACATGTATTGTCTTAGAACATGTGATGAAAATTAGTTTTTTTCCCGTCTTTTAGAAAGGCCCTAATAAATTTGTACCAATTCGCAACCCTAACAATTTTAAATCCCATTTAAAGCTATCGATACATTCTTCGCAACACTTTACACAATGAAAGTGAAACATTTTATGCAATAAAACAAACACAAAGCGGTTAAAGAAAGACGGATGAAAAAAACAACTTTGAAAGAGTAAGAAAGTGTTTAAAAAAACGTACAGGAAGAGATATAAATGTGTTTGGAAAGTGTTTTGAAAAACGATCGAAAAGAATACCACGCTTTTTTCACAATTGGATCAGTAGGTCTTTGAAATGTCGTCTGCGTGTAGGACCTCTGTAATGTAATGCTCGGGAATAAGGCTAAATCGACAGATATACGGAAATAGGCAGCCAAGACAAAGTGAGCGTCGGGACGCCGACATCTGTTATACAATTCGGCGTCGTTGCGTTTAGTTTGCGCCGTTTTGTGCAATTTGTAATTTGTTCGCCGGCTTATATCAATAGACTATGCGACATGTTATGTGCGGATATGTCGGGTGCAACGTCTAGCGCTCGGTGCAATCTTTGTACCCAAAATGCAATAGTAATGCAGTTTTGAGGTGCGCTTTGGGGTCGCGTTGACGTGATTTTAAAACGTTTATGTTTTCATCTTTATGAGTACGTTTATTTGGTGTTTATTGACGCACAGATTTGGTATTTGGTTTTTGTTAACGGCTTGTGATTAGTCATGTGTAAGTTTTTTTATAATTGTTTAAATGATATTAACTCATAGTGGATTTAAAAAAAAAATTAACTACATATCTACCCAAGTTACCCCTCCTTATCCATTCAGCCTCTCAATTTACCCCAATCGAGGATGCCATAGTCTCACTGGCTTTGGGAAATTGAAATTGGTTCGATATAACATTCAAATATATGTATATCGACAGCGGATACATGAAATGCTGTTAAGGTTTTTTTTCTCTTTCTATCTACGTCGTCGAAAAATTTCCAGAAAAAAGAGTGCGACATGCATTTTACGACATATATATTACGACAAAATATATTAAATACTGTTATTTTAAAAAATTCCAAAAATCCTTCAAGTGTCCTGAAAGATGTATTCAATGTAATTTTAATATGAAAAATCATAATTATAGGTTTAAAAAAACAGGATGTACGATTTTATGAAAAAAAGAAAAAATATATATTTTCGCTCTACTATTTCAAATTTCCGTGATCGATACTTTTTGTCAATACCGCCTAGCAGTCTCAACTTCTCCCAATCTTTTGGAGCCAGTGAGACTATGGCACCCTCAATTGGGATATGCTGTGACGCTGAAAAGAGCGGGAAGGACAACGAGAAGGATGCGCGGAAGAGGAAGGTTGGGATGTTTCTAACAATTCATCAATGGATCGTGGTCTTAAGTATTTATCCATGTTTTATGGGATTGTGTATTACTTATTCTTTTTCACATTCCTAAAATATGCATGATATATTAATTGATGTTCCTAATAATTTAAGACCCGGTGTACCCGCTCAAAAAGAAGAAGAAGAAGAGATATGTAAATACGAATGTTAGCGAATGCGATAATATTTAAGCGAAAGTTGTGAAAATGTTTCATAAAACACGACTCGTTTAAAATAGAGCAAAAATCTCGCGGGGGTTGTCTAAAAAAGAAACTTACAGAAACACTGTGAATTTTTTCATACATATAACTTGTAAAATAACAAACGTGTTTATAATAATTTTCGGAGCATACTTTGTGAATTTTTTCTGTCGAGGGAGTTCCGGCGTGGAGAATGTAAAGATATTATCTTCAAGAATAACATATTACATATTTTTAAGAGCTTTAAAACTTTAACTTAAAGTATTTAAGGAAAATATATAATAAATCGGTAGAAATGCGGGAAGGCGTGACTTAAATACAATGGATATTATTCTTAAGGGCCTTTAACCAGCCAGCGGCAGAAAATCCACATTTCGTCGAAAGATGTTCTTACGACCGTACAGAGCGGTTTCAATGAGAAAGATTAATTATTCTCCGTAACAGCTTTTTAAAATTATAACTCAATATCGATTTTATTTCATTCCAAATTTGCTTTAATTTATACCTGAATTTATACAAAAGGCGTGATGATAAAACTATTAAAAATTATGTTCTTTTGTAATAATTTTTTTATTATAAATATTTATGATTTTTCAATAATGTCTAAGCAAAATAAATAAGCGAAAAAATCTGAAATATATTAATTTGTAAGACCATAAATAGATGGTTAAAATAGAGAAATTTTCGTCATAAATAAGTGTTCGGATATATTTTTTAATGATTTTATTTGAACTAAAATTAAAATTTTGAAACATGCGTTTACTAGATGACGTATTGATTTACAATAATGTATGATATGAAATATGTCATGCGTTTACTATAAATAAAAGAACAATCTTTCGAAATCAATTTACAATTTTTTTTGTAAAAGAGTCAATACGTCTAAAATTAGATTTAAAAATGACATATTTCCGGTTTTCTATGATTATACCCTCTTAAAGTATAATAATATGATATTATAAACAATCTGATATTCGAGATAGAAGGAATGCGGCTTTATCTTATATTTATAAAAGTGAAATAAACCGATTAAGAAAACCTTTTGTTATTGTATTTTTTATATAAAACATCTTGTGCGGCATTTTGCACGAGTGCCTTGTGAAATTAAACACTTCTAATTTAATTATTACGCTTATAAGTTCTTATTTTATTAACAAAGGACATTCCTTCAAGTCTGGGTGGCCCTGTGGGACTTCGATAAACACTGATTAAACCACTGATCACATAATTCATAGAAATGTTATCTTTAGCGATATGAAAACTGGTGTCACCAATAATTATTGCACCCTTCCATTTGAATGTTTGGTGTAACTCTAATAACACGGCTTGTTTCAAAATATTTGTGTAAGTTCTATTCGAGTTCTGTTATTGTAACATTATAGACCAGTTGCTTAATAACACTGAAATAATCGCAGAACAACAAGTTTTGAGAGGCTAACAAGAGTTAAGTTTTTTTTTTTTTTTTTTTTTTTTTTTTTTTTTGTTAATTTTAAGCACCCGCTAAACTGCCAAAGCAGTTTGTCAGCAGGTCAATTTAACAATATTAATATAACATTAAATCACATGATAACATGAATCACAATATCAATCAATCACATAATCACAATATAACATGAAACCACAATACACAAAATAGATACAGAAGAATAACTTTTAAATAGCTACAATACAAAGGCATAAAATATACAGATAGACAGATAGATTTTTAGCCTCTCAAAAGGTGGGCGTACTGTACAGGGCTACCAGATACTTTTAATAGTACACAACTGCTAACACTGTACAAATTGCAAGCACGCCAAACGGTTGAATTTGGCAGCCACCTCCGGTCTGGAGCCTCAAATACCTGAAAAACCCCGAATTTGGGTAGAGCTGGTCCGTTTGACAAATTCTCCTGTCTTAACAGACAGATTGCAATCTTTAGAGCACATGTAGGAATGCTGTCCTTGTTCTACCGGTGTCTCAATGGAAGATGCTCCGAGGAACTAGCGCCATTGATTCCTTCGGCGCCGGTGAGCAGTTCGACATTTGTTACATGAGAACGGCTCGTTTCTACGATTTCTTCTTGAGTTCGACAGCTTGTCTATAGAACGATTTGCAGGCCTCTGTATTTCCTCACCCCCTGCAACATGAATCTCTTCAAAATCCAGGTTCACTTCTTCCTTTCATCATCACAGCTACTCCAAAGATGACAAAGGCCCTGAAGGAAATTATTTTCCTCAGAGCCTCCTGTGTGGGGCTATTTTTAAAAAAATATCTGTGTCAGAGAAAAGTTATTTGACAGTAGAATCATATTACCGAGCGGAATTGCCACCGCTTCGAAACACTAAAAGTCCCGTGCCTGCTCTTGTGAAGTTGTCGGGAACATAATTTTTTTTTATATATATACGCATGACGGTGTATCCTCATGCAAATGCATGGTTGCGGGTGCCTTAAAAAACATAAATAATAAATAATATAAATAATAAAAACTTTAAATGTTTTTTTGCAAAAAAGTAAGGAAACATTTACCTTATTTTGGACACTTGGAAACGCCCATAAAACACTTCTATTGGTATAACTTTTCAGTGTAGATATCTGTTTCACATTTAGTCCTTCGTTAAGTATATTTCTGGTTTCTAATGCATTTTGCACCTGTCGCGTTATAAAATAGAGCAAAATCATTTAGCCGAATTACAGGTACCTACGAGTAAACACATCTCAAAGGTGAATCTGTGAAGATAATATCAACTAATTAGATTCTGCGTTCCTGGGATTCGGAGATCTGTTTTATCTGTAGGAGTTTCGAGAAGTGTTTAACTGCTTCTTCAGATCAGCGCAAAGTCAAGGGAAAATACATTAATAATATTACTTGTTTAATAATATTAAGTGTCTATGTTGAAATACCTTCTCCATTTTAACTTTAGTATAAAGTGGAAAATATATTTTCTGCAATAATTGTAACATTCTACAACTGTGGGCAATGGAAGCTTATATGGTTTGAATTAATTAAAAAAAAAATAATTTCGTTGGTCCGCTCTGTGTGTATTGTATATGTAACTCGGGTTCAATGAACTCTAGGACTACTTAGGAACATTCAAATTAAATTTATTTTTATTAATTGAAAATGTAGTAGTCCAGTGGGTAAGACTCTTGACTCACAATCCGGAGGTCGCGGGTTCGAACCCGGCATGCGCAAATAAATTTTATTTGATTAATTTGTGTTATTTCACAATTAATTCATTAAAAATAATATATAGTATATTTGCGGCATGTTCCAGAGTGGAAGATACTATCAGTATCGCCCTGGTGTAAGATACTATCAGTATCACCATTCAGAATATAATACTTTCAATTAATCAATATGGTTTTCAAAAAAACAAAAGTACATCAGATGCCATTGCCAGTGTGACTGACTTCATTGTAAAAAGCCTTGATAAAGGAAATAAATGTATCTCAATCTTTTTAGACCTTTCTAAAGCTTTTGATACAATATCACACATTAAACTAATTAAAAAACTAGAGAACATCGGCATTTCGGACAAAGAGCTAAACTTCTTCAAAAGCTACTTAAATGGACGCCAACAACAGGTTAAAATACAGAATACTCTCAGTAATCAGCGCTCAACTGACTATGGAATTCCACAAGGAAGCGTTTTGGGACCGACTCTGTTCTTACTGTATATTAACAACTTTTGCAACCTTGAAAGTCAAGGACACATTGTTAGCTTTGCAGACGATACCGTCTTATGATTCGAAGACAATAATTGGTCAGCTGTATTTAAAAAAGCTGAAGAAAATATTAACTTCATTAAAAAATGGCTAGATATAAACACACTTACCCTTAACACGAAGAAAACTAAATATGTTACTTCAAGCATCAATACTACAGGCCAACCTAATGATGATTACTCCATAAAAATTCATAGCTGTACGAATTCCAATGAATGTAGTGAGTGCCCCAGTATAGAGCGCACTTCACAGATAAAGTACCTCGGCCTCACCATTGACCCATACCTCAAATGGAACCTACATACCCAGATCATTGCAAATAAAATTAGAAAAACAATACACTTCTTCAGATCCATAAGGAACTTTCTTAACTTACAACTCTTAAAAACGATTTATTTTGCAATCACCCAATCTATCATTGAGTATGGTATCATTGCATGGGGAGGGGGCACTTCATCAGCTCTAGATCCTGTCGAAAAGGCACAGAAAACAATTATGAAAATTATTCTCAAACTTCCTCTAACTGCAGACAGTGACCTTATATTCAAAATAATGAGAGTATTTGATGTTCGACAGATCTATGTAAAAACTATCCTCATGCATCTCTTTAAAAACAAACATGTGCTTTACGAAAAAAAAAAAACTTAAGGTTTACACGTAACTCCAACAAAGACATATTGCAAGTTCCAGCACTCTCTTCCACCTTTGGTCAACGTAGCTTTAGATACTTTGCCACAAAAATATTCAACATTCTCCCAGAAAACATCAAACTGAGTCAAACACAGAGAGAGTTTAAAAAATATGTTAAAATATGGATACATTCTAATGATCGAGCCTATACTGGTGCCCTCACCCAAACGCCCAGTCATTAACAGTTGTTATTGTAGTAATAACCTTGCAGTTTATGAATTGTGTAGGTATATGCAAACAATAATGTTAACTAAAATAAAGTTTTTGCTGTATGGAAACCTACTTTACACATTTATAAAAAAACCATAGATAAAATTGCGAGAAACAATTAACAAAATTTCTGCCTCAATACAGGTTCACCTAGTGAGGCAGGCAATGCACAACTAAAAATACTGTATAACTATACTACTCCTGTGTAACCTTTCTTACATTACTTTCTGTTTGTTAATTTTTCTGTACTGATTGATGTAATCTATTTGTAAACTACATTGAGTATGTAATTTTTTTTTTTTTTTTTTAGTTATATTGTTGTTATTTCATTGAATAAAGATTATTAAAAAAAAAAAAAAAGAATTGAAACGGTGATTAAAAATGGCTTTAGCCGTGTTTAGTGACCAGATCTGAATAGCCAGGTACTTCCCAACCTTCCTCTTCCCCACCTCCTTCCCCTCCCCACTACCTTAAGCCTCACAACATACCCCAATTGGAGATGCCATAGTCTCACTGGCTCCAGACGGGAGCAGTTGAGATTCTTGTGCGGTATTCACTGTAAAAAAAAAAAATGTGTGTATTTTGTTAAAATCTCACGTTACTTGAAAAGAATAAACGAAGTGGCCTATTTAGGTTTTTGTAAACTTTAATTTGAAGCTATTTTTTTATGTTATTGTCTCATTTTAAATTGTGCTGTAATTGGGTAAGATACTAATTTCGGTTATTGGTGCATGGGTTATGTAAAATATTTCTGCGTAATACGTAACATCTTCAAATTCTATGAATTTTTAATTTTTGTAACTTGGAACTGGCATAAATCATATTAGACAAGCGATAAAATAGGTATCAAAATAATTTAATTAATTGATTATTTATTTTTCGAATTGTGTATTTGTTTTGTTTAAATGTTTGACAGATGCTTATTTGAATTTATGTACTGAAGAAACGTGGTGACACAAAGCGCATGGTTTGACTGAATGGGGTATTTTCGCAAACTATGGTAATTTACAGTATTAACATAACTAATTACTACAGTAAAAAATGTTTGGAAGATTTAAAATTTATTTTTCTGCATCTGATCGTTGTACTAAAAATATGTAGATATTTTTCATTCATAATTGTTGATTTAAAAAATCGCACATTCCAAAACGGTTCCATCTGGCTACAATGTCATTATGACATAGAAAACGCCACTGTCTGACAAGACGACTGTCACCAACGTTGCCCGGCGTGACGTCAACGCCGCCAAATTCAGCAATAAAAACGAGCATGTCGTTTTGGCGGCCAGTCGAAAATGGCACATTTAAATCGTCATAGAAAATTTATTCGTTAACTCAAAAATCACTATCGTAATTATTTACTTTTTTTCCGAGACAAAAAAAGCATTTAAAATACTAAGGACAGTGGACATACCTTTGTGACCCATAGTTCACTTCACGGGTCTGCACTAGAGATGGGTGAGTTCTCCATTTTGTCGGAGGCCTCTCATGCGTTCCCTTTTAAAAGTACTCAAGGAGCAGGTCCCGGGTCCGAGTTCTTTGGTGCGAACTGGTTAAGGACCTCGGAGCCGGACCCAGATAGAACCCGCACAAGAACTCGAACCCGGACAAGAAACCTCACGATTCGCAAGTGGCGGCGGACCGTGGATAGGGGGCATACATTGATTACGTGATTAGTTTTTCTTCCAATCTAGACCCATCCCCCCCCTTGGTGAGATAAATTTGGGCCACTTGCTTTATTCTTTTCAAGTAACAAGAGATTTTGCTGGACCCCCCTCCCCACTTTTGAGCTCACATAATTAATGTATGCCCCCATATGGGGACGCCGGAGGCAATCGGGTTCCGGCTCCGGCTACGAGTTCGGGGTTTGGGTCCGAGTACTGAACAAGGTTCTTTATGAAAATTTATCTGTCAACGCAAAAATAAAATAAAAATACCTCCACTATCTATCGTAATTTTTTTCTTGTACACCATACGGGACACCAATAGAGGTCAATCAATCTGGTTCCGGATCCGGGTCCGGCTCCAAGTTCCGATTTCCGGGTTTGCGTCCGAGTCCTGGGTCGGGTTCTCTGGGAGTAGTCGATTTGAAAAAGGAGTAAAGAAGTAGGATGGGACGGAAGAAATGGGAGACTGACGGCCGGCCGTGGTCGAGGGGTTGGTTCTTGACTCACAATCCGAAGGTCGCGGGATCGAATCCCGGCGTGCGCAAAAAGGATTCGTTTCCCGCGAAGAACCCGGTTCAAGAGCCCACTCCAGCTGAACCTACACATTGCCAGTCTGCAATACTTTAAATAATGAACTAATTGCAAAGTTGCACATTCGCTGGTCGATCAACAATGATGTAAATTGAATAAAGCTGACATAGGTGCGAGCGACTGCATCAGGGGTATATTTAGAGACGATATACTGAAGAGATGCATAGTGCATACACATACCCGGCTGCATACAGTCGGTATCCAAAGCAGTACAGCAGAGGTGCATTTGCTGCAGTTAGATGCATTCCTGTGATAGACAAATTCGTCACAGACCAGCGCTAGACATTATTCCGACTATTTTCTTTTGCAAATCCACATTACCAGAAGTGCAGCGCGGCAGCTGCGCATAATGGCTTTTTAGCGCCTACACTCGTTTAATTGCGGCTTTAATGTGTTTTATCAGATTACATTAAACGAATTCTTTGTTTTATATATCTATATCTAAATTTATGTTAATTGGCGATTGGTTTCGGATGAGCAATAAATTCATTTACCTAAGGGCGTTTAACCAGCCAGCGGCCGAAAATCCACATTTCGTCGAAAGATCCACATTACGATCTTACAGGGCGGTTCCAATGAGAAAGATTAATTATTCTCCGTTCCATATCTATTTTATTCCATTCCCAATTTACTTTAATTTATATCTACATCCAAAAATGCTGAAAGGCGTGATGATAAAACTATTAAAATTATGTACTTTTTGTAATTATTTTTGATCATAAGTATTTATCTTTTTTCAATAATGTTTAAGCAAAATAAGAATGTAAAAAAATCTGAAATATATTAGTTTGTAAGTGCGCAAATAAATACACAAACGGACCAATTTTCGTCAAGTGTACGAATGTATTTATACATGTACGTATATATTTTTTAATGATTTTATTTAAATTAAAAATAATATTCTGAATCATGCGTTTACCAGGTAATGTATTGATTTATTTTACTGCATGATTATATGATTTGAAATGGGTGTTGTATAATACAAAATCTTTTTTGAAAATTTAACAAATCTGCCAACGACCTATGGTATAACCTTATTATACTAAAAATAAACATTTTTTCTCAAAATTTAAAACATGCTTTTACTAGATAAAAGAACAATCTTCCGAAATCAATTTATAATTTTCTGTCAATACGTCAGAGTCAATACGTCTAAAATCTGATTTAAAAATGACATATTTCTGGTTTTCTCTGGTTTTACCCTCTAAAACTGGCAGATTTAAGATGAAATCATGTCTGATCGTGTGGGAAATATGGAGATTCGCAAACAATCCAAGGTTGATGTGAGTGAAATGAGTAAGTTGTGAAAAGGATGTTTAGATGATTGGGCCATGGTGACTGAAGAAAGGGGTGTGAGTAAAAGTGGTCGGGCTGCCCGGGGAAGACATGGCACGATCAAGTGAACCAAATACTTTAATCAGGCCATGTCAAGAGTCCAAATAACAGAAGGATGTGTCAAGAATAAGGAAATTTAACATAGAACTCACCAAGAAAAAATGTATTAAAAATATATTGTAAATTGTACGCTGTAATCACTGTGGTCGAAGGATAAGGTTCTCAACTAGCAATCCGAAGGTCGGAGATTCAAATCCCGGCATGTGCAAGTAAATTTTATTTGATTTATTTGTATTATTTCACAATTTAATATAATATAAGGTATCTACATTTGGGGCACGTCTCAGAGTGGAAGATATTCTCAGTATCGCCATGGCGTGCCTAAGACCACCATTCAGAAGCATTGCTTGAAATAGCTTTAGCCAATTTAAATGGCTTTAGCCGTGTTTGGTGACCATATCCGAAAAGTCAGGTACTTCCCCACCTTCGTCTTACCCATATCCTGTCCCTCTTCACCACCTTCAGCCTCACAACATACCCCAATCGTCGATGCCATAATCTTATTGGCTCCAGACGGGAGCGTTGGGACTCTTGTGCCGTATACACATAAAAAATACAAATGAAATAAACGAGACAATGTATGAATGTGATTTAAGCAAGGAGTGTGCCAAGACTGACTTCCTTGGAGGTCTACCATCTCTTGTCTAGCCCTGCGGGGAAAATAAGCGAACAAATAAGATTTATTTAATTTTCAAAATTCAATTTGGAAGGCGGGAATGGGTACCGCCCCCCCGGGAACCTTTATTGGATAACCAACACTTCTGCCATAGGTCACCCCAAATGGTTCTCTACGTTTGGTGATTTAGCAGGGATGCCCGGGTTCATGGGGTGAGGTTTGTCTGGGTCTTGGATTCGGATAACCAGGAGACACTGAACCCCAGATTCTTACCCCCCCCCCTAAACACTTTTCCTTCCCAGAACTCTCCTTCCTGTCCTAAAAAAAACCTCCACACAGCATCCCCAAAAATGACATAGGCCCTGAGGGAAATTATTTTCCTCAGATGTTTTAGAAAATTCATTCAATAGCACAATCATTTATTCCTCTTGTCGTGCTATACTGTGCTAGAACATCTGTTCTTGAGTTGTTGAATTTTAGTAGCCAGATTTGAATAGCGAGGGATTTCCCAATCTTCCTCTTCTAATCTCCTTCCATTTAGCCTTACAACATACTATAATTTATTGGGGTATGCCACAGTCCAACGTGCTTCGGGCAGTTGTGAATGTGAATACATAATACCTATAAATCAATTAAACAAAAAAATAAACTGTAATTTTATAAATGTATTCAGATATCATAATAAAAGTGGGAAAATGTTGCTTGTGCAAAGATGGAGAACTTAGCTAGCAGAGAATCGAACCCTCGGGGCCTGCCTTGGAACCCGGCGCATTTATCCACACGGCTACTAACTAATAATAATAATTCATCGAATAAGTACTGAAAATTAATCTATTTATTATTTCCTTTCTTACAGATTCTACTGGGAACATCAGAACGATCCACAAAAGCAACCCAATTTGGTAAGCTTTAAAACAATTTTTATAAAGATATATTTTAAAATTATCTCATTCTATTGGTAATAATAATATAATTAATCATTTATCTCATGCCTGGTTTAACGTATAAATGAGGCAATCATTGACATGACAAGAACATCCGGTGTTATAAAAAAAATTATGTCAAACCCATCCTTAAATACTTTAGTGATAAATTACTTTCAAATAATCGATAGGTTGTACGTACCTGTATAAATCATTTAAATTGATTTTTTTAAATAACTGCCTTCATAAATACGTAACGTGTAATTTCCCTTTGAATTTAAATAATTTTAGCATTTTTTTTTCTTAATTAAATTTTGCACACATGATTAAATCGCTGTCTACATCTGAATTTAAAAAAAAATGTGAATACTGCATATGAATCCCAATGGCTTCCGTTTGGAGCCAGTGAGATTATCGCATACCTAAGTTGAGAGGCTGAAGGTAGTGGTAGAGGAAAGAGATGGGGAAGAGGAAGGTGGGTAAGTACCGTCTTCTTCTTCTTCTTGTGCCGTCCGTTCAACGGACGTTGGTTATCATGTTTGCTATGCGGACTTTGTTTACTGCGGCCCGGAACAACTCTACAGAAGACTGGCCAAACCACTGTTTCAGGTTTTTCAGCCATGAGGTTCTCCTTCTTTCAGGGCCCCGTCTTCCGGCAATCTTTCCCTGCATTATGAGATGCAAGATCTCACACTTCTCTGGATGTCTTATCACATGTCCGAGATATTGAAGTTTTCGGATTTTTAAAGTTTTAATAACTTATTTTTGTTTATTCATCCGAACCATAACATCTTCATTCGTAACCCTGTCCATCCAGCTTATTTTAAGTATTCTTCTGTAGATCCACATCTTCAATGCCACAAGTCGCCTAATTAGTTCTTCAGGTAAGTACCTGGCTTTTAAGATCTCACCAAACACGGCCAAAGACATTTCAAGCAAAGTTTCAATTCTGAATTTTGACCTTACACCAGGTGGAACCTAAACGCATTGTCACCTCAGCCACTGAATTGAACTGAGGATCTTATCCTTTGCCGGGGCTCTGCTCTAATCATTGAGCTAATTCGACCCTAATTCCTAGATACGACCGAATATTTTTCTAATTTTTCTATTTCAAATTTTCATTTGAGAGTCGCTAATATTGTTTTCATTGATTCAATAGTACAATTTGAGGTTTTACTCATTAAGTTATTTAAAGAAAAGCTAATATAGACAACACTCACTATTAAAATAATCCTTTCCTGGTGCCCTTTTAATAATAATAATAACGTAGTATTTATATAGCGCAGTTTTGTGATGTTTCACTTCAAGTGCGCTTAATTATAATAAACTTAAAATTAACCTACAGTGTTCCTTACGAGTCCTTTTGTATCGGTTAGGCCAGTGGTTCTTAACATGGATTCGATCGAACCCCAGGGGTTCGGTGAGTCAGTCTCACGGGTTCGTCGGAGGTCAAGACACACCCCGAAGTCACACTGATTTGCAGTAAATATTAATTATTAGGTTTTTGTATTTGTGTGAAAATCATTTTTTAATGGTTTTGTTCTTTGTTCTCAAATTTTTTAGTTTTTTTGTGCACCTGTGTGTAAATATATATCTATGCTTTGAATTTGAAAAAATCATATTTTATTTTTTCAATTAAGAAGGGTTCGGTGAATGCGCATGTGAAACTGGTGGGGGTCAGTATGTACCTCCAACAAGGTGAAGAACCACTAGGTTAGGTTATTATTAATTAACAGCTTTGCACAAATAATAGATTATGTGAATTTTTTCTAATGCACCTGGCGCCATCTATATTTCTGTCATCAAACAATTGTCTTTGTCATCTAATTCCACGCACATTATAAGTATTATTATTATCGGCATTTGCAAGTATTTATATCTCCGAAGCACTCTGCCGGCAGGGCTGCCAACTATACAACACACGGGGAATATAGAAATTATTAGTCATCAAAGTCCCTTGACAAGATAAAGATTTTTTTATCAACAATATCGGTAATTAGTCGATACTTGCTAGTACAAATGCAAATCGTGGATATTTGACATTTGATATCAACTAAAATATTGTTAGTTTATCAAGCCCATTCGTTCCCTAGATACGCTTGTCCACATGTCGACAAACATGGTTAATTAAAATATCAAACCGCTTTTCAATGAGCGGGACAAGATAAAGGTTGCTTTTTAATCAACAATATCGGTAATTAGTCGATATTTGCTAGCACAATGTAAATCGCTGATATTTGACATTTGGCATCGACTAAAGTATTGTTAGTTTATCGAGCCCTTTCGTTCCCTAAATGAGCTTGTCTACAAGTCTATAAACATCACTAATGAAAATCTCGCACTGCTTTTCAATGAATTGACAAGATAACGGTTTTTTATCAACAATATCGGTAATTAGTCGACACATAAATGCGAATTGCTAATATTTGACATTTTACATTGACTAAAGTATTGTTAGTTTGTGGAGCCCGTGTGTTCCCTAGATAAGTTTGTCTACAAGTCGATAAACCTCGTTAACTAAAATTTCAAACTGCTTTCAATGAACGGGACAAGATAAATATTTTTTATCAACAATATCGGTAATTATTCGACACTTGGTAGCATAAATGCGAACCGCTTATGTTTCACATTTGACGTCGACTAAAGTTTGTATAGCCTGTTCGTTTCCTAGATAAGCTTGTCTATAAGTCGATAAACGTCTTTAATTAAAATTTCCAACTGCTTTTCAATGAATTGACAAGATAAAGGTTTTTTTTATCAACAGTATCGCTAATTAGTCGACACTTGCTAGCACAAATGCTAATTTTATATTTGTTATATTTATTGACATTTTACATCGACTAAAGTATTGTTAATTTATCGAGCCCATTTGTTCCCTAGATACAGTCCACATGTCGACAAACATGGTTAACTAAAATATCTAACCGCTTTTCAATGAGCGCGACAAGATAAAGGTTTTATCAACAATATCTACCGATATCGTTGATAAAAAAGGACAATTGCTAGTTCAAATGCGAATCGTTAATATTTGACATTTGACATCGACTAAAATATTGATAGTCTATCGAGCCGGTTCGATCTCTAAATGAGCTTGTCTACAAGTCGATAAACATCTTAGAGAGATAAAGATTTTTTTATCAACAATATCTGTAATTAGTCGATACTTGCAAGCACAACCGAATCGCCGATATTTGACATTTGACATCGACTAAAGTATTGTGAGTTTGTCGAGCCCGTTCGTTCCCTAGACAAGCTTGACTACAAGTCGATAAACATCATCAGCAACAATTTCGCGCTGCTTTGTAATGAACGGATACGGAATTGAACTTGGGTAAATGGGTTCTCGACGGTCATTTATGAAAAAACTTGAAGCAAATGCCTTAAATTATCGTGATTTATTTTTGAGTTGTTATGCCGTGTTGCACTACCTTCTTCTTTAGCAAACGTTTCAGAGAGCATTGTGCAAACATTTCTGAAAGCAGTGTCCATCACCAGGACACATCTGCCCAGATGATAGACACCGTAATGCTGTCCGAAACTTCCTCAATTCATCGTAATTAAATACATGAATTTATTCAATTTTATTGATCGGAATTGAATATCTTTAATTGATCCTAATTATAGGAATGTTTTCCTTAATTTATCGCAATTACATGTACATATTTCCTTAATTGATCGCAAATAGAGGTGCGAATTTTCTTAATTTGTCGCAATTATATGCACGTAGACATTGTTAGTGTTAAATCTCTCGCTAGGTGGCGTCGAGATGAGACGCCACCTAGCGAGAGATTGAACACTAACAATGTCTTTCTCACAAAAATAAAGTTGGTTGTTTTCAGGTGGAAAAAATGTAATAAACAGTAATTGTTCAACGAAACACTAGTATATATTGAATTATTTGGCGGATATTAGACAAGCCGCCATAGCTCAGTGGTCAAGAGCAGCTGACCGGCAATCAGAAGGACACGGGTTCAAGTCCCGTTTCTTTAATATGTCGCAATTAAATGTAAGCATTTCTTAAATTCATTGCAAATAAATGTAGGCATGCATTTATTTAATTCATGGCAGTTAAATATAGTTATATATTTCTTTAATTGATCGCAATTAAACGTGCCATTTGTTCACCCTGTGCAGTCACGTATAACGCATCCAACAGAATTGGTGAGTGGTGAGGCAAGAGAACAACCGATAAGTATAAATAAATCTTTGCCGCGTTTAGTTGGCTAACATACGGAATATCTGTAGAAACGCAAAGGGCAGACTTTAGAATCGCGACACTAACTTGGAGAGAAGATCTCAGCCAGACTTGCGTAACAAACAAACAAACCAACCAACTAACCAACGATGTGATAGTACTTGGTCTTTCTCTACTAATTTATCGGCGGCATTGTTCGGAAGTTTAATTGTAACGAACTCCTGCGTGAGTATGCTGCCCTGGTAACGTGTCTTATTTCACAGAGAGCAAACTGAACTTCTCTACGCTGTTGAATCAAAAAAGTTCTTATCGTGGTTTAATTTTGGGGTGTTTGCGTTTTGTGCTTCCTTTGTCTTTAGCCAAAGTTTTGGACGGCGTTACAGTGTCCACCATCAGGGAAATTCAATTTAATTTGTAAAAGAGTATTACATAAAACATAGGCAGTGAGATTGGGTATTCATGTTTTGGTGGTTCTTGGGATGCCACTTGGACCTTTAATGTGGTAGTTTCCCGTTTCTTTCCCGTTTCTTTCTTTCCCGTTTTTTTCCGTTTTCTGTCCTATGCCGTTGACCTCGAAGGTTCTTCCGCCTTTGGAGATTATTTACTTCTCCAGGACAAGAGGGTGCCCTAGACAACAGACGCCTGGTAGGAAAAATTAAAAAAAAAACCAATCCCAGGATTGAAACCAGAGAGAGAGAGGCAGTAGGTATATCAACTATACTGCCATTGGTGGAGCATGCCGAATTGATTCTGTACAATAACAATAAGATTGCTCTCCCGACCCGCACGATCATTGGTAAGGTTCTGGGAAGACCCAAAACTCATAGAGCACGCCTGATTACGGAGGCAATTGAAATTCACAAAAATCCCATAAATATTAATAGAGACGACGGAGCTAAGCTCAATAGTTCTTGGTGTCCGGTAATTGACGGCTACATCAAGGCTAAACGCAAAAAAACATGTTGAAGTATATTGTAGCGCCAGCTCGTAGAGGAGTGGAACCGGCGACACGGTATCGCCCCTAAGTAGATAAGTACAAACATCACCCCTAACTGTTACACATCTGCCCTGATGATGGACACTGTAACGCTGTCCGAAACGTTGGCTAAAGAAGGAGGTAGCGCAACACGGCATAATATCCCAAAAACTAATAAAAAAATACTTTTGGCCGTGAAAATCTAAAATCTTATTGGTAAGTTAGTTATGCAGGCTGAAAGATAGAATAGTCTATGCTATCGGTGACGGAGACAACCATCGGGAATATAGAAATGAAAGCTCCCCATGATAGCCGAGTTTTGAAATTATCCCCGAATCAGTCTGAAGAAGTGTAGCAATGTGTACATCTCTTCTGAACTGTATATGGTCCATTACGAGCATACCCAAAATAAAGTCGGCAGGATAGAGCCACGGGTAGTATCCAATAGCCATTCTCCCTCATGTAGAGAAATCTCAGAAATTTCTTCTGAACTCTCTCCAACGTGAGAGAATACTGCATCAGATACATCTTCCCTGATGATGGACACTGTAGAGCTGTCAAAAATGTTGGCTAAAGATGGAGGAAACATAAAACGGCCTAATACCTCCAAAATAAATCATGGTAATAATACTTTTGGCCTCGAAAATCTTAAATCATATCCAAAGAAGCTGCTGATGCATTTTGTTTTTCGGATAATTTTTGGAAGATAACCTACAATGGAACATGTTTTTAATGCATTCATTTTAAAATGCCTATCTACGATGATTATGTAGAGTTGTTTATATTATTCTTAACTTTACCTACATAAATGTACGTTCCGCAATTATTTCTGGTTTGTCGTTTGTACTTTAGTTTGCATCTTTTTAAGAGGAACCACATATGCACACCACACTTTTAAATTGATGCGACAAGTGGATTCTTTTCTAATGATTTATTAAGGTGATGCAAATCGTAAAAGTTCTTGATACTATATAATTTTCAACGACTTCATGATTTATCTTTTATCCAATGCAATCACCTAGTGTATGTCAAAAGAAAGTCAACCGTCAAAGTTAAAATATTATGCATAATACATTTTTTACATTATCTCCACACAGGAGGCTCTGAGGGCATATGGCATCTTTGAAGGTGTGGAGACTCTTTTTAGGAAAATGAAGGAGAGCAAGTTCTGGTAAGGAAAAAGGTATGAGGTGTGGATAGAAATCTGGGAGTCAGTGTGTCCAGGAGTAACGGACGTATGAATCCAACCTTTCCACCGCGGTACAAAGCGATGGGTTGAGAGAATCCGGCTGGAGAGGTCAAAAGGCCTCCCCAAACCAGTCTCTCCCGATCCAGCCCTAGACCTAGACAAACCTCAACCCATGAACCCGCACACCGATGCTAAGTCCCCAAAGGTAGCGAACCACTTAGAGTGACCTATGGCAAGGATGTTAGTAATCCATTAAATGGTTCTCGGGTGGCACTACCTGTTAGGATTTTGTAGGGTCCCTTCTTCCACAATAAACACTTCCAAGAGATTTGAACTGAGTTATTTATTTACAAATTTTAGATTAACATGAATGGACAGTTTAACATGCGATATTTAGTCTGTACAGCCCGGTTCCCAGTTCAATAGAACTATAGGCAAAACAAGTCTTTTTTATTATTCGATTATTTGCCGTAAAACTAAATGGATGACATTTGGACGACTAGATCACTCTGAATCAGTGATACTGTTAAATGGTTGCAATGTCGAAAAGGTGGAAAGATTTAGATACCTCGGCAGTATTCTCACGGAGACTCTTGACCCAGATGTGGAGGTTAGATGCAGAATTGAAGCAGCAAGAACTGCGTTCATTAAAATGAAATCCCTCTTCTGCAATGACAATATCAGCTTAAAACTAAGGCAGAGAATGCTAAAATGTTATGTGTGGTCGGTCTTGCTCTATGGATGTGAAACATGGACCTTGAAAGTAAATACCATGAACAGGTTAGAGGCTTTTGAAATGTGGCTTCACCGGAGAATGCTCAAGGTCCCATGGACTGACATGATCACCAACACAGAAATTCTCAGGCGGGCTAGAGCAGATAGAGAACTGCTTACATTAATAAAAATCAGGAAAATTTCATATCTGGGTCATATACTTCGAGGGGAGAAGTATCACTTGCTCCATTTAATATTGAAAGGCAAGATAGAGGGTCGCCGAGGGCCTGGTAGGACACAAATGTCTTGGCTGCGTAATATACGAGAGTGGACCGGCATTAGAAGTGTGGAGGAGCTATTCCGGGCAGCGCAAGACAGAGAGACATTCTCAAGAGTGATCGCCAACGTCCGGGGGACCTGATACGGCACGCAAAGAAGAAGATTTGCCGTAAAAAGAGAATGAATTTTCAGGAACCGGACTTTTTATCAGCAAAATACCCCTTGCTAAGACAGTTGCCACAAGTGCCATCTGGACGCTCAGTAGAAACCTGTATTATCGACATATAGCCTGTCGGTAAATAAAACAGATTGGGGCAGGTAGAGGGCAGTAACTATAATACTCAATTATTAAAATATATAGTACCTACCCATACCCGCCTACCAAATTGATTAATATAACATACTGCCTTTGATTTCTCCTACTTTTACATAGGTTCCGCAAAAAGGTTCTTATCATCAACGATTAAGTCTAGAATGTCGTTTTTAGATTTCTTTGACTCAATTCAACGATTGTTTAATTTGTCACCATTTGAAAAAGGTAGTACTATGTATAGGTGAATTGCGTGGTGCGTTATTGAGTCATTAATTTCTAACGACTTCTCATTTGAATATGTTTTCCGGATATACCGTACTGTTCCGGTCCTAGTCCTTTTCTTTAGGTGACCTAACTGGACTCCAATCACTTCCGATTGGAAAGTTTTTACGAAAAATGTCCAGATTAATAAAAAAATTACAATTTTGTGTCAAATTTTTAAAAGTTAATATTTTTTATTTTAATTAAAATTCTCTTCCTTTCATTTCTGGCTCACCAATAACCTGACTGTATTTGAATTCCTCATACTTACGGCATTACAGCAGAAAGATGTTGCTTGTGCAGTGATGGAGAACTGTTTTTTTGACATTTGGGCTTTTCCTGTTACGCGCAGTTTATCGGCCCATTTTAGCTTTTAATCCAATTATGATCAGCTCTCAAGCATAATTGTCATATTTTACGCTGGTCACAATTTGATCAAACAATGAAATGGACCGAGATTCCGTGTTAAACAAGGATCGTTCAAATGTAAAAAAAATTGCACTTATCGCATAATTTGATCAAATGTTGCTTGTGCACTGATGGAGGACTGATTTTTTGAAATTTACTTTTCTTGTTACACGCAGATTATCGGCCCATTTTAGCTTTTGATCCTATTATGATCAGCTCTCAAGCATAATGGTAATGTTATTATGCCTGTCAGCTGATCAAAAGCTGAAATGGGCCGAGAATCGGTACAGGTAAGAACACGGACCGTTCAAATGTAAAAAAAATACGAAATTCCACTTATCGCACAATTTTAGTTTTTATTCAATTGTGATGAGCTCTCAAGCATAATTGTCATGTTGTTATGCGTTTCAGGTGGTCACAATTTGATCAAACACTGAAATGGGCCGAGGATCGATATTTTACACGGGCCGTTCAAATGACAAATAATCAAAATTCCACTTAGGGGGCATACATTAATTAAGTGAGCTCAAAAGGGGGGGGGGGGCGTCCAGCAAAATCTCACGTTACTTGAAAAGTATATACGAAGTGGCCCATATTTATCTCACCAAGGGGGGGGGGGTCTAGATTGATAGAAAAACTGAAACTGAAACTGAAAAACTGAACATAAAATTTTGCGTTAGCAATTATGGAGAACCGATTTTTTTGGTATTTGATCTTTTTTCATCGTTGATCGTTTTTGATCAAATTGTGACCAGCTCTCAAGCAAAATTGTCGGATTGTTATGCTTGTCAGCTGATCATAGTTTGCTAAAAAGCTGAGATGGGCCGAGAATCGATGTTTAACGAAATGACAAATAAACCAAAGTGCACATATAGCACAAATTGATCAATAATAAAAGTGACTTGAGGTTGAAAATTCCGCGTTAGTATAAAGCGCCTCGCGACATTCGCAGTGTTCGCACATGATCACGCATACAATAAATAATAATATTGAATATTGTATTCCAACAAATAATGAATGTATTTCGACAAATCGAACGCGAGAAAACGGATAAATATGAGCGTACGTAATAAAATATGAAAACAGTAGGCCTGGGGACGTGATTTGATTCCCGAATCGGACATTTTTTAATTTCGAATTTCGAACGATTGCGCCGCTTCCACGTTTAAATAATTTTGCCGCGTGTTTTGAATTTGAAATTGGAATTTCGAAGCGTTTTGGCGCCTAACGGTAGCCATCTTTTCCTGTACAGCAGACGCTTTTGGCGGGTGATTGCCCACGGCGAGTTTGGGCTAGAGAAAACCTTTTATTTAGAAAACGCTCGAGGAATTCGCTTGGCCTGATTTTATTAATGTATTAATCACACGTAACTGAAATTATAATGAACGTTGGCTATGTCCGAAGTAATGGATACTATCTGCACTGAGGTGAGGTGGGAGACGATCAGGTACTGACTTAAAATGCCCTTGGTTTAAACTTTTCTTTCAAATTACCATCATTTGATAATGTGGACACCACACAAGACGACCAACTGCTTGGAATCATTGAAATATGTCCGAAGTAATGGATCCGAGTTGGGAAACGATCAGGTACTGACTTAAAAATGCCGTTGGATTTTTAGCAATATTGTTTATTGTTTAGATATTTCACCCAGAGGGTCTGACAGTCTACAGGCCTCGCCATGTCTGTAAACTGGATGCGTGTGTTGTGGAGGTTTTGAATAACAACTCTTGATCTAACGTGAGTGAAATATATTTACAATGAAACTGAATGTTACAATAATTTGCACAGATTTAATAATTATCTTGCTTAGAGGAAAAGTAGGCAGAGTGAACGAACGCTAAAACCGGAATGTATGTGCAATATGTGCATTATCACGCACCCAGCCAGAGAGTGATGGCCGGTGATACCATTGTATAAAATCTAATAAAAATTGTATTTTTATGGTTGTTCGTTGCTTGGCTACAGATTGAACTGTTCTTCCTAAATACCATCGTTTGTGAATGTGGATACCACACAAGAGTAACAACTGCTTGGTATCATTTGAACTACATATGTCAATTCTAAAGGAGGAAATCAGAAAGAAGCGGCAATCTGTCTGAATTCTGAATGATTCTGAGAGATCTGATAAAGCAACCTTCAGGTGTCTTTAGTCCTTATCTGACGCTATTTCAGTAGCCTAAATATGATGTTTGGAAGGTCTATTTAATTGCAGAGTGGTGGATCTTTTTTTAAGTAAAGGAAGGAAAGAAAGTTCTGAGAAAAAGGGTAAGAGGGGTGTTAGGAATCTAGAGGTCAGTGTGTGCAGGACGGACGTATGAATACGTCCGTCCCGCCGCGGTGCAAAACTATTGGGTCGAGAGAGACTAGCTGGAGAGGTCATAGGGTCTCCCTAATCGGCCCCTCCCATCTGACCCGCCACGCGTTTGGTGGGCAGGCGCATCCGCCGCCAAGACCTGTACACCACACCTGATGTACCAGGCACCTCTGCTAACTTATCAAACATAGCGAACCACTAGGAGTGATCTATGGCAGAGGTGTTTGTTATCCAATAAATGTTTCTCGGGACGGTGGTACCCAGATTGGCAGGTTGGTTAATTAAAATCTGATACATCCACCAATATCATAATCAAAGCATTGCATTAAAGAGTGGGTGAGGTTTGGCCTCCACCACAAATGCTCTCCACTAACTCCTGAGAACCCCAACCGTTCTTCTCCAATCCTTTACATCCTGCTCTCTTCCTGCAATCTTCTTACACGCAGTCAGTTTACCTCTTCCTTAGATTGCTTCTGGGTTTCTTCCACCGGATCACCAACTTGGTCAAGATTTTCGACGTCATGTAAATAACTCGTCATTGTACTCGCCCGCGCCGGTAAACTTGCCGATTTTTGTATTTCCACCATCCAACATGGTTCTGCTAAATACCCAGGCTCACTCCTACCGCTAATTAAAACGACCCTTTACACAATAATGCCAAATATGCAATAACTGCGGGTTCCCTCAAGGCCTCCTATTAGGACTTAGTTTAATTATTTATGTATTTGTTCGACTAGTTCAAAGCTCAATATTTATAGAAATAGATAAAAATACTAATAACCGTATGAATCAATAAAAAAAATACCGTTAAGCCAGTTTTGACGATATTTTAGCGTTATTATAAAGCACGTATTAATGGGACTAATATTCATGCGCGTTTTATTCCTCATACGACAAAACTTACAACAAAGGACAGGAAGCTCGTTCCTTAAACGAACGTTTTAATATGGAAAAATTGTCCGCGCTCCGCCATATAAGTCATAAATGTTGAACATTATTCACGACTGGAAATGGACAGGCTGGTTTACCCTTGGTCATTTGTTCTTCGGCCGTTCGATGTTCATTATTATTTGTTTAACGGATGATATAAAAACAAATTACAGAAATTAAAAGCGAACATAATTGATTTAATGAATTTATTCGTGCTACGAAATATGAACGGTAAATTATTGCTCTCTGTGGTGATTACCATAAACGACTCAGTATGCGCAGGTTACACCTTGAATCCCTGCCGAAGTCAAATGAAATGCTTATTACAAACTAGCTAGTACCCGGTATGCGTAGCTATGCCATTTAATAAAGAAATTGTTTCTTCCTGCGTGTCCTTTCCTATTCGTCCCGTTCCCCTTCCGCCTCCCCTTCCTCTCCCGCGTTTCCTTCCCCTCTCGCGTTCCCACTCCGCCTCCTCCGCCTCCTCCACCTTCCCTCTCCCACTCCTCTCCCCCCTTCTCCCATCCCGCAAAGCCCCCTCCCGAGTTCCCCTCCCCCCTCCCAGGTTTCCCTTCCCCCTTTCACACCCCCCCCGCGAACCCCCTACCCGAGTTCCTCTCCCCCCTCCCGCATTCCATACATTCAGTCTGGTACATTCAGTTTTCAAACAGCTCGCGTGCCACCCATTGCAATTTTTTTTATACAAATTTCATAATGCCAGAGCTCACCAGTAGTTTTATACAAACATTGTCCTGACAATAACGAACACAAAAAAAAAGAATTATCCAATTTGGTGCAGTCGTTCGGAAGTTATGCGCGTACATACATTTCGGCGATTCATTTTTATTCATATATATAAAGAAATGATATAAGATAGTTCAACAAGAATCTCAACTCTTATGAGTCAGAGTGACTATTGCATTCCCAATAATGAGAGTAAATGTATGGATATAATAATAGGTATGCTACAAAATTAACGCCATCCCTTGACCCCAGCCCCCTTGGATACTGAGCGAAAGCGACAACATACCTCAGACTTGTTACCCCTAAATTCGAAGAAAATCGAAGTTTTACATTTTCCTGTTTGCTCCTGCAAAATTGGACCGATTTTTTAGAATTTTTCAAATTTGTATACTGAACGTCTGTTAATGGCGTGCAAACAATTTTAAGGATATTTCAACCGAATACAATAAAAGTTATATTACAAAATTATTTTACGTGATTAATTTATAAGCTTTACACCTAAATAACATCGTCAAAATCCAGAACTTGCATTTCCCCGTTCTCTCCTAAAAAAAACTGGACCGATTTATGAAATCTTTTTCAAATTTGTATACTGATGGTGTATTAATGGCGTTCAAACAGGCAATTTTAAAGATTTTCGGAGGGTTAATTTTAAAGATTACAGGAGTTAGGGAAGATTATTCCTAACTCCTGTAAGAAGTAAATTGTCTATATTGATTCAAAAAATATTTGCACTAGGGTCAAAATCCAAAGAAGAAACGGGGGAATATGCTTGTATGGACAACAAGCCGCTCGCTCGCTCGTTTTTCTTAAAGGCCCGATGACACTGAGCGAGTTAACAAGCTACTATCTACTAAGTTTAAAAGCGGGCAAATCGGCGAGTGAGATTGTCATGATGACACAAAACTGTCCACTCGCTCGGCAGCGTAGGAAACTGAGGTCGCTGCTAGCGCCAGTAACAAGAATAACGACGTCTGCGTGAACTAATTCTGTGATGTTTGACAGTCGAAATCAGCTGTTTATCGGCAGCCATCTTGAAAAACATAAATAAACGAGCAAGCGTGTGGCGAGTAAAGTTGACGACCTTTCAACTTTTTTCGTAGATTGTCAACAATCTGCTAGTTAGCAAGTAACACGATAACACTGGGCGAGTTTACTAACAGATAATGAATTTCACAGATGGTAGCTTGTAAACTCGCTCAGTGTCATCGACGCTTAAGGAAATAGAAATTGACCTGGCTATTCAGATCTGGTCACTAAGCTCGGCTGTTACCATTGTTAAACTACTAAACTAAGCGCATATAAGCGGTGGTCTTTCACGATTTAAAAGAAAATGGCTGTCGACAATTTTACTGACCCTTCAAATTTTAGGCGTCAGACATGCCAATTTTTCTGTTAAAGATTAACGAATTTATCTGTTAAAGAATGGCTAATTTATCTGTTAAAGAATAACGAATTTATCTGTTAATGAAATAATTCGACAATTGTTTAAGTGTTTCATTTTGAAGGCGAAACAGCTATCACTCTCAATAAATAAACCTTTGAAGACAGCCCAGATTTTTATTATAGTCGGTTTAACATGGCGAGGTCGCCGAATAGAATTTAGTTTTCCCAATGATGCATGATGTGTGACATTTACAAGAAAACTAGATAACATACAATTATTCGTTAAGCATTGCAAACTATATAATAATTATCTGTCCTCAAATAAAACAATACCATTCCCCCACCACCGTTTCTTAGTTACGCCCACAAAACCGCTTCTCAAACTGTGGGATGGTTTATTTAATATTATTTAATTATTGGGGATACAGAAACACAATACAATTGTTATTGACTTAAAGAAAACTAAGTCTTCGTTTCCCCGTAGGTCTTGGCACAGTTCTTGCTTCATACACATTCCTAAATACTCTTTTGTTTCTCAGATTATTGACATGGTTACTCTAGTACACAAATCATCCAATTACGTATTATAATTCACTTGATGGTGACATGTCTTCCTGTGGACCACCCGAGTTCTCCCTTCGCACATGATTCGGATATGTTCATTTAAAATTCAGTAGTTTATCGAGAAGGGGGTGGGGGGGAGGGAGTGCTAAATTGGAAAATAAACTGCTCACGTTATTAATGTATGCCCCCTTACGAACCAATTCTTTAGATTTATTTATTTTTAACTTTATGAGTAAAACCTAAAATTGTAATATTTAATTAAATAAAGGCAATAGTCCCAGAGGTCCCAGAGGTGCTAATATCTTTTTCTGATTTTTTTGTTTCCAGATTTTCGATTGAGTTTCGCTAAAATTGTCTTAATTTAATTAAATATTACAATTCTTTAGAACTTTGTGATCATTTAAAAAGGTAGCATCAAAACACGAGAAAAATGAGTCAAAGATAATAAATAATGTTGCTAATTCAGAATTTGAAATACAAATTGACGAAAATGATTTAAAACCATGGTGGTGATCCAATAGTTCTGGAAAAAATCGAAATCGGAAACCACGTCTATTTTTAGGAGGGCTTTAAAAATACTTGACAAGACTTGAAAAAAGGTTTTGGAAAGGTTGGAAAAGGTATTTGAGAGTTGTTTTTTACAGGTTGATTTTCGTAAAGGCCTGTAAAAAACATTAACTCCTTTCTTACGCATTGTTTATTGTAATAACAAGAAACCAAACGACGCAGAGTCTAGGGACGTCTCTTCCCCATTGCAGACTGACACAAAATGGGTGTGACAAGTGCATAGTTCTTACGTCGACGGCATAAGGTTCACTTTAAAAATCCGAATTCGAGTGCCGGCATCTTGATTGATGTCAAAAATAACAACGCGAAAATGCACATTTTATTTTATTTTGTGAAGTTGAGGCATAAATATAATTTCCATTCTTACCCTTTCAATCAATATTCTTCCGTACAGCTTGCCGACTGAACTTAGCAGGCTAATAGCCCTATGATTTCCACATTCCATACGTGACCCAATTTGTGATCATTTAAAAAGGTGGTATCAAAACACGGGAAAAATAAGTCAAAGATAATAATATTGCCAATTCTGAATTTGAAATACAAATTGACGAAAATGATTAAAAACCATGGTGGTGATTCAATAGTCCTGGAAAAAATCGTAATCGGAATCCACGTCTCTTTTCAGGAGGGATTTAAAAATACTTGACCAAGACTTGAGAAAAAGCTTTTGGAAAGGTTGGAAAAGGTATTTGAGAGTTGTTTTTTACAGGTTGATTTTCGTAAAGGCCTGTAAAAAAACATTAACTCCTTTCTTACGCATTGTTTATTGTAATAACAAGGAACCAAACGACGCAGAGTCTAGGGACGTCTCTTCCCCATTGCAGACTGATACAAAATGGGTGTGACAAGTGCATAGTTCTTACGTCGACGGCATAAGGTTCACTTTAAAAATCAATGCATATTTTATTTTATTTTGTGAAGTTCAGTCATAAATATAATTTTTTTTTGCGATTATTATTAAAAACACTGAATTTGCCACATAACACAATAAAACCATTTCCGAAAAAGGGTTTATACGTAGGAGAATTTGCACTTGAAATTTTTTTTTAATATACCTAATACTCTATTTTTTTCTAGGCTTTTAAATATTTTCTTAGACCAAGCTCATTGTGTGGAGTTATCTTTTTTATCTGTCTTTTGTTATTTTTCATTTTTTTCGTTTAGATTTACAGTATTATCCTCTTCTCAACGATATAATACATTGTTGGGTAGAACCATAGACATCCAAATGACTAGACAAGCAGTTACGGGTGAGGGGTCAAACCAAACCATGGAGGGGGAAGAGGGGAAAGATGACTGTGATTCGTTATACAATCAATCTGACAGTAAATAGGCATCTCGCATTACAATATCACCATTTAGTTCTTAAAAGCAAAATCTGCTTTGAATGAATAGACCTTTTTACATGGGAGCGCGAATTGCTTGCCACGATAATAACATATTTGCTAAGGTCAAATGTTCGCCTCAAAAAGACTCGCCCCAATACACATAGCAATATTTTGTTGCCGTGTTTAGTTAAAACACTATTACAAATGTTTCATAATTTACTTACCCCTGTTACCACCGATGAGCACACTGGAGAACCGCCCACATTCGCTATATGCACATTGATATGTAGATATATTGTATAGAATACGCTACTGTTTTGGCGTTGTATTTCGTTAAATGTATGGATGTTACCTTCTAGCTGTTCACAGCAAGAATGATGACGTCACACATTTTAGATTCAAGCGAGGCTCTATCCCCTCCCCATGGAGCGAGCCGGTTCCAAGGAGGTGCTTCAGCCGGCGCCATGTGGAGGGGGAAATAATACGTTTTTATCACTTAGGGCAGGTCCAGGTATATTCATATGTCCGTGGGTAGAACCTTCAAAATTTATTAAAGCAAGAGTTATTCCAATAAAAAATTGTTTATTTATTATTTTTTTGTATTTCTTGGGCATTAACTATGTAACAATTTCTAGACATTTTGTTTTTGAAGAGTTTTATTAAATGTACATTTGTTACATAAATTAAATTTTTCCGCGACCGGTTTCGATACAACCGTATCATTCACGAGCAGAATTAAAACTAACTTAAAAAAATAATATGCAAGTACCAAAGATTAATTAGGTGGGAGTAATGGGAGGGATGATTTTGGGGGGAGGGGGAAAGCGGTGGGAGGAGTCAATATTATACGGAAACATGGTTAGTAAAGGAGATTTGTAAGGCGCTATTATTTTATTCACTAAATTAATTTTAGATTTCATTTTTTTGTTTATTTCGAGCGTTTCTAAAGCGCAAAGATAAAAGTATGAATTTATATTGCAATGTTTAAATTTTGTTTTTTCTTTATTGAAGCTATGGCCTGACTCTATTAAATGATTCGCAAATTCGGAATAATTATTATTTCTTAAACAAAGTTCATGTTCCCTGATTCTAGTTTTGAAATTTCTAGTTTTCATACCTAGTTTTGGTATGGAAAAATTTAATTTAAGTAACAAATGTACATTTAATAAGACTCTTCAAAAAACAAAATGTTTATTTATTTATTTACAATTTTGTGGTATTTTTTCTTCCATATTTGAATGGTTCACGCCACAGTTGAGAGATCCTGCCGCTAGGAGTCTATGAAATTCCTTCACGCAACCTTTTGAGCTTACGGAACAATTTCATTGTTATTTTTTTACCTCTCTACACTTACATATTTGTAATCAATTTTGCGTTCAATGCGTCGCCTGTCCCCAATAGCAATAAGCAAAGTGCGTGCGCAATTCACTCACTCACTCACTCACTCACTCACTCACTCACACAACCGAATGTTTTAATTTACATTTTATATACGTATATTTCACTCTTTATTTGTATATGTGAGGATTCAACAGAACTATTGAACGACACTGCTGTTTCACTGCTTTAAAATTTAAAGTTATTTTATGGGAGGCTTCTACTAATATCTACAGGAATTCCAAAAACTGAAAAAATCGGATTAATATCTATGAGAACTAAAGTGAGGACGAATATCTACAGCTCAAACTGCTGACTAATATTTATGAGAACCAAAGTGTGGACGAATATCTACAGCACTGGCAGAGGTTGGGTTAGGTTGTTAGGTTAGTTATTACGTAATTGAAGTATTTTATGCTTTTCCGTACAACCTCTTGCTCAGCTGCCCTCTGTAGATATTAGTCCAACCTACGCTCCATATATATTAGTCACCACTGGGACCGTCATAGATATTCGTCCGACCTTGGCTCTGTAGATATTAGTCAGCAGTTTGAGCTGTAGATATTCGTCCGATATTAGTATCTGGAGTCATTTTATGTGCTAGTTGTGAGAATTGAATTTTTTTTTTTTAATTTTGATTTTATAATATTCAAGTTTGTATAAATTAGCTGTGTTAAGTTTTTTTCTTGAACTTTAGACATTAGACATTAATTTATTAACGGGCTTAATTAAGTCCAATTTTCAAATAAAATAACACGAAATTTAAAAAAGTGTAAATTATGAGAGTAAAGGATGTTAATTATTTTTTTTTTACATGTGTTCCACACAGGAGGCCCTGAGGGACATTATTTTCCTATGTCGTCTTTAGGGATGCTGTGTGGAGGGTTTTATAAGGAAAGGAAGGAGAGGAGAGTTCTGGGAAGGAAAAGGGTTTAAGGAGTGGGTAGGAATCTGGGGTTCAGTGTGTCCTGGTCATCTGCCTCCAAGACCTAGACAAACCTCACCCCGTGAACCCGAGCACCCCTGCTAAATCACCAAACGTAGCTAACCACTTGGGGTGACCTATGGCAGAGGTGTTGGTTATCCAATAAAGTTTCCCGGGGCGGCGGTACCCATTCCCGCCTCCCAAATTGTAATATGATTGTATAATGAAATAATTGTATAATGTACGCAGTGTTAAAATCAGAGACAAACATAAGAAAATAGAAGTGACAAGTCAAGTCAAAACTTAGCGAGTCCCTCAGGCCTCGTGCCTATTTCGTCGGAACATCAAAATATTTCAGCTTTGCAATAAAATCCAAATAAATGGTATATCTATGAACGCATCCGAAAACTAAAAACTGTTTATGAAAGGTGATAAAGTACACTTTCAATTTTTTTAATTCGAAATAAATATTTAATTTTTTATAATATTTTGAATGCTTAGCTGTACATATTACAAATCATAACTGTCATTTTCAAAATTTTTAACTAGTATCTGAAGAATTCAGACAATCGATACAGTGCAAACCTATTCAGCTTCAGAAATCCTAGAATTAAGGTAAAATGTGTAATATCCCGTGATTATTCATCGGTTTGCACTAGTATACTATAAACAACGCAACCACTACCCCTCGTTCGCTTTATATTATTTATTAAATTATCTTAACACCTTCAGAGCAATAAATTACAATCTGCTTTTATAACAGCGTAAAAATTTACAAATTTCTGAACTACGATGAACATATATCTCAAAACTATGGTCACCCTAAAAGTCTACATTAATGTAGTACCTAGCGCCATCAGTTTAGTAGGTACCAGTAGGTACCCATAATCTAATCTCAATCTGTAAGAAATACAACAATATTGTTCTTTCAAAATCTGTATAATTTTGTGTTATTTTGTTAACTTGTATAATTATTGTTAACCTCAACACAGGCTTGACCTAGTGAGGTAACAGGTATATATACAGGGTGTCCGGGGGCAAAGTGCATTAACTTCGGGAGGTGATTCTACACGATAGTAGGAGTAAAAAAGATTAAAACAACTTTTTGCTAAATTCCAACATTTTTTTCTCATACAAAAAGACGTACCTACCTACTAAAAATCCTTAGTGTGAGGTACGATCTTACTTGCTGAGCGCCCGCCGGGCACGATTGTGGCTACATTGCATGGTTGTGACTGGCCCGTACGGAAAATAATAAAGCTGGCGCCACACGCTGGTCTATTTTTATCTTTTTACCACAAAACAACCCCTAAAAGTTGGAATTTCGAAAAAAGTTATTTATCTTTTTTACCTATAATATCACGTAGAATCACCTCCCGAAGTTAATGCTCTTTACCCCCGGACACCCTGTATAGATATCTACAGTTTCAACTTGTTTCACAACAGTTGCAAAGTATATAACTACGCACAGCTTATATTTTTGAACAGATGTGTATATTATTAAAGAATATAATATATTTAAATACTTACTCTTGAAAACAGTTGAAGTACCTATCTAACAAAAAAATCATTAAAAATAATTGGCATATCAGAAATTAAAATCTACCCTTTCGCAGCAGCTGGGTTTGATTTATAAAATCAAGTCTTCTTTTAAAATAAATAATGAATACCTAAGTTAAAATATTATATATTTCCCCCAGGATTTGTCGTTTTAATGATGCAGACTCGTCAGCAAGATAAATCACTGAAATATTCAAATTAGATGACAAAGATGAAACGGATTTTACAGCCCAATGTTTCATTTTTAAACTGTACTCTTCCATACAAACGCGATGTTTTTGTGAATGCTTTTAATTTATGGGTGGTTTGGTTTGGTAATATTGGGGTGGACAAACGAAACGAAAGGGGGAGTTGTGAAAAAGTAGGTTATTTTGTGACAAAAATAATTTGAATCTGAAAGATGAATAAATTATTATTAATTTATCTTAACCCCTCCGAAAATCGGAAATATTCACTTATAATGTCTCAAACGAAATGTCAGTTTTACGAATACTTTGTGTTATTACCGCTTCACAATTAAAGCTCTATAGTTGAAACATTTCTGAACGTAGCCGAATAGTAAAAACTGTTTTAGAAAGGTTACAAATTAAGCTTTCAAGTTGTTATATTACAAATAAATATTAACATTTGTAAATATTAACATTTGTAAATATTAAAATTTTGTATGCAAACATTAAAAAAATGTTAAAATGACTCACGTGATGTTTTTATGTGAAAACGGTACTAAAATCACAGATTATGTAAAAAACAATACTTATTATATTGTATAAATGCATAATAAACATTTTTGTCACCTCACTTTTTTATCATTTCATATAAAAATATTTAATAAAAATAACAATGTCAAGCGGGCCGTAGGCAATTTGGCGGGTAAAAATATGTGTCAACCGCGCGACTGACAGAATATTCTTGTTATGTATTTCTATGGACAACTTGATAGAGATGTACAGCTTGATCCGCTATCGACCTTTTACTTTTTGTTTTAGGGATGTCACTAAAACAATAACGGAGTTAGAACGATTTCTATGGAGACTCACGCGTTGACGTATAAACACGCTTATTGTACTTGACTGCTATCGTATATTTAACGCATATATATCAGCTTACGTTGCTGACCGGTAGGAAACGCGGTCGCCGAGAAATTTGATTGAAAATTATTTTACCAAACTTTTGCTATCACTGTCTCTTTTACACCTTGAACACCGAGCGAAAGGGACAACTACATCTCAAACTGATAATACCTAAATAAATTCGTCATAATCGAGGTTTTGTATTACTAATTTTTCTCCTCCAAGACTGGACCGATTTTTTTTTACCAAATGTATTAGAAGAAAATATTCTATACCTATCTGTAGGTTTGATATTTTAAAGAAATACGTTTTCAAGTGTATATATTGAACGTCTGTTGACAGCATTCAAACCAGGCAATTTTAAAGATTATTGGAGGCTCCTAACTCCTATAAGAAGTAACAAATGAAAAAAAGCAAAACGAACTGACACGCGCTAGTGGTCGATATTTGTTTTATATTGCAAAAACATTTAGTTCGTATATGTCCAACAGACCATTAGAAAATTTAACAGGAGGCGAAGGTGTTCTTTAATTTTTTCAATGAAACTTTATGATAGGTGTTTATGATAAAGCTATTTCCGTAAAGGTAAAGGTCTCATTCGTTTAAATAAGTAATGATTAACTATCATTTTTATACTTAACTAGCAGACCCGGCAACACGTTGCTGTGGCTAACGAAAAACAACGCCATTACCCAACCTTTATAAAATCCACACCACCCACTTGCCAGCTGCCCGCTGCCTGAATTGAATATTTGAATTTCTCGGCTTTAAGCATGTATTATAGATATAAACCTTCCTCTTGAATCAACTATATTATTTTTATTTATTTATATAATAATATAGTTAGCGATCGCCACTAATTATACAATGCTTGCAATGCAACACTGGATATTTGAAAAGGGAAAATCAAATTCCAATTTCTTCCGTAGAACGAATTTCAAAAGTGACTATAGTACGGCCCGCCAGCCGTTTTAAATCGCACAAAAATATGTTTTCTTTGAATTTCTCGGCTTTTCTCTAATATAATTTACACGTATTATACATATAAACATTCCTCTTCAATCACTCTATCTATTGGTGAAAACCGTACGAAAATCCGTTGCGCAGTTTAAAAGATTAACGCGCACATACATTTTGAGCGACTTCATTTTATACTATGTAATGATTTTTAATTTTAAAGTGGAGATTGAACAAAAACTAAAATGGTCTGATGGACAAATAAGAACTAAGGCCACGTAGTGTCAAAATCCAGGCAAGAAATCGGGAGTATACGTTTGTATGGAAAAAAACACCGCCCGGTTTCCTCTTAAAATATGACAATATCGCACAATTCACGAATATTACGCACGACAACGCCCATTAGATGCTCTCAGTATTGCCCTGGTGAAATACCACTACTCAGAATTGAAGCGTTTTCGAAAAGGCTTTAGCCGCGTTTGGTGACCAAATCTGAATACCCAGGTTCTTCCAGCTTTCTTGCTTCCCATCTCCTTCCCTTACTCTATTATTTGTCAATTTTTTTTTTGAATGTGAATACTTGCCAACCGTTGCCAACCTAACATAACCCAACCGTCTGAAGCCAGTGAGACTATGACATTCCCATTTTTTTAATAGTAATACCTCACAAGAGTCTCAGCTGCTCCCGTCTGGAGCCAGTGAGACTATGGCATCCCCAATTGGGGTAGGTTGTGAGGCTGAAGGTAGTGGGGAGGGGAAGGAGATGGGAAGAGGAAGGTGGGGAAGTGGGGCTATTCAGATCTGGTCACCAAACACGGCTAACGCCATTTCAAGTAACTTTTCAATTCTGAATGGTGGTCTTACACCAGGGCGATACTGAGAGTATCTTCCACACAGGGGTATGTTGTGAGGCTGCAGGTAATAGGGGGAAAGAGGAAGGTCGGTTAGTACTTGGCTATTCAGATCTCGTTATCAAACACGGCTACAACCATTTTATACGTCATATTTGTAATATAAAAATTATGCTATTTTTTGTTGAAACAATATATAAAAATAAAATTCGAGCAATACGAAATTAAAAAAAACAACATCCATAAAGTATAAAAGAAAATCACTTTAGTTACAAGTGACGACAAGTACGAAAAGATCGAGCTAGTTATTTGTCCTTATCATGATTTATTTTTGGGGTATTATGCCGTGTTGCCGCTACCTCCTTTTTTACCCAACGTTTCGGATAGCAGTGTGCATTGGTGGCATGATGTACACTGTAAAGCTGTCCGAAACGTTGGCTAAAGAAGGAGCGCAACACGGCATAAAATCCTAAAAGTAAATCACGATAATACTTTAGGTCGTGAAAATTTTGAACCAAATTTGTCCTTATTAAATTAATTAATCTTGAGTTTTTGATTCAATGTTTTGCTCTAGTGAAAATATTTCTGAAAATTAGCAACGATTTAGAATATTTTCATTAGAAATATGTCGGGTTTGGACAAAAATCCTGTTCACAGATGGGGAGAGTTACTGTTTATTATTATTTCGGAGGGGATGATTTCAAAACACATGCAAATTAGGGAAGCTACCCCCCCTCCCCCTCCCCTCCCACCCCCCGTATATCGCGTTAATCTTTTTTAAGCAAAAAGGGGTAAATGCAGCGCTGCCCTTCCAAAATATGGGCGGATTTAGAATGAGGGAGAGAACTTAAACATCAGGGATGACACAAATACATTTCCCAACATTCTGTTTTTCAAAAATATAAATAACTTATTGAATTGCTGCTTTTTTTCATTATTTTAAAGTTATTTTACCGTGACTTGGTTATATTTTTCTACCTGAAGACAAAATCTAGAGTACATTCACACCTTTTATATCTCTGCTGTTTTTGGGGCTTTTTCATAATTACCACTGTAAAAGTATATTTTTTGTAATTTTTTATATCATTTTCTGAAAGATGCATTTGTTAAGAATGTTTTCACCAATTGTTTTAAAGAAATTCGTAAAATTGACGGAGATACAGCATTTTATGTGAAACCGTTTGAAATATTTTCTATGTTGAATTATCCTTCAGCAAAACTGTGAACGCATTTTTCTCGAAACTATGTTTTTCGGGTTGGTTGACAACATATAAAAAAAACTATACATCCGATGTGCACGCACCAAGTCTTAATTTGTTGTTAATTTTTTTAAGAGCCCCATTCTAAAGGTTTCATAGAGGTGAACTTAATTTTTCCATGTTTAAATTCTAGATTTGAATATAAAAGTATGGCGTTTTCTCTTTCTAACACTGTTTAGATCATATTTCCCACCATAAGGGAGATATAATGATTTATATGAGACCTACGAGAGCTGGAACAATTTTGGTTTCCTGTGATTAAACGGATTAAGTACTTTTAAAAACACAAACATGTAATTTTCCTGTCATGTTTTGTTCTGTCTTGTTTCTTTTTCTCTCTCCTTTTCTTACCCTGTATTTGTAATGTCGATATATGAAGCAGGCTGTGTAAAAGAGACGGAGTACGCAACATTGATTGGCTTCCTCGATCTTTTTTTTTTTAGACAAGCCTCACCCCATGAACCCGGGCACCCCTGCTAAATCACCAAACGTAGCGAACCACATGGGGTGACCTACGGCAGAGGTGTTGGTTATCCAATAAAGGTTCCCGGGGCGGCGGTACCCATTCCTTTCTCCCAAATTGATCTAATAGTAAAAAAGTACTATTATATCTGAAGCGAAATTGGTTTTAATGCAAAGCAAGGCATTTCAATTTGAAGGTATCTTTATTTAATGTGGGTCCTAAATTAAACCTTGCGGCAACCCTAAATTAAACTTCCACAAAATTCATGCGTGCCATGTGCGTCATTTTTTAAGTACTTTAGAGTTTAAATTGGGAATTTGAAAGGGTTGTATTGTACTCAGTACCTACATAACTACCTAAACAACCTACCTACCGCCTCTTATTACGTTCATATACATACTGGGTACACTAGCTGTAGTTGTATTGGTGAAATGCATTACTTGACTGCAGTTGTGTTGGTTAAAAATGAATTACTTTGATGCGTCTGTATTGGTGATAAATGCATTACGTCTGTGCGTATTGGTGTAATATTTCAACTCGGATAAAAGATGTGAAGACGTATTTATTTGTTTTATGGATGTGTATCACGAAAATGCATTAATTTCAACGTTTTTTGTACAACCGTTGTTTTGGTTTTAACTAGCATCAGAAATGTGGGTTCGGTGCTCTTTCATTTTGAAAAAATGCGTAACTACGTTTTGAATTTTTTGTTAAATTGTGGTATAATTAGTAAAAATACTAAATGCAGTTGTGTGTCTGTAACTTCGGTTCAATGAACTCTTTTTTAAGATGCCGCTTCCCGAATTTCTACTGATTTCTTGCAAACCCCCCTTAAACATTTGAAGTTTATAAGCTCATAAAAAAATATATTTTATTCTTGAAGATAATATCTAGACATAGCCCGCGCCGAAACGCAAATTATATAAAAGTATGCTCCAAAAGTTATTATAAACACAATAATTAAAAACTCTTCTAAGCACCTCCCCTTTCCACCTCTCTCCTCCCCCACTACTTCCATTTCTACCCACGCCTGTCTTTCTATGTTCGATCATTTTTTTAGTACATTATATGTCCTGATGAAGAGAACATCGTTCTTGAAACATGTCGACTTTTTAATAAAGATTATAGTGGTCAAAACAAAGTGTTTTTAATAAAATGGTGCCACAAAGTGAATTTGAAAAATTTGAAGAAGTATTATAATCACGTTTGTTTCAGTTATTTTACAAGTTATATGTATGAAAAAATTCACAGTGTTTCTTTATATGCTGTTTAACACAACCCCCTTTTGCTCTATTTTAAACGAGTCGTGTTTTATTAAACATTTTCACAATTTTCGCATCGATTTTGTCGCTTCAAATACTAGCGCGCTCCTCTAACGTTCGTAGTTTCATATCTCTCCATCTTCTTCTTTTTGTGCGCGGTTGCGGGGTTTTAATGTGAATACTGCACAAGACTCTGAGTCCCAACCCAACTTAACCTAACCTAACCTAACCTAATCTAATCTAACCTAACCTTACCTCTTGGAGCCAATGAGACTATGACATATGTTGTGATGCAGAAGGTGTGGGGATTGGAAGAAGATAGGCAAGAGAAAGGTGGGGAAGTGCCTGGCTATTCAGATATAGTCACCAAGCACGGCTAAAGGTATTTCAAGCCAATCCTGGTCTTACACCAGGGCGATGCTGAGAGTATCTTCCACCCTGAAACGTGACCGATATATATTATTTTTAATTATTAAATTGTGGAAACACACGTCAATCAAATAAAATTTACTTGCGCCCGCCGGGATTTGAACTCGCGACATTCTTTTCAAAAAAGTGTTTGTTTGAATAATGCAGACGAGCGATAAAGTACCTACCTATAATACAAAATTTTCATAGAAAATTATTTCAATTGCCATTTTCAAAATTGGAACTGATTTGTCAATTAATTTTTACTTTTTATAAATAAATAAAAATTGATAACGACTATTCGGACTATCCCGTGATTTTTCACGAGGGTGCGCTAGTTCTTAATATTCTTACAAAATTTGTCATTTTTCTCTATAATTCACGAAATTTTCGAACTTATAATAATAATATTTATTGGGTATAGTTTTTTAAATTGTCACAATACTCAGTAGTAGATACTCTCAGTATCTACCTGGTGAAAGACTATACTTAAGAGGCAGCCAGCCGCAAGCCAAATATGTTTGTATTCTTAGTATGCCTTATATGACCACGAATAATAGGCATTAAAATCGCCTGGCAAACGGAGTTTCTTATACATGCATTTAACATATTTTTAGTAGTATATTCTTATATTTTTTGTAAAGTAAATAACAATTGTATTTTAATTCTACTCAAGCGAAACTATCGTAAAAGCTTCAATTCATCAAAAGCATATTTTTTTGTATTTATAATATTAACCGATTCGTAGTAAAGATGAATCTAAAATTGTGTAAAACGTTGCTTGAAATGACTTCAGCCGTGTTTCAAACTACCTAATTAACAACATATATTTTCAAACCAAATGTATCTAGGTAGTTTAGGTAGATAGTTAATGAATTATAAAAAAACCCACCCTTTTTTATTAATTCCATTTTAATCTTTTCTTCAAATAAGACTCAATTCACATTTTCTATTTAAAAATTCACAAAGGATTTTCACCCTAACTAAAATAATTTCATCTTTTTTGTTAAAAGGGTAGATTTTAAAGGGGCAGTTTTTTAAACGAACGGGTTAAAATAAATATGGATGCAGTTGTAATCAATAATGATCTCTATTTTTAATGTTAATAAGGGTGGAGTTTGGATGAAAATTGCAGTTGTTGCTGTACGGGGCATGTGTTAATAGAACAGCGGGTGTTTATAGTGAAACTATTACTTGTATATTTAATTTAAATAAAGTTTTGTCCAGATTTTTGAGGAATTTCATTTCTAGAGTTAATCAGTCTACATATCTATTCCTCGCTACAAAACGTCAGGGTTGGTAACATCACTCCTTCGTGGACTGCTAGCCTTTCTTATTTGGATAGCTTTTTATTAGCGATAACTTTCAGTCCATCATTTTTGAAATAAAACTTTTTTACGCACGCTCGACTTTGGGGTAAGCTAATTAATGCGTTACGAAAAATGTCTTGCGAACGGTAATCGATGCGAACGGTGATCGATTGCTAAGCGAACGGTCGGGCCTTTACGCAAGCTTGACTTGGGGAGTGATTAGGAAAAGGATGGTCACCCCAAGGTCGTAGATCACCCCAAGGTCGTAGGTTACCCCAAGGTCGTAGGTCACCCCAAGATCGTAGGTCACCCCAAGATCGTAGGTCACCCCATGGTTATATTTCACCCCAAAGTCATATGTCACCCCTAGGTCATAGGTAACCCCGTTCGCTACGTTTGGTAAGTTAGCAGGGATACCTGAGTTCTGAGGTCGTGTGGTCTAAAGCACACTCGTTTGTGATTACCATCTAACTCCTAACGACGTTAATGTCCCAACTCCTAACCGTCTGGGGCAAGTGAGACTATGGCATCTCCAATTGGGGCATGTTGTGAGGTGTGAAATTAGGTAGAGGGGAGGGGAAGGAGATGGGGAACAGGAAGCTGGGGTTAAAGCTGGCTATTCAGATCTGGTCACCAAACACAGTTTTGAGTGTGGAGCCTTTGTCATCTTTGGGATGCTGTGTGGAGGGTCTTTTTTATAGAAATAAATTAGAAAAAGTTCTGGGACGGAAATACGTTTGAGACGTTGGTAGGAATCTGGGGATAAATGCGTTCAGGAGTGACGAACGTATGAATCCATCCCTCCCACTGCGGTGCAAAACGATTTGTCGAGAGAGTTCGACTGGGAAGGTCAAAAGATCTCCCTTAACCTGCCACGCTATAGGTGGGCAAAAGCATCTGCCGCCAAGACCTAGACAAACCTCACCCCATGATTCCGAGCACCCCTACTAATTTACCAAACGAGCGAATCACTTGGAGTGACTTAAAATTATGTAAACATCTTACAATTATTATTTTCTAGATTTATTTATCAATTTTCGGAAATCGACAGTTAACATTTTTTCAATTTGTACAATATAACCAATTATGCATTTCCTTCTTATAACTTTATCTCTAATAAGACGGCATAATAAGGAATAAGAAAGAATTAAATTTATAAGAAAGGAATATGAAGCCAAAAATTATACAAAACGAAAAATTACTTAACACCCAACAAAAATATATAACTCTAGCACGTTATTCAGTATAAATATAGTTCGAATGCATTCTGCATGTCTTTTGCAGTTATTTATGCAAACAATATAAGCCATCATCCGTCTCAGATCAAGCAGAGTGCAGTCTGCAGTAATGCACATATTGCAATTCCTCAACATAATGCACCTATTACGTGCATTGAATGCACTGATATCCTCGCACTTTAGTTCCTAGACGTTTCTAAGCCACACTGTTCTAATACGTACATAACTGACGCAAAGTTATTGAATAATTTTATATGGACGTCGAACAAATTGACGTGAGCTTTTAGCTATATAAAGCTGAATTAATGAAGAGAAGTGCTATCTAATGAAACGAGTACTCATTAGTGTTTTGCAATTAATTTATAAATCTTATATCTAGTGCATACCTACAAAGCAATAGATTGACGTACTCGTGCGCTGATGATACAACTATTATGTCAACTGCGTTGGATTAGAAAGACTTCAAATTCCGTTCTCATTTCTTTATTTTGGCAGTTTGTTCGATAAAAAAAGTAAATTAAATACATAGCTTTCGTAGTTCTTTTAAAAAGTGCAAAATAATCTTGACTAGTTGGTTCCCGGCATGCGTTGCAATGCCATATTCAAAGAAATACATTGTTTCTCCCTGAATCACCTTTAACGTGCGTCCCCGTTCCCCTCCCGCGTCCCCTTCCTAGTTAGATTTATAAATTATAGCCTATATATTATTTTGATGTATGAGCTATTTTATTGTAAAGTTTCATTAAAATCCATTCAGTAGTTTTTGTGTGAAAGAGTAACATACACACATACATCCTTACAAACTTTCGCATTTATAATATTAGTAAGATTACATGCTATAAATTGTACCGAACAACTACCGCCAGGGTCGTCATCACGACTTGCTATGTATTCCACATGACAGAACGGACGTTCTGGTACAGCATAATAGCATGACAAGAGGTATGGTGCTGCTAAATGACTATCTCTAGGTCTCTTGACATTTTCAACATTGGCCTTGAAGGTTTCAAGGGCCATTTTAGGCAAGAACTCTAAAATATCTTTTATTGTAAAATTTTTCATTTAAAGTTATTATGTAAATGACATGTGCATTGTAATAGGATTACATCCATTCAAATTTGGATAAAACGAATTTTTCAACGTTAATTTCACGTTCTGCGAAAGTTCAATTCGATTTCTGTAAAATAACATAACTTGAATAGACCTTCCACAGAACTTGAAAATTGACTTTGAAATTTGATGAATAGTTCAAATTCTGTGCAACAACCCTCCTAAGGTGGCTTTCATTATAAATAAATATTTCAACAAAGTGTTAAAAATACTAAGAGATACAGAAATAACTCTCAAACAATGAGTGCATAGCGAAGCGACATGGCACGATCAAATGTGTACAAAAGTCGTTAATAATAAAAATTCAGAAATAATTATTTGATTTATTTTACAGTCACCCTGTCATTTTAGGAACGACTGACGACGCCCAAAAATAATACGGGTTTACTTCAAATTACGACCCGCGCTTCATGTTTAATGTTTATTCAGTTGGGACGGATTAAAAATTACTCTAGCTATAGCTTTGACCGGCTCCCGAATTTATTATTTTTATTTTTATTATTGTTACATTGTTTAATTTAATTCCGTCTGTGGACAAAATGACACGAGTTCTTTGTTTGCAATCTTTCGAATTATGACCCTGCAAAGCCGGGTGCAATGAGTAATGGTAATTATTTTGACCATACATTATGTACGGTCCAGGAAAAAATGAATAGAAGTTATGGCAAATTGAAGTATTTTAACTAAACATTATGTAATTGCTGTTTTAGTGTATATTTTGTTTCTTTCTTTCTTCGCTTTTTCTGTACCTACTTTATTTTATATTTTACTAGCTGACCTGCAAACTTCGTTCCGCCTGAAAATACACAATAAAGCAATTATCAATGCGCAACTGTCCGTGTTTTGTTTTTGTCAGTATCAGAGATGGCGTTGTGTACAGATTTAATTTTTTTCTAATTTTCTTACTTACGGGAATTACATTTAATTTTCTTTATTTGTGTGAGATTTATTATAATTATTGTATTTTTCCTTTGGAGGGGTGCAGATATATACGTTCACCGTTTGTCTCATTTTCGACTATTGACATTTAGTGTGTAAGAAAGAGGGGCAGCATTATATATTTAGGAACAAAAGCAAAATAATCAACCATTGACATTTGACGTTTTTTAATTTTTGGAATTCACGCACTATTCAATATTATATTTATCACAATATTGCTGCAGCTCTTTCAAAATATGAGAATTCGTTCCATACAAACTGTATGAGGAAAAAATTTTCTTCATAATTTTTTTGTGTGAATTTTTTCGATGTTTTAATAGCTATTCTGCTATTCGGAGCGGAGACAAATCCAACAAATCAAAGATCGTAAAAATCGGTCCAGCCGTTCTTGAGGTATAAGTGGTGTAACTAACCCGACTTTGTTTAATATATTACGATTTTTGTTATTTCTGTTATTTCACTAATAGCATTTTTATCTAGAAAAATCTAAACCTTGATTTACACATGCTATGCACATTTTTAAATGCACATCTCAATGGAAATTTCATTAACTCCTAAGGCTAATTTGTTCGGTTTTCGGAATATTTCATATAGGTGCCATAAAAATCATTGTGTCTCTTTTACTATCAAGGTTGGAAATTTGATTTAAACTGTGTTAGAATGAGAAAACACCACGCTTCATATTCAAATCTAAAAGATTACCGAAAAATTATTAAAATGCACCTTTATAAATATTTTCACATATTTTTTTAGACAAATGAATTATAAACGTCAGGGTCACCTCACTTTTTTATAGAATCATGTAAAAACAATTCTTAAAAAATTCACAAACTTTCATAATTTCTTTTCAAATTGCGGTGGGAAACTTTGGTTTTATAAAGTTGTACATTTTAATTATTTTTGTAGTTAGCTTTTAGAACACACAGCATATGGTTTTATCTTTCCAATATCGTCTCTACATATTATAAATTAAAGTCCTCCGCCGTGTCTTTCTGTTTGCGATAAACTCAAAAACTACTGAATGGATTTTAATGCGGTTTTCAACAATAGATATAGTGATTCATGAGGAAGGTTTAGGTATATAATTTGTCAAGGTTTGGTGAACGAGCGGACTGACAACGGGCGGTGTGGATGTGATTTGTATGAAAATCTACTATTTTATGCCTATGTTGATGAGATTTTGCACATGTGACCTTCAAAACAAGAGGAAGGTCACTGTCTACATTTGATTTCTAAAACTCTGTGTAAAGCCCGGGTATCGCCGGGGAATTCAGCTAGTCTATCTAACACTATAAAGAGGAAAGATTTGATTGTTTGTTTGAATTGAATAGGCTCCGAAACTACTAAACCGATTTGAAAAATTCTTTCACCAATAGAAAGCTACATTATCAGCGAGTAACATAGGCTGTATACAATAGTAAGCTCTGGTGTTATGAAATTTGTATAAATGAAAATGTGCGTATTTCATATATTTTAGCGGCAGGGAGGAAAGGCAGGGGGGAGGTGGGGTTTGCGGAGAGGGAAGATACGAGGGAGGGGGAAGGTTGAAGGGAACGGGGATGCACGGGAAAGGACATGCAGGGAGGATCAATTTATTTCTTTGAATGGCATAGCAACGCATGCCGGGTACCAGCTTTTTGGGAGGCGGGAATGGGTACCGCCGCCCCGGTAACCTTTATTGGATAACCAACACCTCTGCCATAGATCAACCCTTTTCCTTCCCAGAAGTCTCCTCTCCTTCCTTTCCTTAAAAAAACCCTCCACACAGCATCTCCAAAGATGACATACATAGGGCCTGAGGGAAATTATTTTCCTCAGGGCCTCCTGTGTGGAGCTCATGTAAAAAAAAAGTTAGTTTATAATAAGGGAGACATAACGATTTTTATGAGACCTATGTGAGCTGGGACAAATATGATATCCTGTGATTAAATGGGTTAAAACATGCTGTATGGAATCAATCCATATGCGTTCGACTCTGATTTCGACATCATATCAACTAAGCGCTTTTTAATGAGTGGAAGATACTATCAGTATCGCCCTGGTGTAAGACCACCATTCAGAATTGAAACGTTGCTTGAAAATGGCTTTAGCCGTGTTTAGTGACCAGATCTGAATAGCCAGGTACTTCCCAACCTTCCTCTTCCCACCTCCTTCCCCTCCCCACTACCTTCAGCCTCACAACATACCCCAATTGGGGATGCCATAGTCTCACTGGCTCCAGACGGGAGCAGTTGAGATTCTTGTGCGGTATTCACTGTAAAAAAAAAAAAAATCGTCTTTTTAATTCGCTTTTTAATTGTCACATCGATATTTATTTATTTTGTCGATGGTCTAACAGCTCGCAAAGTAAACGCGAATACACACTTCTAAACCATAAATATCGGTACAATTCACATCTTTGTACGTCAATCTTCATATACATCATCATGAACATCATGCAGCATACATCATGGAGCATATTATATGTGTTGTATTTTATACATTATCCGTCTGAGCGTTATACATGTAATCTCAGAGTAATGATCGGTCCAAGACTAAACAATAGAATTGTCTTGGATGACTTGCGCGTTCCCGGTTCATATCCTGCGTCGGCACATGTACCGGGTACATACCTACCTGTTTTACCAATGAAGAGATGAACCACATAGAAGTGAGTTTTAGGCGTGTCTGTGTATAGAATTGAGCCCAATTCTATGTTACTTCTTCTTGGTGGAATTGATCAAAATATTTCAAATATTGAAATTTTCTTTTCAGGCATGGGACTCAAAATTTCTTATACAACGTGTCCGGAAACTCGTGATACAAGCGGGAAACTGGTGAGTCTACATCACATAGAGAACCCAAAAAACTTATTTTTTTCGATCTGAGCATTTCGATTTAATTTTTTTTTTCTTTTATTTTTCAATTTTTTTCGGCAACTAAAGGGTTAAAAAATAAAATTTGAGCCCGGTTTACCCTTCGATGCATTTTATAAGACATTACACAGCTGAAATCAACCCCCTAGTGAAATTTTTTTTCAAATTTAACCAAAAAATTTCCAACTTCGGACCCGATTTACTCGAAAACGAAAGCTCAAATCAAAAAAGTTATATCACAAATCGACTCCGAATGTGATGTAGATTTACCAGTTTCCCGCTTTTAATACGAGTTTCCGGACACCGTGTATAAATTGGCGGTATTAATATTATTTTTTTACTGTACGACAGATTAATTATCCATTGACAGTATAAGATTTTTTATTTTAACATTCTTGACATTTTGGATCATTTAAAGAACCGTTAAATATGTCTACTGTTTTAGAAATTTTATTCAATAGATTCCTCTTGTTATGCTGTGCTAGAGCTTTGTTCTGCCGTGTGGTATCTTGAATAAGTCGTCTTTCAGGTGCCCGTTCATTAATCTATTTGTTTTTCTTAAAATCAATTTTTTTTTGTACAAAAAACAAATTTCAATTTGGGAGGCGATATGGGTACCGACGCCCTGATAACCTTATTCATTTGATAACCTGCACTTTTACCATAGGTCACCTCAAGTGGTTCGCTACGTTTGGCTACGTGCCCGGGTTCATCGGGTGTGGCGTGTTCAGGTATTGGCGGAGGACGCGCCTATCCACCAGCTACGAAACAGGACTGATCGGGAGAGATTGGTTGAGGGAGACCCTTTGATCTCTTCATCAGGACTCTCTCGGAACATCGCCTTGTCTCACAATGGAAGGGTTGGATTCATACCAGAATTATGTACCTTCTTTTACTTTTCTAAAATGAACTTCCACATAGCATCCCCAAAGATGACGTAGGCCTTGAGGGGAATTATTTTTCTCAGGGCCTCCCATGTGGAGCTGATGTAAAAAATACCCGAACGTCAAACACAATTATAACATTAAATATTAAGTTCGGGTCCTTAGAGTAGTTAGAGTTGGCCTAAAGATTATTTTTATAATAGTTTTCTGTGCCTTTACGATTGGGTCTAGTGCAGATTAAGTGTCACCTCCCCATGCTACGATACCATACTCAGTAATTGATTGACAGATTGCAAAATAATTCATGTACCTCCCCATGCTAAGATACCATACTCAGTAATAGATTAACAGACTGCAAAATAAATCATGTACCTCCCCATGCTAAGATACCATACTCAGTAATAGATTAACAGACTGCAAAATAATCCATGTACCTCTCCATGCTAAGATACCATACTCAGTAATAGTTTGATAGACTGTGAACTAAATCATGTACCTCCTCGTGCTAAGTAATATTCAATAATAGATTGTTAGCCTGCAAATTAAATCATGTAGGTACATAATCAAAATTCAAAATAGATCTCAGTTCCACGGACTATTTGTTCAGTGGATACACTGGTATAGTGTGGTGCAGGTAAGTGTACCGTGTAGTGTGTGTACCTTCAATAATCATACCACATTATATTATTAATGTTTATAGTCTCCATGACATCGACGCGTGCCATTTTGTTCTTACTTGGAGAACGAAATGAAAACCCTCTGTATTCACAAAGGGAGCTTTTCTCAGAGCGATACAATTTTCAATTTTTGTCACACTGATATATCATAGTGCTAACAATGGAATATGGGATGTTTCTTTGGTTGGTACGATGATTGACGAAGGTTGGTACGTCGCATTTTTATGGTTTATTTATATGTCGATGCCACATATACGAGTATGTAAGTTCTATTTACCGAGTCAGTAATTCTATTGCAGATTACACCTCTTAAGAAAGTGATTCTTAAAACTTTCATAAATGGCGCTCGTTTAATTATTATAGTAAAAACAGTTTTTGAAAGTTATGCATCAAAATATTAAGTTGAATTCATTGTTTTCGCCCATACGTACCCAATATGAATATGAATAAATAGTTTTGTCCATAAACAAACTTAAATCTTTCAAGAAAGGCTCAAAAGTCCAATATTGGTTTGAATCACCGATACAATAATATGGTAGTTGTAAGTTGTAAGCCTTTCTTGAAAAAATTAATAATTTTTGAATTCTTAATATAATATTATGTAGTTGAATGACAGTAGCGAAGTCCTTTTTTAAATCGATGGGCGATCTGTCTGATTTCGTCTGTCTGTAAATTTGTTTGTAGTTCAGTTTCCGGTTCAAGATGGTGGCTGTTTTAATGGTTCAGTAAGGATTATATTTTAAAATGTGAAATCAGCGTGTTTATTTGAACTTCCTTATTGCTTTTTTTCAGAAAATGTGACTTTTTTCAACAACAACAATGTAAACACCTTGCTCGAAATTTAAAAAAAGTTACGTAAAATAAAAGATTCATAATTAAGTTGGTAGGTATGTAACAAATCTTCTTTCAGAGAAAATTTTGGTTTTGATTTATTAAATAAGATAAAATTATAAACATGCTTTTTGGGTGCGAATTCACACAACTACATGTATATATATGTTTAACCCTTTTGTTTTCAACGTGTCGTTAGAAATAAACCTTTAAAGCTCTTCTATAAAGTAGAGTAAAGGCTGTATGAAATAGACTGAATCCAATTGAACTGAATTCAATTCACAACGCCTGTTCTGTGTGCATACGGTGTGGTCTGTCCATTTCTACGGTATTTAGGACCAATGGAAAGTTTGGAGGGAACAATGAATTACTTTAACCCCTCCGCAACGTAACCAGATATAAGCGTTAGAAATAGGACAGCAGTCAAGTACAATAAGCGTGTTTACACGTCAGCGCGTGTGTTTCCATAGAAATCGTTCTAACTCAGTTATTGTTTTAGTTCCATCCCTAAACCAAAAAGTGAAAGGTCGATAGTAGATCAAGCTGTACATCTCTATCAAGTTGTCTATAGAAATACATAACAGGAATCAGCTGTCAGTCGCGTAGATGACAAAAATATTTTCCCGCGCAAATTTACTACCGGCAGCTCGTCCGCGCTCGACATTTTTAACTTTTATTAAATATTTTTAAATGAAATGATAAAAAGTGAGGTGACAAAAGTATTTATTACACATATATACAATAGAATAAGTATTGTTGTTTACATAATCTGTGATTTTAGTACCGTTTTCACATAAAAAAACATCACGTGAGTCATTTTTACCTATTTTTAATGTTTGCATGCAAAATTTTAATATTTACAAATCTTAATATTTATTTGTAATATAATAATTCGAAAGCTTATTTTGTAACCTTTCTAAAACAGTTTTTACTATTCGGCTAGGTACAGAAATATTTAATTTATAGAGCTTTAATTGTTAAGCGGTAATAACACAAAGTTTTCGTAAAATGTCATTTTGTTTGAGACATCTCAAGTGCATATTGGCGAAAATTCGGAGGGGTTTTAATAAAGGGAGAATATTTTATTAACTAGAGATATTTAATGTTCTGTTCTGAAGAGAAAAGGATGTGCTTCGTACGGTAGTCATTGCATTACTTGTAAAAATATATATTTTTACAATAAAAACATATAAATTTGTTATAGACCGCTTTAATTTTATTTTATTCACACTCTACCGGTTTTGGAAGAACCCTTCCTTCATCAGGAGAATATTAGAATTAACCTTCGTTGCAGAATATTGACAGACATATATATAAATTTTAGGTGTTTTAGTGAGAGGCGAACAAAGGGGAAGGGCTAATTACGTGATTTCCGGGAAGAACAGAGCGTTTAATGGAAATGTGTCTAGAATAGGACTAAACGATAAATTAATTTGGTTATTCAAATATTGGAGTTCCAGTTCTGCCAATATTTAAAAAAAAAGTGAATTGATACCACACAAGAGTCCCAAACGCTCCCAACTTTTCTAAGTCAGTTGGACTATGGTATCTCCAATTTGGGCATGCTGTGATACTGGCTGGATTGAAAAAGGGAATGAGATGGCTAAGAAGAAGATTGGGAAGGTACCTGGCTGAACAGATCTAGTTATTTAACACGGTTAAAGCCATTACAAGCAAAGTTTTGATTCCGAATGATGAAATTTTACCAAGGCGCTTAGAATGTCTTCCACTCTGGAACGTATCGCAAATATACTAACTATCACGCCCTCTCCCGCAGGTGTAGGCAGAGAGGACGGACAGCCTGACAACCCAGTCTCCGCACACACCTCTTGCTTCATTCACATTCATAAATTGCGACGTTTCGTGTTATACAATTTTAAATTATTTAATTTTAAAATAACGCCAATCAAATAAGTACATAACATGTATTAGTTCCACGCCTTTTCACCCAACCACAAAATATCCCCGACAAAATATCCTACGGACAAAACATCCCCCAACTAAATATCTACTAAAACTTAACCTAACCTAATAAAAAATGGGACAAAAATAATACAGACATCATGTAAATACAATAAATTATTGTTAAAAAATAGTAAAATGGGACAAAAATAATACAGACATCCTGTAAAGACAATAAATTAATCATTGAAGAAGAAGATAGTAATAATAATCTAAACGAAACATTGAAAGAGATCAAGACACAGAAGAACAGAAAAAGATAATGGTCGCAGCTGGGACTCGAACCCAGAACCTCTCGCCTATCCAGATGTGCTTTTACCAATTCCGCCATTGCGTCTTACTGTCAAACCGCCATAATAGTAAATCTCATATTTAAAATTTTCGAATAACCTTCAAATATGGGAAAAATCTTCAAAAATTATAAAAAGAGAGTTTTTCTTTTAAAATACAATAAATTAATCATCAATGTTAAAAAATAGTAAAATGGAACAAAAATAATACAGACATCCTGTAAAGTTAGGTTAGGTTAGGTAAGGTTTTAGTAGATAATTTGTTGGAGGATGGTTTGTCCATTGGATATTTTGTCGGGGTTATTTTAATGCGGAATGAATTCAGGCGCGTAAATACACGCGCATTACCACGTGTATTTACGCGCCTGGATTTGAACCCGCGATTTCTTGATTCGTATTAGAAGAACTCACCTCTCGACCTCGGAGGCTGATAATGATAAAACCATCCTCAATTATAAACCACGTTGTAAAAATAATAAGACCAAAAGAAATAAATTTTGAATCCCAAAAGGTGAGGTTAGGTTAACTATGCGTCGGAGAGGTTAGGTTAGGTTAGGAGGGGAACACAGCAAGACGGATAACCTAGTACACAGCGCCACGGTGAATGGTAGAGGCATAACGGGTGAGGGTAAGAAAGGGGCGCGGAGCGGGAGGCCTCGAACAACAGGATTCCGTGGATTTCCATTTATGATATCTTGATTTTGATTAATGGTCTTCTTCTTCTTATGTCAAAGCGAAGGGGAAGAATACTAAACAGCGTTTTGTAAATTATTATTTTTTTATTTATTTATTTTATTTAATATAGATATATAGTACAGTGGTTTTATATAAATTACATATCGGTACACAAATTATTTAAAATTGCAATCTCACCAAAGAAGAAACTAGTCAAAAAAATTAAATTGAAACTAAAATTTTGATTTTTTTTGTTTTTTATTCGTGTAGAAGTCAGACTGTAGTAGGGACTCCATAAAATGCTGAATAGTTTTGCTGACATCAGTAGCTAACTTTTATATTTTTTTATTTTTTATTTAGTAACCATACATTTATTATTTTTTACATTTTCATATGGAAATTTTAGGTATGTATATAAAATAGAAATTATATTCATAGTCCTCCTCACTAGGAGATCCTGTGCTGTGGGGGACTATGCTTTGGATAAATTTTCAGCGACTTCTATGGTTTAACTTCATAGTTTGGATAAGGTTTTCCAGAAACTTCTACGACGATGTTCATTTTCCGATAGTTCGTTCAGCCAACATTTAATGTCCTTAATGTAGTTTTTTTTTAAATTTGTTTGATACTAAGTGGGAGTTTGTTATATAACTTTACTGCTAAAAATTCAGAACTTCTTTATCCAAACGAAGAGTTAAATTTTGGTATATTAAGTATGTCTGTTTGTTTGGTTCTGGTTTTATGAGCGTGTGAGGTGTCTGCCTCTGAATCATTTTTGTGGTGATGTACTAGAATGTTTTTGGCATAGATTTAGTGTACGCTTGGAACATCAAACTGTTTTAAAATTTCTGTTGTTGACGTCCTTATGGGGACCTTTAGTATGGTCTTTATGATGCAATTCTGAGTTACCTTCAATTGTTTTATGTGTTTAGATGTTGCTGAGCCCCATCCTTCTGGATGCCGCATCAGCCTTTCTGAGTTGTAGAAAAATGACAACATGTCGATTATGTCATAGAGTGTTGACCCAACTATATGCATCTTCCTCCAACATATATGTTCCCTCATTACTTCACACAAACTGTTATCCAAATACCTGTCCCTATCTGACAGTGTATAGACGATGTACCAACGTGTGCGAAATTTACAATAATAAATTGTTGTACAATCAGTCTGTTAAGGCCGCCTGTGCAATGATCAACCATGGTGATTTCTTAATGCGTTTAATTCGAATCTGTAATGTGCTTGTGCAGCGATTACCGCTATTCAAGATGGAAATATCGATTCAATAATACCGTATCAAATGTTTACCAACTTCCACACAGTTGTGCCAACTTGAAAAGTTTATATTATTGATAAATGAAACAATTTAACTTTGTTTGAACCACTTTATATTTGAGTAAATCCGACCGGTTTCAGAACGAACGTTCCTTCTTCAGGGCAACGTTCGTTCTGAAACCGGTCGAATTTACTCAAATATAAAAGTGGTTCAAACACAGTTAAATTGTTTTATTTATCTATAATGGATAACCACAAAGTTATAGCTACATTCAAAAGATAATATTATTAATTAAAGTCCTCAAATTGATTCGCGTGCGTCATCTGTATGGTTGGGTTATTCACATCTTCCTCTTTCCCAATCTCCTTCCCTCCTCCACTTTGGTAAATTCTACCGGCTGCGCCAGTTTGTTGATAGTAAATACACCTTCTTCACAACAAAACTTCTATAAAACGGGAAACAGTGTGAAATCTCTCTGAATCTCAAAACCTTGCGGTTCCCCCTACCTTGGAATCTTCTATGGAGAGGCGACACTATTTTTACTATACTACCGACATCTGTCGGATATTCTGTAATATTTAAAAAGTATCTATATTGGAGCCATCTATGTATCGTTCGTAGGACAAAGTTCCAAAAACAAATCAAAATATGAAAATATTCTTTTATCGTCAACATTTCTCAACACTCAACCCCAAGTGGTTCGCTACGTTTGGTGACTTCGCAAGGGTGTCTGGGTTTATGAGGTGAAGTTTGTCTAGGTCTTGGCGCCAATGCGTTCGCCCACCCGTTCACCTACTGCATGGCGGGTCGGATCGGGAGAGTTTGGTTGAGTTAGACTTAATCTAGATCTCTCCAGCCGGACTCTCTCTGCATTGGCAGTGGGAGAGATGAATTTATACGTCCATTACCGACTCCTAGATACATTGATCCCCAGATTCCTGCCAACCCCTCATACTTTTTCCTTTCCAGAATTTGCTCTCCTTCCTTTCCTTAAAAAAACACCTCCACACAGCATCCTCAAAGAGGACAAAGGCCCTGAGGGAAATACGTTGCGATTCGCAATATAACTTTTATTCATCTCAAAAACATACCTAAGTAATTTTACATCGTAAAACTTACAAAAATATGAATATTTGTTACAATTTTTAGTATCCCGCCTTCACATCTTTTTATTCGAGGTTTTAACCATTTCAATACGTCCGTACAAATCCATTTTATTCCCTTTTTATCCTTTTTTATGCCCTTTTTTCTCCTTTCAGCCGCGGACAAAAGTTGGTCCAAAAAAGGAACCAAACCAAAGGGCCTTTAGTGTGGTTTAGTAAACGCGGGGAATCTCCTTACATTCAATATTATATTATAGAGATAATATTATAAATTATATTGAATAATCAAAGGAAATTATATTAAACCCACCCGCATACTTCAAAATGTGTGAAAGAATCTTTAATATCTGTGCTATATACAACGAATTTTTCTGCTGGAAGAAGAAATATTTTTTTTACGTCACAAAGAAACTATTAATTATTAATTAATTAATTTATTATTATTTTTTATTTATAAACTAATGTTTGAGACAAGACTTTTATGCATAGCACAAAGGGTGACAATTATTATGATAAGTAATAATTATTAGCCTGAAACACTCATCTACATTGAAAAAATCTCCCGAGAAAAGACACATGCCGCCGACTGAGCTACGTCGGCTTATCTCCTGCCCGCCAAATAATTCAATATATACTAGTGTTTCATTCATCAATTACTGCTTATTACATTAGATGAGTGTTTCTGACTATTACTTATAATAATTGTTTAAATATTTATTTGTGTGTTATTGTGTTTAATTCGTCGAAATTCATTTAACATAAGGAAGTGTGTCATGTGCAAAATTCCCTAAAACAGGCAATGTTAATTTCAACAGGACAACTCAGAATCATGCAATTTCAACACCCCTTTGAAAAGTTATGATAAAAAAAAATACCGCCTATCCTAACATAACTTATTTTTTACATATTTTATTCATCACTTTTAAGGACTTTTCAAAGGAGGTATTGAAGTTGCATGATTCTGAGTTTTCCGCTCACCAATTTTAACTAAAGGAACGTACCCATACTACGTGACCAACTTTTTGCAATTTTTAACCCCCCCCCCCCCCCCCCCCGGTGACTAAAAACCTAAGCCCCCCGCCGCTCATTTGTACGAAGCGTGGTACTTTGAAGACCCCCCCCCCCCTGAACGGGTCACGTAGTATGGGTACGTTCCCTAACTTCGACTCGCAATCCGAAGGACGCGGGATCGAATCCCGGCGTGGGCAAATAAATTTTATTTGGTTAATTTGTGTTATTTCACAATTATTAATACACTTAAAATAATATATGAAATATTTTCGGCACGTTCCAGAGTGGAAGATACTCTCAGTATCGCCCTGCTGTAAGAGATCACCTTTCAGAATTGAAACGTCGGCGTCGCTTGAAATGGTTTTAGCCGTGCTTGGTGACCAGATCTGTGTAGCCAGTTACTTCCCCACCTTTTTCTTCCCTATCTCCTTACCCTTCCTACTATCTTCAGCTTCACAACATACCCCAATTATCGGGGATGCCATAGTCTCACTGGCTCCAGACGGGAGCAGCTGAGACTCTGTGAGGTATTCACGTAAAAAATACTAACTAACTAACCACGATTTTTCCCCGGAGAGCAGGCAGAGTGGAGGGACCGCCATACAACTCGGTCTTAACACACTCTCCTTTCCTCGTTCATATTCATAGATCGTCTCATAATACTCTTCTTGACATGGCCCGATTCAAGCATCTGAGCAATCATCAATTTGGGAGGCGGGAATGGGTACCGCCGCCCCGGGAACCTTTATTGGATAACCAACACCTCTGCCATAGGTCACCCCAAGTGGTTCGCTACGTTTGGTGATTTAGCAGGGGTGCCCGGGTTCATGGGGTGAGGTTTGTCTAGGTCTTGGAGGCGGATGACTGGGACATACTGAACCCCAGATTCCCTTAAACCCTTTTCCTTCCCAGAACTCTCCTCTCCTTTCCTTTTCCTTAAAAAAAACCCTCCACACAGCATCCTCAAAGATGACATAGGCCCTGAGGGAAATTATTTTCCTCAGGGCCTCCTTTGTGGAGCTCATGTAAAAAAAAAAAAAAAATCTGAATCACTTGGTCGTGACATGTCTTCCTCGGGCATCCCCGACTTCTACCATTTACATTTGCGTCATATTTTCTTCTTACACTCATTTTCCTCACTTCCTTTGTACCATTGCTGCTAGTCTATTCGCAATTTTGCCTGCATCATGCGTCTGCATCATGCGTCTGCATCATGCGTAGTCCCATTCGGTGTACAATGCAGCCAACCAGACCATGCAAAATTGCGAATAGACTAGCAGCAATGTTACACCTTCAGCCTCACAACATACCCCATTTTGGGATGCCATAGTCTCAATGACATCAGTCGGATGGGAGCAGTTAGGACTCTTATATTAATATTAAAAAATAATAATAAAAATAGTAATCTTACGCACAGAAAGTTCTAATTGACCGTTGCCACTTCAACTAAGTACTTCAATTTATTATTAATTAATTACAATAATCTCTTTATATGAAAACATTCTTCAAAATCACAGCTGTCCAATTTCTCTTGTATTGTATTTTCGTTGACCAGACAACTGATAATGAACTCAACTCAAGACCTCCATTAAAAAGTTTTTTAAAATGATGAAAAAATATATATAAAAAATGGTTAAATAGGTTACGTTAGGCTAGGTTATAAGCAGTGGCGGCTCGTGACTTTTGGGTGTGCTAGAGTGCTGATTTAAAAAAAATGGCATTATTGATGTTGTTGTAGCCGAAAAATTTGAAAATCAGTTTTTTGTTTGAAAAATTTCAGAATCAGTTTGGCGGTGTGCCGCACCGATTTCCTGAAAAATCTTCATACAAAACACCGACTTTTGAAAAAAATAAAAATATTTTTCGCATACGACAACAGCCATGACGCCATTTTTTAATATTAGCACCCTAGCACACCCAAAAGTCACGAGCCGCCACTGCTTATAAACATTTTTTTTCATAGCTTTTAATGACTTTTCGAAGAGGTGACTTGATTCTGAGTTGTCATGGAAACGTATTTTCAATGTAAGATTACACACGAGCATAGAAACCAACTATAAATAGAATAAAAAAAACAACAACTAAATCTCTGAGTCTACTATTGTATAAATCTTGTGTTCTTTCTTACGTATCCTTTACTTACTTATTACAATAATTTTTGTTACTAACTTACATGATTCTTCCATTTATAATGATTTTTTAATTTATATTATGATTTTTTTAAACTCTTCAGGATTTTTATTTTTAAATTTATACAAGATTTTTTAACCTTCTTATTATTTACAATAGCCGTTATTACTAACTTACACGATCATTAATTTACTAATTGAGCTAGAACTCCCTCACCAAACACAAGAGCATTGTCTCTTTATGGTAAGGAAAGGCAATTTTTTTTTTTGTTAACCTTATGTAACTATGTAACTGTTGTAACTTCATATGTATTTTTAAAAAACATTGCAAAAAATAAAAAAAAATAATAAAAAAAAAAAAAATAAAAAAAAAAAAAAAAAAACATTGATTTTAAACTGTTTTCATTCTTTTAACCCAATTAATATAAATAAAACCTGTATATTTTGGTGTGAGAGGTTTTTTAAAATTTTTTTTTTGTTCATTGCATATTATGGTTACATTATTTGTGGATTTTTCGACCACCATGCTAGGCTGATGCCCGTGTTACGGTGGTCGATTTGACATATAGTGCAATCACCATCTAGAAGCTATAATGTAAGAGAACGTAAAGGATTATAAAATAATATTAAATAATAATATCTAAAATATAAATTAAGTATTAAAGAATAGAAATGAGTATAAAATAACATAAATAGAGTAGGAAAGATATAAAAGAAATATAATGCATCTATAAAATGTGTGCATTTCAAAAATATCAATGTGAGTACTATAATGCGATCGAGATGTGATTCTCGATAGTAAGTTACAATATCAATGTCATATCAATCAAATAAAAAATAAAGCAGCTAAAATGCTTGGTTTCATCTTAAGAAACACAAAAGAATTTATCAAACACTGTAATTATCAAACAACTATGCTTTGCGTATGTACGTAGCGATCTAGAGTTTGCGTCAACCGTGTGGTCTCCATTTTATGCAGTACGTACATATAAACAAAATTGAATCAATTCAGAAAAAAATCATAAAATATCTTTCTTATAAATCGCACGAGGTAGATACTCTTAGTATCGCCATTGTGAAAGGTCACCGTTCAGAAACCAAACATTGCTTGAAAGGGCTTTAACCGTATTAGCGGCTATATCTGAATAGCGAAGCGTTTATCAGCCTTCATCTTTATAATCTCCTTCCTCGTTCTGATTACATTCAGCATCGCAAATCGTTGTATTTGACGACCCATTGGCCCATTTCAGATTTTGATCAAATTATTATCAGCTGTCAACCATGGCGGTCGTGTAGTTATGTTTGCCAGCTGATCAAAATAAAAAAGGATGCTTAAAAGTCGAAACGGGCCAAGAATTGAAAATGGGAGAGAAACCATTCAACCTGTGATCACATTCAAAATTATGTTATATTAACGGCTGCGTCAGTTAAAAATATTTAAAAAAAATCAAGGGATATAATATTTATAGAATAAGTACCTACACATTTCAAATGTCGAATTGAAATTTTTTTTTGGTAAAAAAAAAACAAATTTGCAGGTAGGTACTTTTCAGTTATCTGAATTCTTGAGACATTAGTTCCAATTTTTAAAATGACACTTAATTCAAAACAAATCCGAGTTCATTGAACCAGAATATCAGACGCAAAGCCGAAATTGATATTTTTGATAACTTTTTTAATTGATTTTGATCCCACCTTGTAATACAATTATTACAGCTTTTAGTTCGTCATTGTTTTCTTGATGTTAAAATACATTATATCCTCTGTCTGTACGCTGTACGGTGTAGTGTACGAGCCCGCTTGCTTAACATGGCTGTAATTAGGGGACGAAGCGATGACGACGCACAAAATACATGTTTCTTTTTCCGATTCATCGTTTTCGGCTGTATAATACGATATCTCCTAGAATTATTAATATCAAACAGGGCTGGGAAAATAAAGTTATGCATTTTTCTGTTAGTTTGTGTAAGATAGAACAATAATAAGAAAGAAAGGAAAAGGATAAGCTTAAACAAGAAGCATAAATAAGGATTAAGAACTAATGGAACTACTTTTGGTCAACGAAGCTTCAGATACCTTGCAACAAGACTTTACAACATTCTTCCAATTAGTATAAAAAAATGTGATTCACAAAAAATTAAAAAAAAAAAAACATACAAATTTGGATAAAAAATAATGATAGGGCATTTACCGGTGCACTCACCCAAATTCGAAATTAGTAATGAACCAATGCTGTTACTATTACCAATGATATTGTTATTATTAATGCAACCCATCTATTGTGCGATCATATTCTAATATAGGTGTAGGTATGTTCACAGAATTATAAATTGACGTAAAATTACTGCCTCAACACAGGCTAGCCTAGTGAGGCAGGTTACGAGAAACCTACGTTTATAATTATAAATCTATATTCTTTAATAAAATATATTTTTTTTTTAAAACCACGAAATTTATTAATTTATGAACCAACCGGTTTCGCTTATCTTTAGCCTCTTCAGGGTACAAATTAATACTTAATACAGTATTAAATATTAAATATAAAATATTAATATACAGTATTAAATATTAAATATGTCAAACCACAAAGTGATTGCTTTCTACAATAATACTCTATTCTTTAAGTACCTACTGTGTATATGTATATTGTTTTCAATTATTAACTTTTATACTTCCGCAACTTTTAAACTATTGTTTACTTTTTTTTGTAGTCATAAATCTTAAAATTTTTGTTCAATAAAGATATATATTATTATTATTATTAATGTGAAGAAGTGTGAAGGGGTAAGAAGGAACAAGGAGAAGCGAGAAAGTACAAGAATAAGCTAATTCTGACAGATCTATTCAATAACAAACGAGAAGGGACACGAAATGACAAGCACGAAGAAGTAAGATAGAACCAGGAGAAACAAAAAGAAGCGTAAATATGCACATGCTAAAGAAAGGAAGAAGGAACAAGAAAGAACAAGAATAAGCTTAAATAAGCAAGAATAAGCTAAAATAAGCAATAATAAGCAAAAAGAAGCAAGATGAAGAAGGCGGGTCAAGAGATAACAAGACGAAACATGAAGAAGTAAGAAGTAAAAGAACCAGAGAAAGCAAGAAGGAAACGTAATTATGCAAGAATATGTTAAAGGAAGGAAGAAGGGAGAAGTAATAACAACATGAAGAAGTAAGAAAGAACAAGAAGACGTATAGAAGGCTAAAAGATGCAAGAAAACGCAAATAGGCGCAAGTAAGAACAAGATACAGCATGAAAGAGTAATAATGAACATAAAATAGCAAAAGAAGCAGCGGGGAAGAAAGATCAAATAAAATAAGCTAGATGAAAAAGGCGGGTCAAGAAATAACAAGACGAAGCACGAAGAAGTAAGAAATAAGAAGTAAAAGAACCAGAGAAAGCAAAAGAATATGTTAAAGGAAGGAAGAAGGGAGAAGTAATAATAATTCGTACTACGAGAATTGGCTCTGGTCTGAACTTCATGGCAATTCAAACTAAATCTTCTTTTGGTCAAAGAAATTATTTTTATCAAGCTCCACTCATATTTAATAGCCTTCCAGAACATATAAAGTCATCTAATTCCTTGTACACTTTTAAGAAGGATCTTAAATTATTTGGGTTAGTCGAGGATTGCCAATTGATTTTCTCTACTTTGTCCTTTCTAAATTATTAGCTAAATGAGTATGTTTATAATAATAAGCTAAAATAATATTATTTTTGTTTGAACCGTTTTTGTTCATCTTCCTCTTGCCAAATCTACAGCATGTTAAATTATATACATATATTTATTATTCACAACTTAATCCTTAAAAACAAAAAAAAACTTTATTTTATTTTATTTTAAATCAGATCTCAAAACTATGGTCACCCTAAAAGTCTACATTAATGTAGTACCTAGCGCCATCAGTTTAGTAGGTACCAGTAGGTACCCATAATCTAATCTCAATCCGTAAGAAATACAACAATATTGTTCTTTCAAAATCTGTGTAATTTTGTGTTATTTTGTTAACTTGTATAATTATTGTTTACCTCAACACAGGCTTGTCCTAGTGAGGTAACAAATTGTATTGTAAACATTTTTACCTGCAGCGTAAAGAAACAATAAATAAATAAATAAATAAAATAACAATATGAAGAAGTAAGAAAGAACAAGAAGACGTATAGAAGGCTAAAATATGCAAGAAAAAGCAAATAGGCACAAGTAAGAACAAGATACAGCATGAAAGAGTAATAATGAACATAAAATAGAAAATGAAGCAGCAGAGAAGTAAGATTTAATAAAATAAGCTAGATGGCGCAAGAAAAACACGAGCAAAATAAGCTAGAAGCAACACAAATAAGGAAGAAAATATGAAAAGAAGTGGAAACAGTGCTCCATCCATCTCATAACTCATAACCCCTTTGAATATCCTTGAATATCCTAACAATGAATATAAAAAAAACAGGATACATGATTTTAAGTTCAAACCGTAAAATAATTCCTCCACGTGTACCATTAAAAATTGAAAATAACGATTTGCAAATCCTGAAACAGGAAAAATATCTTGGACTGTGCATCGATAAGCATTTAACTTTTAAACAACACATTCAAAATGTAAAAGATAAAATCACACCCTTAATTAGCGTTTTTAGCCGGTTATCATATCTATTACCAATTAGATTAAAAAAAAAGTTTATACTATAGTCTCGTACACTCACACCTAAATTACCTGATTGAAATCTGGGGAAATGCGTATGAAACATACATCAATGAATTACAGGTAATTCAAAATAAGATAATCATAAAACTATTTCACTACGAATCCAAAACATCCACAAAAAATTATATTTGGAAACAAAACTGCTAACATTAAGAAAACTATACGAGTACAAAATATGTGTCCTTATATACAAAATAAATAATAAACTCATACATACAATCACAGAATTCATTAAAACGTCCCAAGTACACGATAACATACGTTTAAACACCATTCATACTAACTACGGTAAACAATCAATTAGTTACGAGGGGGGCAATTTATATAATAGCCTTCCAGATGATATCAAAAACGAAAAAAGTGTGTGCAAATTAAAAAAAAAAATTTTCATGTTTATTCACAAAAAACAAAGTAGTGATAGTGAATAATATCGTATGTTAATATAATATCATGTGAATGTTAGTATTGCAATCTAATGTAATCTAAGGTTATGAAATGTAAAAACTATGTAATATAATGTAAAAAATACATAATTCAATTTTCTAGTTAACTTTTTTACTGGAATAAAAACTTATGAAAAAAAAAAATTACCGGACTTTAACATTGTCCATTTAAATTTGAAAAAATGAGATAAAATGGCTAATAGTGCCACTTTTTTAAATGCTGATTTACTAGTAGAAGAAAAAAGCACGAAATCGCTTGAAATTAGGCTGAAACTACTAGTAAAGTTTGTATTAATAATAAAACTTAATTTTTAGCGTATTTTTGTGTATTTTGCGTATTAGCGTATTCACCTCAAGAAAGTGCTACATTTAAAATAACCTAACAAAAGAGCATATAGGTAGGTATATATTATTTTTGGACAGCCCTGAAAAAGCATAGATTTTTATCAAAAGCATCCAATATTACCAGTCAATCAAAATTCTTTAAGTTTTTTGTGTTCTAACGATCAGATGAATTTTAAAATGATGAATAATATTCTTGAGGAAGATTAATTCGTTCTCATTATTCATACACTTCTATTTTCCGCTTATAAACGTATAGAATATTATTACTAGAAGTAATACAGGTCTAAAGATTAAAATACATACAGAGGTACATGTATATAACGTGTATTATTTGTGCCCCTTCTTGAGTCAAATACACGTATGTTTTAATGTGTTTGTATACTTTAAATTCCTTTTCAAATGTAATTCACAAGTTCAAGATAATTTTAATGTAAAAAATATGCCGGCAGGCATTTTCTGGCAAGTATTATTAATGTAAAATGTACATGTTTTATAGTAGTGTCTGTAATTTTATTGTAATTGTATTTTGTTGTAATAATTGTAATTAGTATAAAAGTACGTTTTTTTCACCTACTTTCAAACCATCATGTTTCAACGTATGGGTAAACAGAGAGCATAGAAAGAATTTGGGAGGCGATGTGGGTATCACCGGGAATCAATTATTGGATATCCAACACTTCTGCCATAGGTCACTCTAAACCATTCGCTACGTTTCGTGACTTAGCAGGGTTCCAGGGTTTATGTGGTGATGTTTGTCCGGGTCTTTGCGGCGGATGCGTCTGCCTGCCAACTGCGTCTCAGGCCGGATCGGGAGAGACTTGTTGAGGAAGACTCGTCAGGACTCTCTCGGAATATTGCCTTGCACCGCGGTTGGAGGCACGGATTCATACTCCGTCCTCCCCTCGTAACCCTCATACCTTTTTCCTTCGTAGAACTTCATTTCCTAAAAACCCTCTACACAGCATCCCAAAAGATGACATAAACTGACGGCCGGCGTAGTCGGCTTTTGACTCGGTCGTGGGATCGAATCTCGGCGTGGGCAAATAAATTTTATTTGATTAATTTGTATTATTTCACAATTAATTCATTTAAAATAATGTATAGTATATTTGCGGCACGTTCCATAGTGGAAGATACTCTCAGTATCGTCCTGATGTAAGACCACCATTCAGAATTGAAACGTTGTTTGAAATGGCTTTAGCCGTGTTTGGTGACCAGATCTGAATAGCTTGGTACTTCCCCACCTTCCTCTTCGCCACCTCCTTCCCTACCCCACTATTTTCAGCCTCACAACATACCCCAATTGGGGATGCCATAGTCTCACTGGCTCCAGACGGGAGTAGCTGAGACTCTTGTGAGGTTTTCAAATAAAAAAAGACTCTGAGGGGGAACTATTTTCCTCAAGGCCTCCTGTGTGGAGCTTAAATTACCTACCTAATATATTAAAAAAATTTACAGAAAATTATTTTAATTGTCATTTTTAAAATATGAATTATAATATCCCGTGATTTTTTACGGGTCTGCGCTAGTCGTCAAACATGCTTAATTCAGTTTTACGTTTAATACGTTTAAATACGTTTTCAAAATTGAAACTGATTTAGTAAGAATTAATAAATAGACTACCCCGTGATTTTTCAGAGGTGTTTGCTGATATACCATATACTATAAAAGACGATAAAATTGACCTTTTTTTCTATTTTGCAAAGCATTGCATCAATATGAGCTCTTTGTTCGTGTTAACTGTGATACATACCCAATATTCAAATCAGTTCAAAAACCCTTTGAGTACCGACCAGTCTTTTTATATATTTTTTGTTTAATTCCAATAACCCCTTGGTGATACAATAAAAATAATATTATTCAGAATGTTCTGTTGCCGTCTCGTTCACTCTTGTACTGTTTGCTATTCGTTTGTCCCTCTCTAAGGACATTGTCACTTCTTGGTGGTGAATGTATTAAATAATTTATTTCGTAATGAATGCGCTATCACGCTTCGAACTGTGCTTCTCAAAATGTAAGGATTTAATAATTTAATTTTTTTGTGAGTTTTGCACAAGAGTCCCTACTGACCGAAGCCAATAATAATAATATATATAATAATAAGGTTTCGTTGTAAGGTTGAATGAAGGCAGTCCGGAGGGGAATGAGATGGGAACGCAGAAGATTGGGAAGTGCTTCGCTAAGTAGACCTAGTCAGTAAACATGGCTAAAGCTATTTCAATCAACGTTTGAAATTTGAATAGTGGTCTTTCACTAGGTAGATTAGAGTAAGTACCTGTTTTTTTATTATCTCCACAAAGAGGCTCTGAGGAAAAAAATCCCTCAGGCCCTATGACATCTTTGGGGATGCTGTGAGGATAGTCTTTTTAGTTCTGGAAAGGGAAAAGATATGAGGGGTAGGTAGGAATCTGGAGGTAAATGTGTTCATGAGTGACGAACTTATGAATCCATCCCTCCCACTGCGGTGCAAGATGATGGATTGTTGAGAGTCCGGCTGAAGAGGTCAAAAGGCCTCCCTCAAAAGGCCTCTCTCGATCCGGCCCGCCATACAGTGGGTGGGAAAAAGCATCCGCTGCCAAGACTAGAAACGTCACCCTATAAAACTGGGCACCCCTGCTAAGTCAACAAACGTGGCGAACTACTTGGGATGACCTTTGGCAGGGGTGTTGGCGCCTGGCGGTACCTACCAACCCAGAACGTGCCGCAAGCTTACTATATATTATTTTACGCAAACTAAATGTGATATAACACAATTTAATTAAACGAAATCTACTTGCCTACGGGGTTTGCACTCGCGACATCCAGATTCGCATTCGAGAACCTTAACCCTCGACCACGAAGGCCGCTTATTCGGTAAGGCAAAATGCCACAATACTTCTAAAAATATCTTTAATATAAGAGTTAAGATTTCAAAAAGAATTCATAATAATTAAAAACAAAACTGGTATATCACACATTTTCTATGGTTCTTTCATTGAGTATGTATTTTTTTTAAATATGTCCTTTTCACAAATCAATCACGGTGTCAGGGGAAAGACATCGAGAAGTGGAAATTTGGGAATTGCCTGATTATTAAGATGTGGTCACCAAACACGACTAAAGCCATTCTGTCTCGATTCTGAATGGTGGTCTTCCACCATAGCGCTACTGAGGGCATCTACCATTCTTTTAAATTAAAGCCCGAATATAATAGTGATGAATTTTGTTATTAAATCACACGAATTTGAGTATGTACGCCAATATGACCACAAGTCGCCATTTTTTTGCTCAAAAAATCCAATTACCTCTTTACCATCGACCGCATACCCCGGCGGAGAGTACCTAGGCTGGTGCCGAAAATAGGCATTCCTGCCCAACAATAAAACTTTAATGACATGTAAGTTTTAAAAATACATGGTGTCTGGTATTCGAACTGTCAAACTTCGAAGCACAGTTATAACTCAAATCAAACTTAACAATTAACATGACAACACTAAGACCTAACTAGTAGTTATGTGAACAAGTAGACCTCGCGTCCAAAAAGTATGGTTATGATTTTCTCTTATTTAATAAATCAAAACCAAAATTTCCTCTGAAATCGTCAGATTTGTTAGTAGATACTGAAATACCCACCTACTTATAATATTGTTTATAATAACATTAACTCATGTGTATGTTGTAAATCTTTATGTAATTCCTCCAACTTGTTATCAAGTACCTGGTTTATACTTTTCAATACTAACTACTAACTAACCTGCTATCTCATACACTGTAAAACCGAATATATTATACGTTACCAGGTTAATTCGGTAAATCCGAGTATAATAATATATGCTACCAGGTTACTTTTTCTATTTTTTGTTTTTTATGTAATTATGTACATTTCTTGAAATAATATGAACTAAACCTGTCAATTTGTCTGTCCTCGAACGGGAAACTTTCCTAGTTGGACAGGCAAAGTTTCCTAATATGTTATTTGTACTTTCTTTTGTATCTACCTATAATAAATAAATAAATTAAAAAAACTTAATTAATGTAAACCAAGTTTTTTTTCGCATTAATTTTTTAAATTATTTCAAATAAGGAATTGTGCAATTTGTCCAAAGAAACGTCACTATCTCAATGTGAATTCTGTTTTCAAAATTTCTAAATTCAAATAGTTAAAATGTTGAATAAATACGAATAAGTAAGGTACGTTTTAAGATTTTTACGGCCAAAAGTATTTTCGTAATTTGTTTTTGGTGTGTGATGCCGTGTTGCGCTACCTCCTTCTTTAGCCAACGTTTCGGACAGCGTTGCAGTGTCCATCATCAGGGCAGATCCGGTAGATGACATCGGATCTGCTGGATCTGCCCTGATGATAGACACTGCAACGCTGTCCGAAACGTTGGCTCAAGAAGGAGGTAGCGCAACACGGCATAGCACCCCAAAAACAAGTTACGAAAAAAAACGAATAAGGAAGTTCAAATAATCACACCGATTTCACACTGAAAAAAAAATCCTTACTAAACCATTGAAACAGCCACCATCTTGAAATGTAAACGGAACGTAAAAACAAATTTATAGATAGACGAAATGCAAAACGGTCTACTACAACAGAACTTAATTATTCACAAGAAACAAATAATTTTATCGTGATTTATTTTAGGGGTATTACGCCGTGTTGCGCTGCCTCCTTCTTTTGCCAACATTTCGGACAGCATTAAAGTGTCCAACATCACGTCAGATGTGTAATATGATAAAAATAAATTGATTAAAATGTGCAGCGAATAAGGTATTTTTTTAATGATTTTAGGCGAAAATAGAACAAAAACTTGTATAGTTTTTATTTTATTTCTAATTCTATAAAATGTTGTCATTTAGTTATTAAGTAATTTTAATTTAAAGTTTTGGTTTTCTGCATTCAATAATTTTATGATTAAATTTATAAAAAAACAGATTATTTATTAACAAGTTCTGCTATATAATTATTATTACTATTACACGTAATAGCTGTTTCGAATTCCTAAGGCATTTTATAAAAAAATATATATAAGTTTAACAAATCTCAATGAAAAATGAAACATAAAAAGAAACCGAAAGTTAAAACATGTCGCAACTGGGAATCGATTCCAGAACATCTTATTATCTTATGCGAAATCAATGATCCAATCAAAGGTTTAAGAAATACAATTCTATTACCTACCCTAACATAAATAAATATCTTTTTTGCACATCTTTCTATCAATGTCCATGTAAAAATTTTCTGTCTCTAATATTTATTCGTTACTTTGTTTTGTAATGAAGATCTTAATATAATTTTCCTGGTTCAGTCCCTTAGTGTGCCAATAACCAAGCGCCCTGTAAAATTTTCTAAATCTGCATGTTTATAATATACATATATATAATATGGTATGTTCTTTGTAGCACACATTGGCAATTTCGGCAATCAATTTTATATGGATTCATAATTACGGGAAACACAATAAAATACTATTGTAGCGAATGACCGACGAATAAAAACTATATGTACATCGTTTAGGAGCGCGTTCTGGGCCAAACACTACGGGAAGATCTGGCCAGCCTTACCGGGTGTTTGCAAAGTGCTTGGAAAATTGATACATTTTGAAGTGAAAACTTCTTTATAGCACCGTTGTGATTTGACACTCCAAACAAAAAGAGACAAACACATTTAACTTTTTTCTTTTTTTTTTAAAGAAAGAGAAACATTCCCGGGTTACGAATAACCCGAAAATATTTGAAAATCTCCTACTACCACCACAGTAAGCCGAAAATGTTGCTTGCGTCGTGATGGAGGACTTTGCCAGCTGAGGAATCGAACACGGAATGCCTGGGTGGCTATAGGATTTAGCTTGTGACAGAATGAGATAGAATAATCGGTCTCCTCTTTGTGCGGTACTTCGTAGCCTCCCCACTCTTGTCTGCTTTAGTTTTCTGAAGATTTCACTTCTGAAATGTGTGAATTGCGTACTTGCAGTTCCATTTACACAATTGTCAATATTATAATTTTTTATTTTTTATTAAACGACTTCAAAAAGGAGGAGGTTCTCAATTCGACTGTATTTTTATTTATTTTTATTTTATTTTTTATTTTTTTTTATGTTTGTTACCTCATAACTTTCGACTGGGTGAAGCAAAGGTACCCGGCCCGGCGTGTTCACTTGACAGCTCCCCTCACGCCGCGGCCCCGCTCTCGCCTCTCACCTCGTCAAGTCGCTTGTGCGACACAAGCACATCTCACCTATAACTATGTATGTAGTTACAAACCTACCTTGACTGACACCGACTCCAAAAATAACAATCGTACCTACATATTGATGAGTAGAAAAAGTAAGTTGATTATGAAGTTGTAGAAGAATACGAAATTATTTTTTTACTTTTTAGAGCATTTTTTTTAAGACGTTTTTTTGTTTTGTTAAATTTTTTGTTTATTTTACCTCCAAATAGCCCATGTCATCTTTGGGGATGCTGTGTGGAGGGTATTTCTGTGGAAAGGAAGGAGAGAACCTAGGTCTGGAAAAGACCCAAGTTGTAGGATGGATAAACACAGAGGCCCGCAAATCGTTCCAGCCGAGTTCTTGAACTCAAGAAGGAGTCGTAGAAACTAACCGTTCTCATGTGACAAATGTCAACTGTATAAAAATGTTGGGCGCGCGTTTGGCATGTTTCAGACTGTACACCAGTAGAATCTACTTCCTCGAAGCAACTTCCATTGAATTACCGGTAGAACGAGGACAGCATTCTCATTTGACGCCTGTGCTCTATATATTGCACAGGAGAACCTATCAAACGGACTGCCCGTTTCTGAACAAAGTCGAGGGTTTTTTCAGGTATTTTGAAGCTCAAGGCCAGAGGTGACTGCCAAATTCAACCGCGGGGCGCATTTGCGATTTGTAGCAGTTGTGTACTATTAAAATATTTGCGGGCCTGGGAGAGATCCTGGATTCAAGTCCCAGTTGCGACCGGCGACCGTTACATTTTTCATTTTTCTGTTTCACTAGCTGACCCGGCCACGCGTTGCTGTGGCTAATAAAACACAACGTCATCTACTGGATGGTAATCCAACCTTTATAACCACCGCCGTCTTTGAGTTTATCGCGAAGAGACAGACAGATGCCGCGAAGGACTTTTATTTATAATACGTAGAGATGGTGTGAAAGATTAAGATAATGTGCATGACATGCTTGGGGTAACTAACGTATTTAAGTTAATAAGGATTAATACTGTATCCGTCTAAATAACTTTTCAATTACCGCAATGTACGGGACCATTGTTTTAGAAGATAGAAAGGGTATAGTAAGCTATCCGCAAAAGATAGATTTATGCCTTTCCGTACTTTTTTGTAGATCTTTAAAAGAGGAATATTCTACCATGCATTGTTTTGTTATATCCCAAAGGGATTAGGCAGGGTTTTCGATGAAAGCTACCAGGCGGCTCGACTTTTTCCGACACTTCTAACAATTATCGTTATGTTTCAACCAATTTACATAAATCCTTGACAAATTACATACCTAAACCTTCCTCACGAAACACTCTATCTATTGGTGAAAACCGCATGAAAATCTGTTCAGTAGTTTTCGAGTTTATCGCGAACAGATAGACAGACAGACAGACGACGCGGAGGAATTTAATTTATAATATGTAGAGATGCAGAGATATTTTAGTTTATATTTATTAGTAGATATTAACCTTAATCTTCGAAGCTATATAAAATTGATGGATATAACCTGTAAAAGTCATTATAACAAAAATTATTCAAATAAAAATTGTACTTTTTTTTAACATCATTTTTGTATCACCCAGTTTAAATTGAAACAACTTTGATGTGCAGTGAGACGGGTGAATAGACAATTAAGCAGAGGAATAGAGAGGGAAATAGGCAATTTGACTGAGGTGCTCAACAAAAGTCTTACCCCGGGGCCATTAAAGTAAATAATATGTACGCTCAAATATTGTGTTTTTTGTTGTATTTTTTTGGGTTTTTTTAATATTTTACTCGGGCGAGTTGTTCAGCAGATGGTTTTTTGACCGCGGCTTAAAAATAATTAATCTTACTACTTATAGAATTATCTCGAAATTACAGAATTTCAATTTGTAGGTACGCATTTATTATTATGAATTCAAATTTTAATAGAAAGATCAGTAGCTTTTAGAACTCTGCACGAGTTGCTTCACAGAATTTGAAAAATTCGTCAAATTTCAAAGTTACTTTTGAAGTTCTGTGAAAGATCCTTTTAAGTTCTGTTATTATTCCAGTTTTTAACAGAACTTGAACAAAACTTTAACAGACCTTGAAAATTAACTTCGAAATGTGTTGAATTGTTCAATTTTCATGAGGTTTTGACAGGAAATGTTTTTTTAAGTAAAACTTCATTACGCTTGGCGAAAAGTGGCGAACGGTTGAGAGGAAGATATAAGTTAGTGAAGATAGAAAGAGAGAGAGTTACGTTTTGTATATTACTGTAGAGGCAAGAGAGAGAGGTGCGAGCACACATTTTCTTTCTCTCTTTCTCTCATAGCCAGTTACGTTTCGTATATCTAAGACACAGTGCAGGCCTATTGTCTGTACATATAGATGGAGGTAAAGAAGTTTTTTTTATTTTTTTATTACTTAGATTTGTTCAAATGCTGTAAAGGGCCGAGAATCGGCGTTTAACGAGGCCGTTAAAATGTCAACATTAAAAATGGCGATAATCGTCAATTTGATGATCAAAAATGTGATTAAACAATTTTCTTTCGCTCTTTTTCTTTGTGTGTGTTTCTTTTTTAATTTGGAACTCCACACGGGCGGCCCTGATGAAACTAATTTTCATCAAGGCCTACGTCATCTTTGGGGGTGCTGTATGGAGGGAGGGTCATTTTGAGAAGAGGAAGTAGGGAGGAAACATGGAGGCCGGCAAATGTTGGAAATGAGTCACATTTTGTCTCCTTCAACATTCCTGTCTCCTACAATATGGGCGTCTTCAAGACCCGTGTTCACTCCTTACTCTCCAGAAAAAAGACCCACTACAGCATCCCTAAAGATGACATCCAGTGTGGTGTAAATTTATTTATTTATTTATTTATTTATATAAAGCCCAGAGGGCTTTTTTATATGAATACCGCACAAGAGTCCCAACTGCTCCCATCTGAAGCCAGTGAGACGATGGCATCCCCAATTGGAGTATGTTGTGAGGCTGAAGGTAGTGGGGAGGGAAAGGAGATAGGGAAGAGGAAGGTGGGGAAGTACCTGGCTATTCAGTTCCGGTCACCAAACACGGCTAATGCCAGTTCAAGCAGCGTTTCAATTCTGAATGGTAGTCTTACACCAGGGCGATACTGAGAGTATCTTCCACTCTAGAACGTGCCGCAAATATACTATATATTATTTTAAATGAATAAATTGTGAAATAACACAAATTAATCGAATAAAATTTATTTGCCACGCCGGGATTCGATCCCGCGACCTTTGGTATGCGAGCCTTACCGCTTGACTACGTCGGACGTCGGACGTGTTTGGTAGTACAATTAATTCACGACATATAATTTTGAAACAAATAAAGAAATAATAAAAAATAAAATTAGATAAATGCACACAAGCCATAAAAATACAAAAATACTGCGATTTGATTGGTCTACAAAAATATAGACGTGTTTATGAATAGTGTTGGAATAAGTTTTTTACAAGATTCAGAAAACTCGTCAAGTAGTAATCTTATTGTAACTATTTAAGTTTTATTTTTTTAAATGAAACCACATTTGATAAACCTTACCTGCCTGATTTAAATTTTGATATTTCCTTACAATTTGTATGGGAAAATATTCCGAGATTAACGCTTTTTAAAGTTGAATAATAATTCAACAGCCTCTTGCCTATGGTCAAACGCCTGCCCAACATTTCTTACATACCTCACAGACTAAGCACCTATGTGGAGATGTTAAATAATAATTTTAATCCCGAGATAAAAGATCGCACTCTTAAATGCACTTAAGAGAAAAATATCATGGATTTTTTTTATTAAATTGTAAGAATTCGGTGAACTTTGAACTTAATGTTTTAAGCGTTATTTTTTTTTGTGTTCAAGCAAGTATTTTGAAGGCGTATCCTAGAGTCCTAACTCTCCGGAGCCAAAGGGACTATGGCATCCCGAATTGGTGCATGTTAGGATGTGAAGGGAGCAGGGAGGGGAGGAAGACGGGGAAGAGGAAGATTGTGTGCCTGGCTATTCAGATCTGTTCACTAAATGCGGTTTATGCCATCAATTTTTGTACCACCGTCCCGGGTACAATTCACCTCTGCCGTAGGTCACCCCAAGTGTTTCGCTACCATTGGTGACTTAGCAGGGATATCCGGGTTCACGGGGTGAGGTTTATCCGGGTCTTGGTCCACGAGAGAGGTTAGTTGAGGGAGGCCTTTTGACTTCCTCAACCGGACTCTCTCGACCCATTGCCTTGCACCGCAATGGGAGGATGGGTACATACGTCCGTAACTTCTAGGCACACCGACTCCCAGATTCCTACCCTTACCCACCCCTTAGGGGTCGTCCACTAATCACGTGAGGCTCAATAAGTGGGGGGGGGGAGGTTCGGAAAAAATCACAAGGAGGGGTAGGGGGGGGGGGGAGGGGATACAATGAGATGTCACGTGTATTTATTTTTCGTTGAACGCACGATAATATTCTGAAAATTTCAATACACTTTGTATTAAAAAAATACAAATGATTTTGGGTATGGACGGGCGGGGGGGGGGGGGGGGGGGTGTTGGTGGTCTAAAACCTCACCAAGGTTTCAAAAACTTCCCCTCCTTCCTTTCCTTAAATATACCCTCCACACAGCATCCCCTAAGATGACACAGGCCCTGATGGAAAATTTCATAAAAGAATTTTTCATTTACATGTTTCCTTTTACTTTTTAAAAGAAAGTAAAAAATCTCCTACTACCATCATTATAAGTGGAAGATGTTACTTGTGCAGTGATGATGAACCACTCGACGAAATGTACTCACGACGTTAACCGATCATTTTTCTAATATTTTTTTATTTTTTATTATTACAGATTGAAGAACGCACATCACAACATTAAATTACATTAAGGTAAGTCTATTTTTTCACTAATTTATTAAAATTAACCTCAAAAGATAATTTGTTCTACTTAACCGAATTTTTACATCAATTTGTTTACAATAATTAAAATCCAATAACAACTTTCTACTTAATTAACAACCAAACGTAATGCATTGTATAAAGGTCAGGTATTGTAATGTTCGATTAATGTAATGTAAATTGACAACTCATTAGACACGCGCCTCGAAAATACAAATAATACTCGAAAAAATCGAAAAAAAATCGACGTATGTGGAGTATAGAATGTAGAATGTGTGCGGATTTTTACGAATGGCAAACTAATATCAAATAGAAAGTGGTGCATACATACATATTATTATGGTTCCTCGATTAAACTCGCATTAACTAGAGCACGGTTTTATTAGTAAAAGTGTCTTAAAACTACTTTAAATAATGTGATATTTAGATTTATTAAAAATTACGAAATATCTCGTCATATATAATGCTTTATATCGCTCTCACTTGGAATATGGAGTAATAGGATGGGACTCGGCAGCATCAACACATTTCAATCAACTGAAGGTAACTCAGAATTGCATCTTAAAGACCATACTAAAGGTCCCCATAAGGACGTCAACACCAGAAATTTTTAAAAAGTTTTATGTTCCAATTATACAAAAAACCTATGCCAAAAATATTCTGGTTCATCGCGCAAATTCTCAAGCAAATATACAAATGCGTGAACCGGTACTGCAGGAATCTAGTTAGTTCCTTTGACCATTTTCCGTCGCAATACCGGTAGAACAATGACAGCATTCCCTCCCGACGTCCGGTGCGTCTCTCTCCGGTAATAGTTTATTGGATGTAGGTCATCCCAAATGGTTGAGGGAAACCATTCATAGGACCATCAATCCTGGACTCGCCGACCCCCAGAATCTTACCCACCCCTTCCTTCCCTAAAAAGACCTCCCGCACAGCATCCCCAAAGATGATTCAGGCCCTGAGGGATTTTTTCCACGTCATGTGTGGAACTTTTTTTATGTGAATACCTCACAAGAGTCTCAGCTGCTCCCATCTGGACCCAGTGAGATTATGGCATTCCCAATAGGGGCATGTTGTGAGGCTGAAGGTTGTGGGGAGGGGAAGGAGACAGGGAAGAGGAAGGTGGGGAAGTATCTGGCTATTCAGATATAGTCACCAAACACAGCTAAAGCCATTTCAAGCAACGTTTCAATTCTGAACGGTGTCTTAGGGCGATACTGAGAGTATCTTCCACTTTAGAAGGTGCCGCAAATATACTATCTATTATTTTCAATCAATTAATTGTGAAATAACACAAATTAATCAAATACAATTTATTTGCACACGCCGGGATTCGATCCAGCGATCTTCCGATTGCGAGTCAAGAGCCTTACCCCTAGACCACACCTGTCGTCAATTTTAGCAAATATATTCTCATTTCAAAACTAAACAATTAGGATGGGTTGTTTAAAAAAATTTCACGGATTCATCAAATATTTAAAGATAATTTCCACGTTCTGTGAAACAATAGACCTAAAATGATATAATAATAGAACTTGAATAGAACTGACACAGAACGTGAAAATTAACTTCAAATATTTGATAAATCCATCTACTTTTTTAAACAACCTGCCTAGCGATTCCGTATTTTTCGTGAGACCGTTATTGGATAACGGACGTGAACTCCTGTCAGATTTGTGTGATTTGTATGGTTATTATTTGCTTTTTCTATGTACAGCGTACATTAAATGAATAAATAATCATGCGTACTTGCAGGATTCGTGTTTAAAACGATCTTAACTAAAATATGTGACATTTGGAGGGCCCCACCACTTTCCCGCCCTTACTCCTTCAAGGCTCTCGCAAGGACTCAATTTTTTTTGAAAGAAAGATTCTATATCCTTTTCCTTCCCAGAACTCTCCTCTCCTTCCTTTCCTTAAAAAAAACCCTCCACACAGCATCCTCAAAGATGACATAGGCCCTGAGGGAAATTATTTTCTCCTGTGTGGAGCTCATGTAAAAAAAAAAATATATATATATATGTATATATAAATAAACGAAGCAAGACCTTCAAATGTCCCCGCATACAGTGTTAGGAAGCAGTATGCAAGTGCTTACAAAGGTACAGGACAGCAAAGTGTTAGTAAGTCATTAGAGATGAAAAAAATGGTCGCCTCTTTGGGCAGTGGTCTTAATAATTAATTAAGAGCCACTTGCCACTTGATGACCTTATGAAGAAAAAAAAGACAAAAGAAAGGAAAAATACATCATTGCTGTCTGTAGTAACATAAAATATGTGACAATAAATATGTAAAAATCACACAAATCTGACAGGAGATAACGCCCGTTATCCAATAACGATCCCACAAAAAAAAAACAGAAACGCTAGGCTGGTAAATAAATTGGTAAAATACGAAATATTTTAAAGTGTTTTGCAAGTCACATTATCATTTAACAAAATCAGCTAAATGATATAAATGTTTCTACAAATTTCTGTCGGTGATTTCTTTTTAAAGTCGTTTTACCCAACCCTTTTTCGGTCGTAGAAATAGAAGTCATACATCATATTTAGATTTTGGAATAGCGGCGATCCCGCTTTTGATCCCCGATAAAGATACATATTTATTATTTTTATTAATCGTTTGTCAATGGTGGTACCTACCACGTATAAACGCCATTTCATCGGAACGAAATCAAAATGTCCGCCTGTCTATGGCGAGATTGACAAAACAAAGGATGCCATAGACAATTCAGAAATCCGAGAAAAAAATGTATATTCATAGACAATAAAATATCCGAGGTATCATTTGTAATACGTAACCATTATGGCTATTGTTTGTGTGAGGGGTGGTTTTTCAATTCTAGTTTCTAAATATTTCCTAAATTATGATATACCTAATTAAATAGGTGTAGTATTTCAGTTTTTCCAACTAGATTTCAGTGATAATTCAATAATAAATATTCAATGTTTTTTATAAGAACAGCTCTCTTTTTATGGTCGCAATTGGCACTCGAACCCAGAACCTCTCGTCTAACCGGGACGTGCGTTTTTTTTATTTTATTTTTTTACTAGCACACCCGGCCACACGTTACTGTGGCTTACCCAACCTTTATAACCAACGCCATCTGGTAATTTATATACATATCCAATTCACACCACCCGCAGCCCGCTGTCTGAATTGAATCTTTGAATTTCTCGACTTTTCTCTACGATAATGTGCATGTATCATACATATAAACTTTCCTCTTGAATAACTAGCGAAGACGCTAAAAACGACATAGAAGGCAAATGAACTATATTTGAATGAATAACTTTAGTCCGCCTCAGCACAGGACCCCCTAGTGAGGAGGACTAAGAAATACAATATTTTGTACTTAATTTCACATTGCATTTTGTATGTAAATTTTTTTTATATAGTCGCTATAATAAAAAAAACTCTATCTATTGTTGAAAACCGCATGAAAATCCGTTGCGTAATTTAAAATATCCAAGCGCACATACAGCGGGAGCGATTCATTTTATACTATGTAAAGATTAGTTGCGACCATTATCTTTTTCTATTTTTCTGTTTCTTGTTCTCTTTCATATTTTCGTTTAGATTATTACTGTTATCTTATTCTTCTTGTATATTATAAGAACTACAATCATATTTGCTACTTAACATAGGTACCTATTTAAAATATCTATAATTTTTTATTCGATTCAAGTACTAGCTGATTTCAAATTATTTAATTAAATTTATTAATTTAAAGAGTTTAGAAAATTGAATTTTGACAGAACAATCATTCTTTTGCAAAATGTCATTCTAAAATTTTGACAGTTTCGTAAGAGTTTTTTTAGTGATTAAAAAAACTTTTCAGATGTATTGTCATGTGGTTGTAATAATCCAGGAACCTTCGTGAGAATTTAAAGAAGGTATTTTGAAAGATCAAACATTTCCTATGCTTAATATAGCATCTGTTGGTGGACTGAATGCCATTGGCGCTAATAAAAAACTGTCAAAAGAAGCGAAGCTAGCAGTCCACAATGGAGTCCTGGTACCTACCCTGATGTATGGCAGTGAGGCATGGAACTGGCAGAGGAAGGATGAAAGTAAACTGAATACTGTTGAAATGAGATCCTTGAGACGTATGTGTGGTAAAACAATGTATGATCGTGTGAGAAATGTGGATATCCGCAAAGAATGTAAGGCTGATGTAAGCGTAATGAGTAAGATTAAGAAAGGGACCCTCAGATTGTTTAGGCATGTAGAGCGAATGAATGAAGAAAGTAGTTTAAGAAGAATATACGACGCGAATGTGAATGGTAGAAGAAGTCGAGGACGCCCAAGGAAGACATGGCACGATCAACTGAATCAGATACTTGAGTCGGGCCATGTCAAAAGTCAGAATAATAGAAGAGAATGTATGAGACGATGTATGAATGTGAGTGAGGCAAAGAGTGTGTGCTAAGACCGAGTTGTTTGGCGGTCCGTCCTCTCTGCCCACCCCTGCGGGGAAACGGCGTGATGGTTAGTTAGTTAGTGAATATAGCATTACATTGACAACTCATAACTCACAAATATGCACCAAGCATAATAATATGTTGATTTTTATATATATATATAGATTATGAATTCGGCCGAAGAAAGTATTTTGAAAGTTTCGAACATTTCCTATCATTACAAAATATAAAATGAAGTCGCTCAAAATGTATGTGCGCATAGATCTTTCAAACTACGCAACGGATTTTCATGCGGTTTTCACAAATAGATAGAGTGATTCAAGAGGAAGGTTATATGAAAAGCCAAGAAATTCAAATATTCAATTCAGGCAGCGGGCAGCGGGCAGCTGGCAAGCGGGTGGTATGGATTTTATAAAGGTTGGGAATGGCGTTGTGTTTCGTTAGCCACAGCAACGTGTGTCCGGGTCTGCTAGTTCTTAATGTAGCAATATATAGACAACTCATAACTCATATATATAAACCAAGGATATTTTGATTTTTGTATATATAGATTATGAATTCGGCCGACTGACAAACGAGCCCGTGCCTCCATTTGTAGTCATGACTGTGTATCTATGATTTCTTTGACGGATAATCTCCAAGTTAGGGTCGTTGTCCTCTGAGTTATGTTCACCTATAGTAACCACCATGGTAACTATACACAACTAGCCCCATACACATATACCATACACCATGGCCCCCATACACAAGGCACGGACCAATGATACATATACAGACGTCTAATGGTATAATAATTTTTATTATCGATTTCAATTCTGATAATAATTGCCAAAATTCCGACATGTTTTTTTTGTAACAATTTTTTGCGCTGGTTTTTTTCTAATATTGTAATTTTAAGCAGAAATGTTCTGTTTTGAATTATTTTATCAATTTAATATTGTGGTTCAGATAAAATGTTATGTGTTATTTGAAATTTGTTTTGAATTTATACAAGTTTTTTTTACATTAGCTCCACACAGGAGGCTCTGAAGAAAATAATTTCTCTCAGAACCTTTGTCAATTTGGGAGGCGTTTATGGGTACCACCACATTTATTGGATAACCGACACATCCGCCATAGGTCACCCCATACGTTTGGTGACTTTGCACGGGTGCCCGGGTTCATGGGGTGAGGGGTCGGGAGAGAATGGTTGAGGGATTTTCTTTGACTTCTCCAGCCGTACTTCCTTGGAACATCGCAGTGGGAGGGATTAATTCATACGTCCGTCACTCCTGGACACACTGACCCTCAGATTCCTACTCCTACCCACCTCTAATATCCTTTTTCTTTCCAGAACTTCTTTTTCTAAAAATTCTCTACACACAGCATTCCCAAAGATGACATAGGCCGTGAGGGGAATTATTTTACTCAGGGCCTCCTGTGTGGAGCTAATATTAAAAAAATGACATCTTTGGAGATGCTGCGCGGAGGGCTTTTTTAGGGAAAATTTATGGGGGGTAAGTAGGAATCTGAGGGTCAGTGTGTCAAGTAGTGACGGATGTATGAATCCATCCCTCCCACTACGGTGCAAGGCGATGCAACGCATTTGATAAATTGAAAAATCAATCTAAAGAGACTGATTTAGCGGGACGTAACTTAGATCTATCCAACCGGACTCTCTCGACCCATCACCTTGCACCGCTGTGAGAGGAATCGATTTATACGACCGTCACTCCTAGACACATTAAACCGTAGATTCATACCCACCCCTCATACCTTTTACCTTTCCAGAACTTCCTCTCCTTCCTTTTCCCAAAAAAAACTCTCCACACAGTATCCCTTAACATATCTCATGTGTAAAAAAAACTTAATTTATTATTATTAGTGGCTTAAAACGAATTTCTAAAAATTGAATCAACATTTTGTGTATGTCATTTTAACAGATGTAAAATGATCGAATGTCCTCAGAAAACTTTAAATTCGGTCGAGAATTCGTTCGTTTTTTTATCGTGGAATTCTCGACATTAATAATTTTAGAAATCTACTTTAATTTTTTTTCGGTCGTTTCTTGCCGAGAATGAGAGCAACCCAGCGGCGGCCTTGGATTTATTTGACCAGTTTTGTTTTTGATTTAATATGTAAAAAGGCTTCATTACCCGTGAATAAAACCGGTTTGTATCTACGGCCAGTGAGTAAACATTAAGAGGGCGGATCCAGCCTACCTACCAAATAACCAAATCACCAACTCACCAACAAACTTACCAAATCTATCCGTCTAATGCATGGTTTTTAATCATTTTTCAAATTGGTATATTCTATCCATTGCCACACATAAAATATACTAGATGATCCCATCCCCTTTTATTGAAAAAGAAAGACAAACATTAAACAGACGCTGACGCTGCCAAAAAATAAATTCCATTTGTAATAATATGTGGAATAATCATTTTGAAACGTTGTCTACTAATAAGGGAAAATGGTACAGAAAGTTTCAAAACAAACCGTTTAAAAGACCATCATGGTTCACTGAAAAAGATCGGAAATGAGAATCATTTTTAGATTAAGATCCGGACATGCACTAATGGGATAAATATTTATTTATTTATTTACTAGCTGGTACCACGCCAATTAATAAAGAAATTGTTTCTCCCTGCGTGTCTTTTCCCATTCGTCCCGTTCCCCTTCACCTCTCGCATTCCCACTCCATCTTCCCACTGCACTTCCCACTCTCCCCACTCCACTCCCCTTCCCAGGTCCCACGAACCTCCCTCCCGAGTTCCATTCCCTCCTCCCAGGTTCCCCTCTCCCCTCCCTGCCTGGTTCCCCTCCCCCCATTCCCGCAAACCCCCTAACCGAGTTCCCCTCCCCCCTTCCGCATTCCATACATTCATTCCCGGTACATTCAGTTAAACAGCTCGCGTGCCAGTTATTGCTGTTTTTTTGTTCAAATTTCATAATGCCAGAGCTCACCAGTAGTTTTATACAAACCTTGTCCTGACAATAACGAACACACAAAAAAAGAATTATCCAATTTGGTGCAGTCGTTCGGAAGCTATGCGCGTACATACATTTCGGCGATTCATTTTTATTTATATAGATAGATAGATTTAAACGCCATAGAATGGCTTTTACATCCAAGTGATAGGTACATGATATTATAAGTATACAGTGGTACACAGGAGATTATCAATAATATCAAAATAAGAATGAACATTTAACAAAGTATGTGTGATAAAAGCCAGTATTTAGGTAAAAGATACTATTATGTGTTACTAAACTACTGTTACTATACTAAAAAAATAATATAAACTAACTAACTAACTAACCATCACGCCGTTTCCCCGCAGGGGTAGGCAGAGAGGACGGCCCGCCAAACAACTCGGTCTTGGCACACACTCTTTGCCTCACTCACATTCATACATCGTCTCATACATACTCTTCTATTATTCTGACTTTTGACATGGCCCGTCTCAAGTATCTGATTTACTTGATCGTGCCATGTCTTCCTCGGGCGTCCCCGACTTCTTCTACCATTCACATTTGCATCATATATTCTTTTAACACTACTTTCTTCGTTCATTCGCTCTACGTGCCCAAACCATCTGAGGGTCCCTTTCTTAATTTTGCTCATTATACTTACATCAGCCTTACATTCATTGCGGATATCCACATTTCTAACACGATCATACATGGTTTTACCACACATACGTCTCAGGGATCTCATTTCAACAGCATTCAGTTTACTTTCATCCTTCCTCTGCCAGTTCCATGCCTCACTGCCATACATCAGGGTAGGTACCAGGACTCCATTGTGGACTGCTAGTTTCGCTTTTATTGAAAGTTTTTTATTAGCTCCAACGGCATTTAGTCCTCTATTAATGGAGTTACCGGCATTTACCCTCCTTTCAATATCTCTATCAGCCTTCCCATCTCTCGTAATAACAGAGAACAAAAATAATATCAATGTTATAATAACAGAGAACATAATATTTTAATAGGATTATATAGAATAAAAAATATGTAAACAAAGGGAACTTGTAAGAAAAGTCATTGTGTTTAATAGGCCTCTCTGATTCTCCAATGTGCTCGATATGTGAACAAATTGAAGATGGCGTGCACACATTATTGAAGTGCATTAAATATGAACGACATAGAGTGACAATACTAATGACCTCGAACTCATCGGAAGTTCAGAATTTAATAGCCTCAACCGAGTTTCATCATGCCATATCAAGAATAATGAAATTCATTAGATCATGTAAACTGGAAAATATTTGAAAGTGAATTTTTATACAAAACTAGCTTTTTCCCGCGGCTTCGCTCGCATGGTGTTAGGGGTTTCCCACTCCGTCACCTCCACCTTCCCTCTCCCCGTTCCACTCCCCGCCCCTTCCCCCGACCCTCGAACCCCCTCCCGAGTTCCCCTCCCCAATTCCTCCAGGTTCCCCTCCACCTCCCTGGTTCCCCTCCCCCATCTCTCCCTCCCTCCCGCTTTTCATAGCAATAGCCGCTTCCTCGCGTGCCACCAATAGCAATTTTTTTATACAAATTTCATAATGTCAGAGCTCATCGGAAGTTTTATAAAAACCTTGTTCTGACAATAACGAACTTACAAAAAAAAAGAATTATCCAATTTGGGGAGACTTTAGAAAGTTATGCGCTTAGCAACACATTCAGCGATTCATTTTTATATTATAGACGAATACAAAAGGACTAAGTACCTTTTAAAGAACATTAGAAGAGATTGCAAAGATAATATTATAATTTAAAAACAGATGAGGGAAAAATGACAACACTGTGTGAGTCAGAAGAAGCGATAATATAGATGACATTGAAAAAAAAAACATTGACGGTTACGAATAACCTGATAGGTTTCATATTATCGTGAGGTGATTTTTCACAAAAACGGCGCTCTACAAATTATCCACTTATTAATATAACATCTATACATTATAAATAAAAAATATATAAACAAAAATCAATTTATGTTTGCTTGCTTGCATGTACGTATGCATGAATGTTGTTTATGTATTTATATATTAAGCATAGGAAATGTTTAAAACTTTCAAAATACCTTCTTTCCATCCCCGTGAAGGTTTCTGGATTATTACAACCACATGACAATACATCGAAAAAGTTTTTTTTTATTATTTGTAAATGTTAAAAATGTCACAATTTGAAAATGACATTTTGCAAACATCGATTGTTCAATCAAAATTCAATGTTCGAATAAACTATTTAAATTAATGAATTTAATCGAAGTACTCACCTATGGTATCTACTAACCAAAATAGAATACTTTGAATCTAATCAAAAATTGTATTTATTTTAAATAGGTGCCTATGTTAGGTACTAAATTTGATTGATTGGAAATGAAAATTTGTTAACAAAAATTGCAATTAGGTGGCACGCGAGCTGTTTGAAAATCTGAATGTACTGGGATTGAATGTATTGAACGCGGGAGAGGGGAGGGGATCGCGGAAGGGGAGTTAGCGGGAGAGTGGAGAGGGAAGGCAGGGAACGTGGAGGGGGAACGCGTGAGGGGAAGGGGAAATGGGAGGGGAAGGGGAGACGGAAGGGGAACGGGACGATAGGAAAAAGACAAGCAGTTAGGAACTATTTCTTTATTAGTGGCATTGCAACGCATGCTGAAAACTCGCCAGTTATATTTAAAAAAAAAACTACTTCATAAGTTAAAATACTCAGTAGGTTTTTCTCCACTTCTCAGAAAACAGTTGAAAACTACGAAAGGCTCTTGACTCGCAATCCGAAGTTCACTGGATCGAATCCCGGCGTGGCAAATAAATTTAATCGATTAATTTGTGTTATTTCACCATTAATTAATTAAAAATAATATATAGTATGTTTGCGGCACGTTCCAGAGTGGAAGATACTCTCAGAATCACCACCATTCAGAATTGAAACGTTGATTGAAATGGCTTTTAACCGTGTTTGGTGACCAGATCTTTATAGCCAGGTACTTTCCCACCTTCCTCCTCCCCACTTCCTCCACTCCCCACTACCTTCAGCTTCACACCATACCGCAATCGGGGATGCCATAGTCCCACTGGCTCCAGACGGGATCAATTGGGACTCTTGTGCGGTTCTCATAAAAAAAAATTCAGCTCTCTCAGGTAATATATGTACACTACCCGAGACTTAATCAGGGGCGGAGAAATACGCCTCATTCATAATATGAATACGGTCATTTTAAGAGCTACAGAGTCCCATCTTTTACGTTTTATATCAGCTAGTATTTCAGACGGATTATTATAATGTTAGATATTTATGTTGATATAATTTTTATAATCTGTCTTTTAATGAAAATGCGTTTTTTAACATGTTTTGTGAACCTTCACTACAGTGAACAGCCTCTACTACCCGGTCTAATCAACTTTGTTATACGTGTATTTTTATCTAGAAATCAATCGATTTTACATTTACCAAGAAGCTGTTTAAAAAAAATGTCACCAGACAGTCCAATGTGGTACTACAATTTAATTTATGCTTGCAATTTTTTTATAAGTTTAATAACGTATTATTATTATTTTTTTAACTAGCGAGTTCCCGGCATGCGTTGCAATGCCACTTGCCGCCAGTACCCGAATTTCTACCGATTTCTTACATATCTCCCTTAAACATTTGAAGTTTTTAAGCTCTTAAAAAATATGTATTATTTTTGAAGATAATGTCTAGATGTTGCACGCGCCAAAACGCAAATTATATTAAATTGCCTCGATAGAAAAAAATCGCAAAGTATGCTCCAAAAATTATTAAAAAAAAATCTGTTTCTATTATCTTATAAATTATATTTTCGAAAAAATTCACAATGTTTCTTTAAATAATGTTTAAGAAGTCTCCCACGAGATTTTTGCTCTATTTTAAATGAATCGTGTTTTATTAAACATTTTCGCAATTTTCATATCTCCCTTAAACATTTGAAGTTTTGTTTTAAGCTCTTAAAAAAATATATTTTTTAAGATAATGTCTACAAGTTCTTCACGCCGAAACGCAAATTATATGAAATTCCCTCGATAGAAAAAAATCGCAAAGTAAGCTCCGAATATTATTATAAACACGCTTTAATCACTTATTTTAGAAGGTATATCTATGAAAAAATTCACAGTGTTTCTTTAAATGCTATTATAGATGTTCCCCGCGAGATTTTTGCTCTACTTTAAACGGGCCGTTTTTATTAAACATTTTCACAATTTTCACTCAAATTTTATCGTCCTTAATTTTAGCACGCTCTCTCTAACATTCGTATTTACATATCTCTCCGTCTTATTCTTTTTGAGCGGGTATACGGCGCATTAATGAAGAAATTGTTTCTCTCTGCGTGTCCTTTCCCATTCGTTCCGTTCACCTTCCGCGTTTTGTTCCCCTGTAACGGGTTGTTCCCCTCTCCCTGATTGGCTGGTCTACCGATTTGAATGTCCATGGGCAAGAGGGAAGTCTCCGTATAATTTTTCAGTCATATAATTTTTATTTCGCATTTCCTCCATTATTGTTTTAAAATAATTTAGTATCATTATCATCATCATCACTATTGGCTCTACAACCCCTGGTGGGTCTTGGCCTCCTCAAGAGTCTTCCTCCACTCATCTCGGTTTTGTGCCAGCTCTCTCCAGTTTAGAAGCTCCAAGATAGATCTGTCTTTGAGGACGTTGTCGCTCCATCTTAGTCTTGGTCTTCCCAGGCTCCTTCGCCCTATTGGTCTTGAGACCATATATAATATATTTTAGTATACGACCCGAGAAATAAAACTACATCAAAATTCCAGATTTTATAACGAAATGTTTACAAGCACTTTTAATTCATTTTTTGTAACATCTGATTTGGTGCGAATTGCAAATAAATATACGTATAAATTTGAATAAAATACTGGTTATTAGGATTAACTACAAGTGTTTTTATAGTTACAAGATTTATGTAATGAAAAAATATAGCAGTTTTGAAAATAATTTTATTTTATGTCACAATAAACAACTCTAAATGTAATGCCACCTTAGTACTGCGTTAATGCACAAACAACATTCTCCGCTTGTACCTATCTCTACATATTATAAATTCTGTCTGTTCGCGATAAACTCATTGAGCCACTGAACGGATTTTCATGCGGTTTTCACCAATAGATAGAGTGATTCATGAGGAAGGTTTAGGTATATAATTTATCAAGGTTTTGTGTAAATTGGTTGACATATATAATACATAAAATATAATGTCTGTATGTGGTGGACGAGCAGGCTTGCAAGCGGGCGAAGTGGATTTGATTTGTATGCAAATTAACAGATGGCGGTGTGAGTTAATCATCCAGTAGATGGCGTTGTGTTTCGTTAGCCAAAGTAACGCGTGGTCGGGTCAGCTAGTATTTCCTCCGCCGCGTCTGTCTGTCTGTCAAGAGACGTCCGTTATCGCGATAACGATCCCACAAAAGGTATAGAATCGCTCGGTATGGTAATATTGAGAGCATCTTTGTTGGAACGTGCCGCAAACATGCTATATATACCTATATATTTTTAAATTGTAAAAAAACTCTAAATAAATTAAATAAAAATTATTTGAACCCGCGATTGCCAGTCGAGAGCCTTATCCCTCGACTACGGAGGCTGTCAGTTTCAGGATAACAATAAATCATATTTTATTAATTTATTGGTTATTATTTACTTGTTTAAAACTCACGCACCTCCCGGCACACGTTCATCTGTTATCACTATTTCCACAGAACTCGAAGCGCTCCCAATTCGTTCCAATCCATCATTCCACACTTTTAAAACATAGCAATTTGCGTGGAACGGGTACAAAAAATAATACTGCATCGTATGTTATTATTTATTATTAATTTGCTCCCAGTAGTTAGGAATACAGACGGCTCACTGTTGATTGGTACTGAGGCAACCGGGATGCGGATAATTCGATAATGCGAAACAATCACCGAGCAAGAATGTGGATATTGTTCCTAGCGCAAATTTACGTGTAGTTTTCATTAAGTTTTCTTAAATTTAATTTTATTAATATCTAAATTGCTAAATTTCTACTGAATTATCATTTTGCCATGTAATAGCGGATTCTTGTGGAATTTTATTGCAAATTTCAAATAAAATATTAAGTTTTCTTGTGCCTGATGACTTCCACAAGGCGATGATCACTTGTAATAATTGTCGTAGGTAACTTTTAAATTTCAAAGCCTCTATAAACAACCTTTAAAACAATTCCCTAAATGACACCTAACCACCACCCCTGTTAAACCAATTGAAATGTTAAAAATGTGTCTTTTTTATTGTTTACTTTTTATTATTGAGTATTTCAACACAAAGTAAAGTAGTTTATTCACAGTATCCCTCAATAGGTATTCCTGCTACGTTAGTGTTACATCATTATTTTCTCATCTTCATGTTTGTTGATTTCATCATCTTTACACTTGTTCTCTGTGTTTATTAATTTCCTCATCTTCATCTTTGTTAATTTCCAAATCATCGTGTTTGTTGACTGTAGGTTATGTTGGTATTGCTTCATAATTTTTATGATTTCCTCATTTTCATATTTACTTAGCCATAATATTTTGAATTTGTTTTTAAACTTGTTTTTCTTTAGAGTGTTTAAACGGTTCCATGCCAACTCAGAATCATTCACCTCTTTGAAAAGTTATTAAAAGTATGAAAAATAATTTTAAAGTGCCCATAACCCTAACCTAACATAACCTATTTAACCAATTTTTATATATTATTTTCCTGACTTTTAATGACTTTTCAAAAGAGGTTCTGAGTTGTCCAGTCACCATTTAAACATCCCATTTTCCTAACTTTTGGTTAAATCGATTAAAAATATTATCAAAATGCTGACTTGAAGAGAAAATCAATATCTAATTCTTGTCTCAAATTGGTATATATCACTCTTGGAAATAACTATTAATAAAGAGAAAACCAGAAATATTTCATTTTTAAATCAGATTTTAGACGAATTGACTCTTTTCCACAAAAAATTATAAATGGATTTCGAAAGATTGTTCTTTTATCTAGCATTCGCATGTTTTAAATTTTGAGAAAAAATGTTAATTTTTAGTATAATAAGGTTATACCATAGGTCGTTGGCAGATTTGTTAAATTTTGAAAAAAGATTTTGTATTATACCACACCCATTTAAAATCATATAATCATGCAGTAAAATAAATCAATACATTATCTGGTCACTATTGGTCCGTTTGTGTATTTATTTCTGCACTTACAAACTAATATATTTCAAATTTTTTTAACATTCTTATTTAACTTAGACATTATTGAAAAATGATAAATACTTATAATCAAAAAATAAATACAAAAAGTACATTATTTTAATAGTTTTATCATCTCGCCTTTCAGCATTTTTGGATGTAGGTATAAATTAAAGCAAATTTAGAATGAAATAAAATCGATATTGAGTTATAATTTTAAAAAGCTGGTACAGAGAATAATTAATCTTTCTCATTGTAACAACTTTCGACGAAATGTGGATTTTCGTCCGCTAGCTGGTTAAACGCTCTTAAGTGTACCTAACCATATTCAAATCATAGTAAACAGAGGTTGCACTGTTATCGTTTTGCTTTTTTTTCAACTATCAGGTTTGCCTATTCGATGATCTAGTCAATCTTCGGCCTGGTGGAACCCTGGCTAATAGGATCTAGTCAATTAACACGTCGAGAACTCGGATGATACACATTTTATAGATGCTGCCGAATATAGTCGATTTTGTTCGGTGCATGGTTGCGTTCAAAGTAGAAGATCTGCGCAGTAATTTGAGTAGAAATCGACTTCAAGTAGCTTGGCCTAGATATTTTTTAACATATTTTTAATATGATGTGTAAAACACGCTACCTAAACAAAATATACATCATCTGCTGTATTAATCATCATTTATCAAATCTCAATACCATCCAAGATGAAAATCATCATTCGGAATAAAACTACTTATAAACTAACTATAGTAGTCTCAGAGAGAGATCATATCTTCCTTCTCGCACGTTTTGTATAAAAACTGTAGTGTATGTGAATGAATTAAAACGCTACTTCAAATAGCTGTAGCAGTGTTTGGTGACCAGATCTGAATATACAGGTACTTCCACACCTCCCTTTTCCCATCTCCTTCCCTCCCCATTACTTTCAGCCTCAAAAAATACCCCAATTTGAAATAATAAATAATAAATACCTCACTAGCTCCAGGCGGGAGCAGTTGGGACTCTTGTGCGGTGTCCACATAAATATATGTAGTTTCAGTGTCTCTTAACAGATGTCGTTAGTATAGGTAGTCAGGGATCGTACCCATACTACGTGACCCGTTTAGGGGGGGGGGGGGGTCTTCAAAATACCATGCTTGGTACAAATGAGCGGCGGGGGGCTTAGGTTTTTAGTCACCGGGGGGGGGGGGGGGGTAAAAAATTGCAAAAAGTTGGTCACGTAGTATGGGTACGTTCCCTTACATGTATATGTAATTTGAAGGTGTCTAAAGAGAGGTCATTAGTTGTACTACATGAGAAAGACAGCTACTGTCGCCCGTTCGGGTGTAATACACGAACCGTTACGAAGATAGCCGATGTACAGGTGGGCACCTTCAGAATATTACAGAACATGAGTTAGAACGAATATTAAGTTCAGTTAGATATTCATTGTAAATAAGAGGATAATAAACATCGATATAAGACAATAATAGCACCGTTAAGTGTTGACAATTAGCAAACAAATCGTCAACTCTATTTTCTCTGAGAACATTCTTTTTGCCCGAGATTAGGAAAATCGGTTGTTTGCACTTCAACGGGAGTAAATATGTCACAATTTTATTTTATTTTATATTAAACCGTGCGCGGACCCCCTGACGTTGTTCATGTACCCCCAACTCAATTATAATTTTCCACGGACCCCCTAAATGATTCTGGGGGTCCGTACGGACTACTTTGGGAACCACTGATCTATTCGAACCGAAATAATTATTAAAACTAAACTTAACATTAGGATTGTATTGTTTATCAGAGGAAACAACATTACACTACACTGGCGCAGCCGGTAGGATAACAGAAGATTTGAATGTAAAACCATTTCTTTTGCTCATTTCTATCAAAATAATTTTCAGAGTCATCTGTGTTGTATTTCCGTAGATACTTGTATGACAAAGTTCTAACGTCAAGTTTTAAAGCTCTCCTTTATTTTACAAGGTTCTAACATCACTTCTTCTCTTCTTCTTCCTTGCGCTGTCCCAACTCATTGCCTAGGTAGGCTGTTGGGGTCGGCTCTTCTCGTTCTCAGGTTGTAATATCTTCTGTTCTGGGTATCGCCTTCATCCAGGCCGTTTCTCTGAAGAATTTTGGAACATTGAGTCATCCAGGAGTTCTTCGGTCTTCCTCTGAATGACTGTCGGTGAAGCTTCGTAGACATTGTCTGCCTCACTGTGTGGTCTGATGGTCTCCGTCTTATGTGTCCATACCATCTCTTCTTCCAGCTTACTATTTTATTTATGTCTGTGACACCCAGGCTACCACGAATGCGTGAACTTTTGATCTTATCTTTTAGTGATACTCCTGCCGACCATCTAAGCATTCGCATTTCTGCTGTTTCAAGTTGCCTAGTGTAGGAGTTGTACATAGTCCAACATTCGGAGCCATACATTATTGCGGGTCTTACAATAGTCTGGTATATCTTTCCTTTCAGTTATATAAGCATTTTGGAGTCACACAATATTCCTGTTACGGATCTAAATTTAATCCATCCCACACCTATTCTAACATCACTTCTTACCTTTTTGCAATTGTCTTTTGTATCTAATAGTTGATAATTTGTAGAGGAATATTATTAAAGTTCGTCGCTTTAGTTGTATTTGATTCTAACTTTGCTATGTGCTGAGGCGTAAAGTTTGAAAAGACGATTTCTCATAATCTATTTAACAATTCTGATGGGGTTGAATCTTTTGAAAAGTATTTAAATCTAACATATTTCATTAGAACTTGGCCCTATCTTGAAATGGCATTGTGAAAATGTAGTTAGAACATTGTGCAATGAATTATTATGCTCTATCTCCATATGGTTCCATCCATGGACATATGAATATATCTGGACCTGCCCTAAGTGATAAAAACGTATTATTTCCCCCTCCCCATGGAGCTGGCTATAGCTCCGCCTTGGAGCCAGCCGGGCTTACGAGAGCGTCGCTTGAATCTAAAAAATGTGACGTCATCAATCTTGCCCTGAGCAGCGCGCTGGTCACATCGCACATTTTACGAACAAAAGTGAGAGCTTGTGCTATACATTATGATTATTATAAGCAATAATTATCAGCCTGAAACACTCATCCACATTGAAAAATCTTCCGAGAAAAGATACATGACGCCAACGGGACTTGAACCCGTGCCCTTCTGATTGCCGATCAGCTTCTCTCCCAATTGAGCTATGGCGGCTTATCTTATACCCGCCAAATGATTCAACATATACTAGTGTTTCATTCAACAATTTTACTGCTTATTATATTTTTTCCACCTGAAAACAACCAACTTTTGGCGTCATGTATCTTTTCTCGGAAGATTTTTCAATGTGGATGAGTGTTTCAGGCTGATAATTATTGCTTTTAATAATTGTTACCCTTTGTGCTATGCATAAAAATCTTGTCTTAAAAACGTTAGTTTAACAATTAAAAATAATAATCTATACATTATGCCCTAATATTGTGAACGTAGCGAATGTGGGCGTTTCTCCAGTGAGTTACAGGGGTAAGTAAATTATGAAACATTTGTAAAAGTGTCTCAACTAAACACGGCAACAAAATATTCCCGTGTGAAAGAGGGCGAACTTTCTTTTGCCGATTTCGACTACGCAAATATGATAATAACGTGGCGGGCAATTCGCGCTCCCATGTAAAAAGGTCTATTCATTAAAAAGCAGTTTTGCTTTTAAGAACTAAATGGTGATATTATAATGCGAGAAGCCTATATACTGTCAGATTGATTTATTAACAAATCACAGTCATCTTCCCCTCTTCACCCTCCATAGTTTGGTTTTACCCCTCATCTGTAACTTCTGGTCTATTAAATTTGGATGTCTATGGTTCTATCTGTCCGTTTAGATATGCTTATTTAAATATTTTCCTTTATAATATGTTAAACTAAAATACTGATTATAAATATTGATTAAATATTGATTACGAATGCGAATGGTCAGATACTACGTGTTTTCGATATTATTTTACGGAATGGAAGCATGGAAGCTTACTGGAGAACTAATTAGGTGACTTGCGGCATTCGAGAAGTGGATACTTGTACTTAAAATAAATAAAAATCCGAAAACTTCGGTCGTGTGATGAGATATCCAGAGAAGTATGAGATCTTGTATCTCACAATGCAGGGAAGGATTGCCGGAAGAAGGGTCCCTGGAAAAATGGAGAACATCATGGCTGAAAAACCTGTGACAGTGGTTTGGCCAGTCTACTGTAGAGCTGTTCCGGGACGCAATAAGCAAAGTCCGCACAGCCAACGTCCGTTGAATGGACAGGGCACAAGAAGAAGAAGAAAATACTTTACACAAGATTCAACCCCGAAATCACAAATCGCTAAATAGATTATAAGAAATTGTCTTTGCAAACTTTGACACCTATATCAGAACAATGTGAAGTCAGAACCCTGCCCAATAAAAGTGACAGTGTGTAATTCTATGCATATTATACAATTTCGATTGTGTGCAATTTTCCATCCGTGTGCAATTTTCTGTCCGTTTGCAATTTTCCGTCCGTGTGTAATTTTCCAATCGTGTGCAATTTTCCGTCCGTGCGTAATTCTGGCAGTGTAATATTGTAAATATAATTCTGACTGTAATTTCGTCATGACACCCTAGTTTCCACAGCATTCAGTCTACTTTAATCCTCCCTCTGCCTCACTACACTATTTCACGGTTTACATTATAGGTAAAAACGATATATTATACAAATCATGTTTCCAGGCTACCTGTGTATAAATTACTTTAATATATTCATTTTAAATAATACATTTATTATTTGAATCTAATGGAGCCCATACGGTGAAGTCGGCTGATTAATAGTGATACACAGTGGGGAGTGCTGAGGTAATCACGGTTCGGGTACAGGTTCGAACCCAGACCAGGTAATCGATTGAATTCGGTGAAAATATTTACGTGTACGGGTCATTTATAACTTCTGTTACGTAGCTTATATATTATATACGTTATGTGTGTATACACGGAAGGTTGTGTTTAGATTGTGTAAGTGTTAGGATGCAGCGATGTTATGGTATGGCTAAATTAAAAGGGTTCAAAGAAACAATAGAACAGTGATATAAAAAAAGATCATTGAAAAAAGTAAAGGAAAAGATCGGACAAATATTGCCTTATCTAAGCTATCTGTTCTGCTTTGTCACTGCTCTGTTATCATGTTACCAATTAAATGAATGAGACAAGAGTGGGACAAGAATGGTAGAATCAGAGTGGAAGATACTCTTAAGTATCGCCTTGGTGTAAGACCTCCGTTAATATGGAAACGTTGCTTAAAATGGCTTTAGTTGTGTTTGGTGTCTAGATCTGAATAGACAGATAATTCTCCACCTTTCTCTCCCCCATATCTTTCCTCTCCCCACTTACTTTCAGTCTCACAACATACCCCAATTGCGGTTGCTATTTTCCAACTGGCTCCAGGCGGTTGAGAGCAGTTGGGACTTATGTGCGGTAATCACTTTAAAAAAATAAGAGAGGGACAAGAATTGGATAAGAATCGCACAAGGATGCTACAAGAAAGGGACAATAATCGTACAAGAATGAAACAAGAATGGAATACGAATGATACATATAGCAATGAACAGTCAATAATTTTTTTTTAATATGAATATCGCACAAGAGTGCCAACTTGCTCCCTGTTAATCGAATCCATTGAGACTCCCCAATTGTGGTATGCTGAGAAGATGAAGGGAGTGAGGTAGGAAATGAGATAAGGAGGAAAAAGGTGGGGAAATACCTGGATATTCAGATCTAGGCCCTAAACACGACTGTTGCCATTTCAAGCAATGTTTCGATTCGGAATTTTGGTTTTTAATTGAATAAACATCCATAAATTTAAAAAAATGTGTGTATACTGTATAAGTACATTCAAACTCAATGTAAGACAGAGAAAGTCTTAATGACCTTTCACCTGTAAGGCAAAAAGCCACATTTTTATCTAAAAAATCTACAATTTACAGAATGTGTTTCTACCTTTTTTTTATTACATTTGGCGCCCAACGTGGTGTTTGCAGAAAACTTGTAGTTAACACATCCTCTGTAGTTCTTTCATAATTGAGTATAATTTTTTAAATCTGTCCCTGTCACAAATCAATCACGATGTCACGTTGTGTGTGTGTTTGTTAGTTAGTTTGTATGTATGAAACAGAGGAATAGAATGTATGCATAACGGAGAATTGACACCACTGACACTAAAAATCAATTGGAAAATAAATCAATATATGAAATCACAATATATAAATTATTGTTGATAGTTAACTCGCAATTTGTAATTCAAAGCTAGTTCAGTAAAAAAAAACAAGATTTGAAATCACAACAAATTGTAGACTTCAACTAAACTCAACCATGGACAAGAAAAGCAAGAAAGATGGGCTGTGAATTGTGAATATCTATTAATATTGCTTCACAGGCACCCCTATTAATAGTCCACAACTGCTGACCCTGTACAAATCGCAAGTACGCCCCATTGTTGAATTGGATAGCCACCTCTTGTCAGGAGCCCCAAAATACCTGAAAAAACCCTTGACTGTACAGAAACTCTGGGCGGTTCGTTTGATAGATTCCCCTATGTTAACAAGCGGATTGCAATATTTAGAGCACAGGCGTCAGGTAGGTATGCTGATCTTGTTCTACCGGTATTACAATGGAAGATGCTCCGAGGATCTAGCGTCATTGATCCCTTCGTCACCGGTGCAAAGTCGGGCAACACGCCAAACGCGCGTCACATATATGTCACTTCTTGAGTTCATAAACTCGGCTGTGGACGGCCTCTCTGTTTCCTCCGGAGTCACGGGTCTCTTCTACTTCCTCTCCTCAAAAAGACCCTCCACACAGCATCGTCAAAGATGACGTAGGCCTTGAGGGAAATTATTTTCCTTATTGTGTTGAGTTGATTTAAAAAAACGCATTTGTTTGACAGTCGGCGCGCTTCGACGATATATATACCTCCCTTTGTTTATATTGTGTATAACTCAAACTCAAAACCTTATTAATATGTTTTTAATACTTTGACCAAATCTGATTAGCCAGGTTTTCCCAACCTTCCTCTCCCACGTCTCCTTCTCCTTCCCACCCCCTCAGCCACACAAAATTCCTCATTTGGGGGTGCCACAAGCCACAGTATCACTGGCTCCGGTCAGTTGGGATTCTTGCGTGGTATTCACATAAATAAATTAATATAAATAAAACAGTCTTATTGTTATTATTACAATTTGGGAGGCGGGAATGGGTACTGCCGCCCCGGGAACCTTTATTGGATAACCAACACCTCTGCCATAGGTCACCCCAAGTGGTTCGCTACGTTTGGTGATTTAGCAGGGGTGCCCGGGTTCATGGAGCGAGGTTTTGGAGGCGGATGCCCAGGACACACTGAACCCCAGGTTCCTACCCACCCCTTGAACCCTTTTCCTTCCCAGAACCCTCCTCTCCCTCCTTTCCTTAAAAACCCTCCACACAGCATCCCCAAAGATGACATAGGCTCTGAGGGAAATTATTTTCCTCAGGGCCTCCTGTGGAGCTTATGTAAAAAAATAAATATATTTTTGGGTGTTATGCCGTGTTGCACTACCTCCTCCTTTAGCCAAATGAGGATCTATTTACTTTTTAAAAAATACTTTTGGCCGTGAAAATCTAAAATCATTACCAAAACAGTCTTACATTATAAAAGACTAAACTAAAAAACAAAATATGTAATACTTAATTATTTCAAAAGGGGTCTAAAAACATAAGCACATCAATTTTTAATATAGCAACGGCTTTAGATTATAAGTAAATTTTAAAAATATTTGTATTTATTTATGCCAACCTAATTTGTATTTCTGTTTGCATTATTTTATGTTAATTTTCAATAGGTAGTCGTTTAAAACTATTACCGACACCAATATTCATGAAGACTGACATCAATACATGCACACGGATGGAGATAGTCACACACACACGCCCGCGGATAGACATGCGCACACACACATGCGCCCGGACATCGGCTACTGATAGGTGATTTTGATTAATGACGTCGAAAATTTTCGGGTCACTCCGGAGCACGGTGGAATTACAGCATGAAACCGATTCTGAGATTACAAGATAAGATTATTTTAAAATGGCATTCAGAATCGAAACTATGTTGCTTGAAATGGGTTTAGCCGTGTTTGGTGAACAGAACTGAATTTTTTATTTTTATTTTTTTTATTATAGCGACTATATAAAAATTTTTTACATTCAAAATGCAATGTGAAATTAAGTATAAAATATTGTATTTTTGAATGTAGCTATTACTTTGTGGTTATCCATTATAGAAAAATGAAACAATATAACTTTGTATAAACCACTTATATGATGTGCAAATCCGACAAATATAAGCTTTCCCTGACTGTTTGTTCCGAAACCGGTCGGATTTGCACATCCTATAAGTGGTTTATACAAAGTTATATTGTTTCATTTTTTTATAAAATATTGTATTTCTTAGTCCTCCTCACTAGGGGGTCCTGTGCCGAGGCGGACTAAAGTTATTTAGGGTCGACCTAAACAGCATTTTCAAGTGTTATTCTTAAGCAAATTCACAGTGTTTCTTTAAAGAAACACTGTGAATTTTTTCATACTTGTAAAATAACTGAAACAAACGTGTTTATAATTATTTTTGGAGCGTACTTTGCGATTTTTTTCTATCAAGGGAATTTTATATAATTTGCGTTTCAGCTTGGGGAATATGTACAGATATTATATTAAAAAATTTTCTATGTACAGATATTATCTTCATATTTTTTGAGAGCTTTTAAAGTTAAATGTTTAAGGGAGATATGTTATAAATCGGAAGAAATTAAGCCAGTATCATTTTGTAGTTCAGCTCAGTTAAATGTTTGGTAAATCTGTTCTAGCAATGATACCCGAACTGAAGTAGTTAAAGATAAAGACAAATGACCAATGAATTGCACGATTTTAATATGAACTTTTTAACTACGCGTGTAGGAGTAGCGTTTAAATTTAACTCTTCGGTTAAAGTTACAATTTTAACGCTTTTTATTGTAGTACCTCCAAGTGATTCTTTGATGACTGACAGTTCTTGATCTCCCGACAATTGGTCCCCCGAAATTATAATCATTATCAAATACAAATTTTTTGTGCATTTTCCACCAATTTCAAACCAAAGATCGACTACAAAAATATTAATACTTTTATTTTTATTATTATTGTACAACAGAATAATTCCAATTACAGTACAATTTAGTTACCCTATCAGCATTTAGGCAAGTGACTCTTCAATAATGTTTTTAAGGCATATAAAGAACAGTCACTTACATCCAAATGGGTTGTAATTTCATTTAACAGCACCACTTCCCTCGTCATGCTATGCTTTTCCAAGACGTCTGTTCTGCCGTTCGGTACTTTAAATAAGTCATGATGGCGACTTCGTCCGTAGTGGTCTGGTACATATAAATCATAGCATCCCAAGAGAATTGGGCTATCGATGAAATTGTTCCAAATTTTGAAAGACAGAATAGCAAGACTTGCTTTCCGTCTAGTTTCTAGACTCACAGAATCAGTTTCATCAAGTAAGTCAATATGGTGCATGAACGTTGGATAGGTTCCATGCTTCCGCATATAAACATACCTGAGGAATTTCTTCTGGATTTGCTCTAACATATCAATGTACTTCTGGTGGTGCGGTGCCCAAACATCGCACGCGTACTCCAGTTTGCTTCTCGGTATGCCATCGAATAACGCAAGCATAGTTTCTTGGTTATCAAACTGCTTACAAGTCCTGATGATGAACCCAAGAAGTTTGTAGCACGTCTGAGTGAGCTGCAAATATATATTTAATAATAAGTTGGTATGGATATCAAACGAATTTATTAACAGTGTCGATTTTTTGTACTTAAGAGGTACGTTTGCGCGGCCCGTTTCGGTCCGTTTCATACAAATATTAATTTTGAATTTGAGATCAAAATACCCAACCAAACATAATCAAAATTATTTTTCTAATCAAATGGTAAATAAAAATGCTAGTACGAATATGAGCAACTTTATTTATTTTTGCTTTAAATTATAAAATATATTGTTTCATGATTTTACAGACAACTTGGGCTATTATTTGTGAGTAAATGAAATAGATCAATCAAACATACCTAGTAATTGCTATCTATTGCTTGTATGAATTCTTCATACGATTGGTTCCAATTTGGAAAATGACACTTATATTCAAAGCAAATTTAAATTATGTAATTTCAGATTTCATGGCGTTGTACAGACAACCAAAATCTATCTACGCATGTCTGAATTCTTCACACAATCAGTTCCAATTTTAAAAATGACCCTTAAATTCAAATCAAATTTGAGTTAATTGAACCAGATTTCAAGGGGACGCAAAGACAACCGAAATTATTAATATTAGTTTGATTGTTGTCTGCACACAATCAGTTCCAATTTTTAAAATTATACTTAAATTCAAAAGCAAATTCGAGTTCATTGAACTAAATTTCACGGGACGCGCAGACAACCGAAATAATTAATATATTTGTTAAATAGGTACCTACCTACTTTATCGCTCGTCCGAATTCTTCACACAATCAGTTCCAATTTTGAAAACGACACTTAAATTCAAAGCAAATTTGAGTTAATTGAACCAGATTTCACGGCACCCACAGACAACCGAAATAATTAATATGTTTGTTAGATAGGTACCTACCTACGTTATCGCTTGTCCGAATTCTTCACACAATCAGTTCCAATTTTGAAAATAACACTTAAATAAAAAAAGCGAATTTGAGTTAATTGAACTAGATTTCAAGGGGACGCAGACAACCTAAATTAGCATGTTTGATGGGTAAGTACTTACTTTATCGCTCGTCTGAATAATTCTTCACACAATCAGTTCCAATTCTGAAAATTAGGTACCTACACTAAAATTCAAAACAAATTTTAATTAATTGAAACCAACTTTACAGGGATGCACAGATGCGCAAATTAGTAGGTGTCGTCTCCTTTATCGCTTTTTCGAACAATTTTTACATAATTAGTTCCAATTTTTTAGCAAGACACTTGAATTCAATCCGAATTTGATTTTATTGAACAGGATATAACGGGGACGAACACACAACCGAAATTAATATGTTGGAATATTAATTAGGTATTTTTGAAGAAGAAGATAACAATAATAATCACGAAAATATGAAAGAGAACAAGACACAGAAAACAGAAAAATATAATCGTCGCAACTGGGACTCGAACCCAGAACCTCTCGTCTAACCGGGACGTGATACATTACATTACATTGATGGGAATAACCTTCAAAAGTTATAAAAAGAGATTTTTTCTTATAAAAAATGGAATATAATAAGTGTTCCACAGTTTGAGAACCGAACCAGATTTCAGAACTAGAGTACATAAATTTAAAGGCTCTACGAAAATGGTATTCCGGTTTTGATATTAAATTTTTTCGATTCATTTGTATTTAACATTATTACTGATTTGTCTCGGTGTTAGTAGCCTGCTGATGAAACACAGGGTGATCACAAGTCTTTATAAATAATTACTTCACAGCCTTAATAATAATAATATTTGGATGATTTATATAGCGCCGTTTTTGTGAAAAATCACCTCAAGGGCGCTGTACAAACTTATAATACATTTCTAAAATCTAAAAACTACAAGCTACGCAAACAATTATAAACAACTTATGGCTAAAAATTGCATACATCGGTTCATTGATCACCGATACGAAAATATGTGTACAATATTTTGACCAATGAACGCGATGCTGCCTAAAATTTAATGAAAACAGGACCATAAGACCTGGGAGGTCGCTTGAAATTAACACTGTATATTGTCCATTTAAAGAAATTTAGATAGAGTTCGCACGCAGAGGACATTATTGTGAACGAAATAAAAGTGTTTATAAATTTACACAATTGGTAAACAACCATTTATGAATAGTAAACGTTTGATTTTTTGTTTATTGGTAAGGGCCTAAATAACCAAACGTGTACAAAACTTGACAATAACTCTTGATAATTTCGTTAAATCAAGTAGAATTTTTGCCTGCTGTGCTTCAATACGAAGGACTATCCTATCAAAATCCGCGGTTTCAACAATTCCCCGTTTTTCAAAAAAAGAAATTTCCTCACTTTTGAATGAGAATTGGATATTGTTCCGTTCCTTCTCACCTTTTTAAAATTCAGGTCCATGACTCCCTAGATCAGTGGATTACGAAGAATATTGTCACTATCCCATCCTGCCCCATCCTATCCCATTGCGCCCCCCCGGTTGTAGTAATCACTACCCCCGTCCTATGCCATTACGCCCCCCTTGTGGTAATCCGCCGCCACTAATATAAACCCTCAGGGAAATTATTTTCTTCAAGACCTCCTGTAACCAAGCTTATTTTATTTATTTATTTATTGAGTTAGTTTATACTACATGAATATAAACTAATAAGCACAATGTAACATTTCATTTGATAAATTAAAATATTTTTACAGTAAGCATAACATTTCTTTATAAATACATTCATTCTTTCTTCATTCTTCATACTTTCAGGCATTTCATCATACATCTTTAGTCCTCTGTACATTAGGCAGTTCTGTGATTTTAATTTCTTCATTTGTGGCAATCGAACTCTGTTTATATTTCTTGTTTCGTAATTATGAATGTCTCTATTAAAAACAATTTCATCTTTAAAGTATTTTGGCATTTGGTTTTTCATAATTTTGTGCACAAAAATTAACACATTAAATAGTAGTCTCTTTTTTATTGGAATCCAATTTAGCTCCTCTCTCATTTGATAAATCCTTGCGTATTTGCCTTTCCCCAGTATACATCTCATAGCTTTGTTTTGTATAACTTCTAGTTTGTTCAGACTTTCTTCTTTGGCCAAATATAACATCGTAGAGCAGTAGTCCAAATGTGGAGCAACGATAGTTTTATAAATAAGTAAAAAAAAGTAATTTTTCGCTTTAAAAATTATGAATTTATAATTATTTAGTTATTTTGTAATCAACCTGTATTGATTTCCATACGTTTATATGTAAGTACTGGATGTATATGTCTCTTGCCCAAACCTTCAGATAGAATAATATCTGGAGATATTTGGCCGCTTATCTCAGTCGTGCATCGCACTGTGTAGTTTTTTTATTTGTTCTTTCTTGTGTATTTTTTAACACTGTGCGCTCTCCTTTGGCCAAGCTCGTTTTATTATTATTATTAATTTTATTGTTGTAATAATTTATAATTTCGGTACAGTCGAATCACTGTTAAGATGAAGCCATACTAAATAATGCAAAATCATATGTTTTTGTTTTGAAAATTTGATGGCATAGAAGTATTGTAGACGCTTTAATTAAATACTGCGTGTAGAACACACCTTGGCCCTTAAAAATATCGGTAATTTTTTTTATAAGTCTTTTAATAAGCCTAATAAAAAAATAAAGTGTAAGGTCTATAAAAAACACTTTCAAGTCCAAACTTTCCCTTTTATAAACCCCTTTTCAGATTTGGTTTTATTGTATAATGTGGCAAATTTAGTTTATTTTATAATAATCGCAAAAAAATTTGATTTTTACGCTCGAACTTCACAAAATAAAATAAAATATGCATTTTCTCGCTGTTATTTTTGACATCAATCAATACGGCCGCACTCTACGAATTTGGATTTTTGAAGTGACCCTTATGGCATGGGCACAGGAACCATGCACTGGGCACAACCCATTTCGTATCATTCACGCCCCGGCCGGAGCGGGAGATGCACGCGTTACTCCGCGTCGCTTAGTTTCGTGAAATAAATTTTAAATTTCCGTTTTCTTACAATAAACAAGCGTAAAAAAGGAATTAATATTTTTTACAGGCCTTTACTAAATCAAACTGTTAAAAAAAATTCTCAAATACCTTTTCCAACCTTTCCAAAAGCTTTTTCTCAAGTATTTTTAAACTCCTCCCATAAAGTGCGTGAATTCCGATTTCGATTTTTTCCTGAACTATTGGATTGCCTTAATTAATCCATACAACATCTCGGTTATTTTATTTTACAATAATATTAAATAATCACAGTATATTTTTTAATCATTGAAAAAGGTAATACAATTTATCAATAACACCCAATGAAAGAGATAAAGACACATAAAATAATAACAGTCGTAACTGGGACTCGAATCCACATCTTCTATCATATCACCAGGACACCGGTCAGGTGACGTGAATTTGATATACATACAAATCTACAGATGTAATTTTGCACAATTGACCTTCAAAACATGAGGAAGATCATTGTCTACATATTATTTCGAAAAAATCGTCATGAAGTAGAAATTATACCATGAAAATCGATAGAAAAATGTATGTTTGTTATGATAGAAAAGCTAAATTTCTGATTTTTTCGGATTTGAGTTGAGGTTTGCCTACTGCGTGGTGGGCCGGATCGGGAAAGACTGGTTTGGGGGAGACCTAACCTAGACCTCTCCAACGAGACTCTTTCGATCCATCGTCTTGCACCGCAGTGGGACAGATAATCCTGGACACATTGATTGACCCCCAGATTTCTATACGCCCCTCATACCTTTATCCTTCCCAGAACTTCCTTTCCTTTAAAAGACCACCCACAAAGCATCCCCAAAGACGACATAGGCCTTAGGGGATTTTTTTCCTCAAAGCGTCCTGTGTGGAGATATTGTAAAAAAGAACAAAATTTTTAACTTTAAATCAAAGATTAGGCATTACTTTTATAAGAATTTATTCGCTAGTACAGAGGATCGTTAAAAAGTGAGGTTAATTATTCAAAAAACTTTTTCTTTAACCTGCCCTAGAAAAGTTCACCATTCAGGCATAACATGGATTTGCCGATGTGGAAGATCACATCTTAATATGTATGTCTGTAATCACAAAGCAATCTTTAACATTCATTAATTAATGTCAATAGAAATGTTAATTTGACTGTGAAATAATAAAAAATATAACTGTTTTATTTTATGAATTGATTTTGTTTAATATTGAATTTATATTTTTAATTTCTTTTGTTTCAGGTAAGCATCCTCAAATTCTTAACCATCAAAGGCAAAATTTGCTCGGATTCCAAAGAACCGCTAAGGTTTGTTAACATTTAAAATCAGAACAAAATTATTCTTTATTTCATTGATATTCTCACTGTTGAATTTGGCAGCCACCTCTGGTCTGCCCTAAAATACCTTAAAAAACCCTTTACTCTGTGCAGGAACGGGCGGTCCATTTGATAGATTTCCCTATCTTAACAAACAGATTGCAATCTTTAGAGCACAGGCGTCAGGTAGGTATGTTGTTCTTGTTCTACCAGTATTACAATGGAAGATGCTCTGAGGAACTTCGGCACCGGTGCATAGTCGGGAAACACGCCAGACGCGCGCCCAGCGTGTTTGTACGTTTCAATATTTCTCTTTTCGATACTGACAATTCGTGGAGAAATTGCGTTATAATACTAGTATATTAAAACAATTTTAAACGTTTTTTCATCGGTTCGCTTCTACAAGTTCAACAGCTACACACAGCTTCTTCAAACATGACATAGGCCCTGAGGGAAATTATTTTCGTCAGGGAAATTATTTTCGCGGTATTTTAAATAGGTACATAGTTATCTATGTCCTAATTCAATCCTTATACATACATACACTTAAAATAACACTTCTATACCAAATCAATCACATATCTTCGCAATTTAATTTTAAATGCCTTTATACTCCCTTCCAATTTTATTTTTTCGGGTAATTCTCCAAATATCTTCAATGACTTTTGACTCTTGTGTTTTTTTCCTGAAGGGGAGTCTTAGTTCATTTCTTTTCCTCGTCTGTGTATGTTTGCTTTGTAGTTTATCAATTTTTCTTAGGAATTCAATAGACGTATGACCATTGATTATTTTTTAGATTAACAATACAGATTTGAAGTAAATAATTTGTTTAAATGACAAGATATTTAACTCCTTCAACATTTTCTTGATTGTAGTGTACCTATTTTTCTTCAATGTAGTAAAATAAAAACATACATAATACAGATACGTTTTAAGATTTTCACGGCCAAAAGCATTTACCGGATCTGCCGGATCTGCCCTGATGAGGTACACTGCAACGATGTCCGAAACGTTGGCTAAAGAAGGAGATAGTGCAACACGGCATAACAACCCAAAAAATAACGAAAATACATAATACAGTTGGATGTTAGCTTTTTTCTATTCTGCCGGTCCCGGTTGATTTTATGCCATTGATCAGCGATCTTAGTGTAGTTTAGATATGTTTGGTAAATAGCTTCCAGCGTTGTTAAAATACTAACTGGACAGTGACAAAATTGGGGAAAGGAAATTATTATTAAAATTAGGCAAGCAACATTTATGTAGGTTATTTTGATGGATGTTAAATAGAACATGGATACCTTTCAATCAATTATTTATTTAAATATCGAATTCAGACATTAGAAATGGAGACATTTCAATAAATTATTTGTATAAATATCGAATTCAAACATTCGGAAAGGAGACGTTTCAAAAATTTATTTGTTTAAATATCGAATTCAGACATTCGGAACGAAGACGTTTCAATAATTTATTTATTTAAATATCGAATTCAGACATTCGGAACGGAGACGTTTAAACCATTTATTTGTTTAAATATCGAATTCAGACATTCGAAACGCATGCTTGCTTACATTGATTACGGAATTTTTGTTGAAAAATAATAATATATTTTTATTTATGTATTTTTGGAATAAATTAATAACTCGTGATTCAGATTAAATGTTACAATTTGAGATTTTACTCATTAAGTTATTCCAAAAATAAAAATCATCGTAGACTTGCAGATGAGTCAACAGATGTCGCACTTTAAAAAAATATATATTTATCCAAAACGCTTTCTAGATTGCATTTAGTTCGGGTAGTATCTTGCAATCATACATAAAAATAAAATATGCATTAAGAAAATATTGGTAGTTGTTAGTCGAAGTATGATACAGTTAAACATAACCTCAGGGGATAGGGTCGAATTAGCGAGCCCCGTAAGAGAAGAGAGTTTCGGCATTGGAGGACCCACCACATACCCGCCCTGGTATAGGTAACAGATGGTTACCCCTTCAAGGCTCTTGCAAGGACTCTAATTTTTTGGTAAAAACGACTCTACATTTGAAAATGAAACTAGACCTCCAATGTCCTTGCATACGTTGTTAGCAAGCAGTATGCAAGCGCTTAGCGGGAAATACAGATACAATATGTGTTAGTATAACACAAATAGACAAGACAATGGGACAGGTTGGTGAAAGTCCACGAGGTGGCAAGCGCTGGGTGATTGTATCCAGCGTATCCTACAAGCACCTGTTTGGGAGGAAGACACAGTAGATAAGTAATAAGGGCATGGCAAACGGTTGGGAGTCCTCTCCAATCGATTGGCAGTCCCAGCAAGGATGCGCATGACGTTCGGTCTAGTCGTGAACCACACTCAGCTTCCGCGCCCCTTAGCCGGTTCCTCGGTGATGCCTCAAAGAAAAGTAAATGGGAGATTGGGGGGAAATACCCGACGACCCTAAGGAATTCAGCGAGAGAGTTTCGGCAAGGCTAAGGTCCTAAGTTCAATTCCTAGATTGTTACAGTGAAAGATATTAGGAACACGACATAAAATCAATTGCAATAATGCAGGGCTGTCACTAAGGGAGTTTTGATTTTAAATTATTTAATTATTTCCAGTACCAAAAACGTCGATGACATTTTCAAGCAGGCTTCCGTTATAAAAATGTGTAAAGAAAAAATAACAAAGAATATCAAGAATTTTACAAACTAATGAGAAAACCAATTGATTACACCTAATTTTAAAACAACTCAAATGCAAAATAATTATATTTTCAAGCCATAAAAAACTATAATAACCTCCCTTATGAATTACGCTGTATCATCAACCAATCAGAACAAATAAATAAAATTAAAACATTTAAAAAAAAAACTTAGTGTAAAAAATAAATATTTTATACAAAACAGATTGTAAATTACAGCTTAAGTAAGAATCGTGGCTCCCTTATCAGGCACAAGAGCCCCTCTTACTTGATAAGGTATACATGACCTTTAATTTACTATTTTGTAAAATATATTTGTATATATGCACCTCATATTTTTTATATTACAATAAAAAAAATAAAAAAATTACATTAGACACCAATCAAATATCAAGATGGCAAACATGACAGCAGAATACCGATAATGGGCGTTTATAGTGCGTTTATACCATTCAAATTTTTTTAAATCCACATTGTCATTTCGTTCACGTGGAGAATCAATCGCAACTTCTTGTAAAATTGATCACACATTTTCATCACAGATCAACTTGTCTGGGACCTAGGGGTCGAAAGTTTATGACTGCTTCCGTGATCAAGGGGTAAGGCTCCCGATTAACAATCCGAAGGTTGTGGGTTCATTTCAATTGATTTGTTTTTCATTAAAAATAATGCAATGAATATTTGCGGCACGTTCCAGAGTGGAAGATACTCTCAGTATCGCCCTGGTGTAAGACCACCATTCAGAATTGCTTGAAATGGCTTTAGCCGTGTTTGGGAACCAGATTTGAAATGCCAGGAACTTCTCAACATTGCTCTTCTCCATCTTCTCTCTCTCACTACCTTCAGCCTCACAACATACGGGGATGGGGATGCCAAAGTTTCATTGGCTCCTGGCGGTTGGGAGCAGTTGGCACTATTGCGCGGTATTCACATTAAAAAGTGTAAATTGACCACAAGTTTTTTTTTTTCAAATCTTGGATCCATTTTATCAGAAGTTTTTTTAGTTTTTATAGTAATATCTCATACCGTCTGGAGCTAGTGAGATTATGGCATCCCCAATTGTTGTGAGGCTGAAGGTATTGGGGAGGGGAAGTAGATGGGGGAGAGGAAGGTAGGGGTGTACCTGGCTATTCAGATCTGGTCACCAAACACAGCTAACGCCATTTCAAACAACGTTTCAATTCTGAATGGTGGTCTTACACTAGGGCGATACTGAGATTATATTCCACTATGGAACGTGCCGCAAATATAATATATACTATGCATTATTTTATAATACGTCAATGATTATTTTAAATGAATTAATTGTGAAGTAACAAATTATCCAAATAAAATTTATTTGCCAATGCCGGAATTCGATACCGCGACCTTCGGATTGCGAGTCAAAAGCCTTACCTCTAGACGAAAAAAAGAAGTGAAAAAAAGACCCGGATCCAACAAAAATGAATCTTATATAGTAAACAATAAATAAAACCAACGCATTTAATATTACTTTCTTTTAAACACGAAATTTTTCTGTCACAAAATTTCGTATAATATTTTTGACCTCTCCATTACACAAAACCTCCTTTTTATTTGTTAATCATAATCATATAATATATTATAATATTAGCTTCATATCAATTAATTATTCTGTGCATTTGTGACGTGACTAATCCGTGACATGTGACATTCGAGACTGCCGAACGTATCAATAATTGTAAATATTTAAACATTATATTATTTATAAATAAGTTATGCACAAAATGAATTATTGTATGTTTTTTTCGCGCAAGGCTAACTGGCGCGTGTTTCAAATGGACCAACAAATAAATTAGGCATATTTTAAATTTATTATCAGTCTGTTGATGTTTTAATTATGTATAAAATATGATTCAAAGTTGTAGATAGACCAGTATCACAGAGATAAGTTTTAAGATTTTCACGGCCAAAAGCATTTTCTTTTGGGGTGTTATGCCGTGTTGCGCTACCTCCTTCTTTAGCCAACGTTTCGGACATCGTTTCAGTGTCCATCATCAGGGCAGATCCGGCAGATCCGGTAGATCCAGTATCACACAGTTGAAATTCAAAATCGAAGCATTGCGTTGCTTGAAATGGTATTTGCAGTGTTTATTTTACCAGATCTGAATTGCCTGGTACCAGCCTACCTACCTCTTCTTCGTTTCCTTCACATCTTGACTGCCTTCATACAAACAACATACGCCAATTGCGGATGTCACTTGTGGTTCCATGACAGATGCGATGCCTGGATTCATGGGGTGAGGTTTGTCTGGATCTTGGCGGTGGATGCGTCTGCCCACCAACATCTTCTCTCGGAACATCACCGCAGTAGGAGGGATAGACCCATAAGTCCGGCATTCCTCGACACACTGTGTCTTAGATATACGAAACGTAACTGGCTATGAGAGAAAGAGAGAAAGAGAGAAAGAAAATGTGCGCTCTCGAAAACTCTCTCTCTTTCTATCTTCACTAACTTATATATCCCGCTCAACAACCGTTCGTCTCGCTTTTCGTAACGCTCTCGTCACGCATTCACCAGCTTACTCCCCAAGTCAAGCGTGCGTAAAAAAAATTTTACTTAAAAAAATACAAATGCGCAGTTCGCACGCTGTAGAAGTGAAACTTTCGGAAAACTAAAGTAGACGAGAGTGCGTTACGAAGGTTACGAAGCACTGCACAAAGGGGAGACTGATTATTCAATGTCATTTTCCCGCAGGGTAAATCCTATAGATGCATGTGTTTTGTCTCTTTTTAGTATCGCTTTTTGTTTCATAAAGGTGCTAAAGAAGTTTTCACTTGAATTTTTTTTATTAAAGCATCAAAAATAATTATCAGCGATGTAATTTTCGAACCAAAATCATAAAATGTTTAGCATTGCTTAGTAGTTCATCACCTTAAACCTCGTATAAGGTATTTAATATAGGCAATACGTCCATTGTTCCTATGAATAACGCTGCAGCTATTTTTTGGCACGTGATCTGTATTAATAAATATAATGATATGAGATTCAGATATATGATAAAGACGACATTGATAGAAATTTGACCGAACGCTGTATACTGTACACTGTAGGTACGTGTGTCTTTATGTCTGTGTGTATGTATGTAGAGTAGTTTATGGACACCATACGTTCGTAGATTAACGGTATCGCATTACTAATAAACCGATCACCGGACGCTAATAAAATATTTGCCGAATTAACAAATAGCTATTAAACTATCTTAGTTTTATTATTTGAATATCGAACAAAGTTAATGATTTTTTTTCTATAGTAAACTAACTAACCATCACGCCGTTTCCCCGCAGGGGTAGGCAGAGAGAACGGACCGCCAAACAACTCGGTCTTGGCACACACTCTTTGCCTCTCTATACATTGTTTCATACATACCCTTCTATTATTATGACTTTTGACATGGCCGATTCACGTATCTGATTCACTCAATGTCTTTCTCGGGCGTCCCCGACTTCTTTCATTCACATTAGCGTCATACTATTTTCTTCTTTCATTCGCTCTACATGCCCAAACCATCTGAGGGTCCCTTTCTTAATCTTACTCATTATGCTTAGGTACATCAGCCTTACATTCTTTGCGGATATCCACATTTCACAGGGATCTCATTTCAACGGCATTCAGTTTACTTTCATCCTTCCTCTGCCAGTTCCATGCCTCACTGCCATATATCAGGGTTGGTGCCAGGACTCTATTGTGGACTACTAGCTTCGCTTCTTTTGACAGTTTTTTATTAGCGCCAACTGTATTCAGTCCTCCACTAATGGAGTTACCTGCATTTGCCCTTCTTTCAATATCTCTATCAGCCTTCCCATCCCTCGTAAACATACCACCCAGGTACACAAACTAATCCACCTGCTCCAAGTATTCATCACTCACAACTATATTACACACTGTTTTCGTACTCTCTCTTCCAAACACCATGACTTTAGACTTACTTATAGTAAATTATTATTAAACATTCATTTGTTTTAAACCATTTTATTTCAACCCTTTAATATCGTGTATTTATTTGATTTTTTTTTACATAAGGAACACAGAAAAAAAATCTCTAAGGGCCACAAAATATTTAGTTTCAGTTATTTTTTTAAAGTGAATATATCACAAGAGTCCCGGCTGCTCCCGTCTGGAGCCATTGAGACTATGGCATCACCAATTGGGGTATGATGTGATGCTGAAGGGAATTGGGAAGGGTAGGAGATAGGGAAGAGGAAAGTGGGGAATTACCTGGCTATTCATAACTAGCCACCAAACACGGCTAAAGCCATTTCAAGAAACGTTTAAATTTCAAGGCGTTCTTAACTCGCAATCCGGAGGTCGCGGGATCGAATCCCGGCTTGGGAAAATAAATTTTAATGTATTAATTTGTGTTATTTCACAATTAAATAATGTATAGTAGATTTGCACGTTCCAGAGCTGAAGATACTCTCAGTGTCGCCCTGGTGTAAGACCACCTTTCAGGATTAAAACGTTGCTTGAAATGGCTTTAGGCTTTAAGTTTGGTGACCAGATCTGAATAGCCAGGTACTTCTTCACATTCCTCTTTCCAATCACCTTTCTCTCCTCACAACGTACCCCAATTGGGGATGCCATAATCTCACTGGATCCAGACGACAGCAGCTGGGACTCTTGTAAGGTATTCACATATAAAATTGTAATTATAATTGCAGTTGAGATTTTAAGTGCAATTCGAGCATACTTCATTCAGCATTGAATAAATATTGTCTGTTGATAACATCTCTCAAAATGCAATCATCAAACCTGTCAGAAAACTAGACTTCTGAAAGATTACACTAATAAAAAAAATAATAACAAAAAACAACTTATACGTATAACTGCCGGTAGAATAGATATAAGTTAGAATATATATTTCTGTAATTAAAGTACCGTTATAAAAGTCTTTCAAGGAGCGTATAAAATGGGTTCCAAATTACACAGTAATTGGACTCACACCGCAGTCATTTAAATAGGCATCCCAAAATATTTTTCGCTGTAAATTTCTTACCCATCATTTTCAAAATATTCAGGATGTATACCAAACAACGCTGACATTGAAATAAAATTTTGAATTAATTAACATTTTAATAAAATAAAATACTTTTTTGTTTAAAACCACGAGATTAATTAATTTATGAACCGACAGGTTTCGCTTTATTCAAGCATCTTCAGGGTACAAATTAATACACTATTAATTTGTACCCTGAAGATGGTCGGTTCATAAATTAATAAATCTCGTGGTTTTAAACAAAAAAGTATTTTATTTAATTAAATATATCAAACCACAAAGTGATTGCTTTCTACAATAATATAAAAAATTTTATCTTCGACTAATTTTTTCCTTATTAATGGCAACTACCCCTTTTATTGGAAAATAACTGGTTTGTAACCTGGATAGCGTCTCGGATAAAAATGTATCCGATTTTATTTTTATATAGAACACATAAATATTAAGATGCATAAAAATCATTTCATTTTTAACCTATATTACCCTCTACGTTTGTTGATTTAACAAGGGTGCCTGGATTCATGGGGTGAGGTTTGTCCGGGTCTTGGCGGCGATTGCGTTAGATGAGTTACTGTGGCGTCCTGACCCATCGCATTGCATCGCAGTGGGAGGGATGGATTCATACAGTCACTCCTGGACTCATTTACCCATGATTCATACCCACTCCTCATACCCTTTTCCTTCCCAGAACTACCTCTCCTTCCTTTCCTTTAAAAGACCCTCCATACAGCATCCCCAAAGATGACACCTTCGCCTCCTGTGTAGAGCTATTGTAAGATCTCCTACTTCTATTTTAACCCCACACAAATTCCACTCGCTCGGGCACTTGGTAAATTTTGTACCCTCCACACAGCATCCCGCTTCTATTTTATCCCCAGATCACTTCCCAAAATTTGAAACCGAAATTCCTCTCGCTCGGGGGCACTTGGTAAATTTTATGCCCTCTTCACAGCATCACCAAAGATGACACCTTTGCCTCCTGCGTGGAGCTATTGTAATATCTCATCAAATTTATTTTACCTCCACACCACTTCCCAAACTTTAAGCTGAAATTCCACTCGCTCGGGGCACTGATAAATTTTATACCCTCCACACAGCACCACAAAAGATGACACCTTTGCCTCCTGTGTAGAGCTATTGCAATATCTACAACTTCTATTTTACCCCACTAACTTCTCAAACTTTGAAGCAGAAATTCCACACGCACTTGGTAAATTTTAGACCCTCCACACAGCATCCCCAAAGATGACACTATTGTAATATCTCCCACTTCTATTTTACCCCCACACCTCTTCCAAAACTTTTAAGCCGAAATTCCACTCGCTCGGGGGCACTTTGCAAATTTTAGCTCTAGTTTCGTACAGCCCCATTTAGAAAAAAACGGACGCTAGTATTTGTGGTACAGTTTTTTTGTCAGTTTTACATCTTTATACTCCCGAACCGGTAAACTTGGTTGGCAATTAAATAAATTTGACCGCAAAGCTGAGAGTACAAGAACCGACCAGCAATGGAGCCTGGAACTAGTTTTGGTCCACAATACATCATCAATAATTCTGCATTGCGAATGCGGTAGATAGCTGATAATGTCTATTAGCAAGAATCTCGCTAACTGCCTAACCCCGCGGGCAATCTACAAATATTTGCGGTCACAGCTGCTTTACAATCCGTTCTATACGTCACACAACAATACTATTCTATACATATAACGTCTACGTTTTACTGTAACTCTATTTTGGTAAGAACAGTGTTTTCTTGGTGACCCCGCAATTAAAATTATTTAAAATTATTATGACTTTTTTTGCTCTAGAGTCCAAGCTGCCGAAATGAGGTACTTGAGAGGAGTGGCGGGGGTTACGAAACGGGATCATATAAGAAACTCGACGATCCGAGATGATCTAAACATTGAACCACTGCTACTCTTCATAGAAAAATCGCAACTGAGGTGGCTTGGACATGTACTAAGAATGTCTGATGACCGAATTTTGAGGAAGATACTGAGTGCGATTCTAGAGGATAGACGTCCAGTGGGCCGCCCCAGGCACAGTTGGGCAAGGCAACTCCAGAAACTGTGTGAGGAGAGGATGGGTCTACCATGGACGGAGGCCGAACAATCAGCACAAGGCAGGGACGTATAGAGGAGCCTTGTCTACGCAATGGGTCCCCGACCCGAATAGGACAATTATGATGATTTTTTTTTACATTAGCTCAACAAAAGATGCTCTGAGGAAAATAATTTCCCCAGGGCCAGTGTCATCTTTGGGGATGCTGTGTGGAGGGTCTTTTGAGTAAATCATATCTGACTTTCACCCTTCAAGGGTGTTCTAGGCCATCTTTTAAAATCACAGAGGAAGGAAAGGTGAATATATAATTTTATTTAAATGTGCAAATTTAAGAATTATATACATGGGTAGGAATCTGGGAGTCAGTGTCTCCGAGTGTGACTTGTGCAAGGCGATGTTCCGAGAGAGTCCTGCTAGAGAGATCAACAGGTTTCTCTCAATCAGTCTCTTCCGATCACTGCCGTGCAGCTGGCGGGTAGATGCATACACCGCCAAGACCCGGAAAAACACCCCATGAACCATAAAATATGTTTTATATATACTCTTGTTATTCGGCGGTACATACTCTCTTAGTTATGTTTTGTGTTGGTAGGTATACCATATTTTCCCTAACATATAATGAGAAACTAAAAATCATATTTAAAAGAAATACAATTGTGCCGTTCACACGCGGTAGAAGTGAAGAGTAAAACCTTCAGAAAACTCATGTAAACAAGAGTGGGAAGGCTACGAAACATCGCACAAAGAGGAGACCGACTATACAATCTCAATTTCTCGCAGTCTAACTCCTATAGATGTATGTGCTTGTATATTTTTAGTGTCGCTATTTTTCGTTTTATCGAGTTTGAAATCACAACGGTGCTAAAGAAGTTTTCACTTGCAAACCTAGACAAATATTTTTCAAATGCCAATGTTGTTTCTTAAAAGTATTTCAAAATTTCCCGGAGCGTTTTTTAATTCAACCTTCGTTTTTGAGTTAAAAGAGAGAAGTTGGAATTTTTAGGCCAAATTTGAAAAAACCGATCGCTTGGGGGTTAACACCAACATTTGCACTTAATAATTGACCAATTGATTATGCACATGGGAATGATTAAGCATATTTTTTTTTATAATTACCTATACACTTCCAGTTACAATTTTTTCTAATACAAAAAATGACGTGAAAAATATAGCATTTCTATTAATAATAATAACTAAATAGTTCTTGGAATCTGGTAATAGACGACTACACCGAAACTAAATTCAGAAAACAACAACAAATAAATTTGAAAATTCTTGATTAATTTCAGCAGATGAGTGGAAAATTTGAATTTACTTACAGTATTGCAATGGTGAAACACCAGCATTCAGAATCAAAATGTTGCTTTAAATGGCTTTAGCCGTGTTTGGTTGCTTGATCTGAATAGCCAGCAGGTACTTTCCCTACATTCCTCTTTCGCATCTCCTTCCCCTCCTAACTAACTTCAAACTCACAACGTTCCCCAAATGGTGATGCATAATTATTATGCATCAACAATTATTATTGTAGTGTATCTAAAAAAGCTTCCGGCTTTCTCACATAGATGGCAGTACTAAGACCTGTCCTAAGACTCCGCTAGATGGCAGCTAGCTTAGTACCAGCTATAGGCAACAGAGGGTCCAACAGCTCAGAGAGAGTCTTCAGCAGAACTCTCACCTAAGATTCCAATTAGCCAGTCCCTAGATAGGTCGACCATCGTGGTCAACACAAGGTAAATTGGAGAACTGTTGGTGATATACCACAATAATCTAATTGTGCCCAGGCGGTTTTGAGCAGTACTCACAGCACATTTCTATTGGTTTATCTTGGTTCCAATGACGAAAGATCATCAACTGTAGAGAGGAAAATCATTGAAATGATAATCATTGTTATTATATTCTTAGCTATAAGTATTTCTATTGTGTTTTGTAGGCCCGATGTTTGACGTACCTACGAATGTAAGTGACCAGAATTCTTTTTCGTATCAAGGAACTGCTTGGTGTTTTTTTTAATCGGAAATCTGAAATGTAACTCTATTTTTTCGTCAAAGGAAACGAGGGACGTTTGTTTAGTTGTAATAATTAAAAACATATATTATGTATGTATATTTGAAGAAAAATGCAACGTACTAATCGGTATCACGTCTACCAAGTCCTTTGTTTTTTGAAGTGAAAATCTCTTTAGCACCGTTGTGATTTGAAATTCGATGAAACGAAAAAACGACACTAAAAAGAGACAAACACGTACATTTACAGGATTTAGCCTGCGAGATATTGAGACAATAATCGATCTCCTTGTAGTGCGGTGTTTTGTAGCCTTCCCACTCTTGTCTACTTTATTTTCTGTAGTTTTCATTTCTACCGCTGTGAACTGCATACATTGTTTTTTTTATGTCATTGTAACACAGTAGACCTAATTTCCGAATCCAGTAGGATTTCCGCCAATGTAATGCTGTACAACCAATATCCCTGACATAGGTCACCCCAAGTGATTCACAACTTTTTTTTTTAATGGAGGGAGGACCGGATTCTTGGGGGTGAGGTTTGTTTAGGTCTTGACCGTTGATGGATTTGCCCACCTACTGCTCGGCGGGCTGGATCGGGAGATACTGGTCGAGGAAGATCTTTTGACCTCTCCCTCCACACTGACCACCAGATTCATACCCCCTCATACCTTTTACCTTCCCAGAACATCCTCTTCATTCTTTTCATAAACAGACCTTCCACACAGCATTCTCAAAGATGACATAGGTCCAGAGGAAAATTGTTTTCCTCAGAGCCTCCTATTTGGAGCTAATGTAAAAAAAAAAAACGTATCTGCATTTTTCATGTTTTCAGAAAGCGGTGTCTGAAAATAATTCGGCGGAACATCCTCTTTGCGTACCTCTATGGGGAAATTTAGTTATATTTTGCGTAAGTAGGTATGTCGTATTTTCCTTAAACCGACTGCTTATTGTATATAAGTATGCTGGAGAGCCAACTGTCAGGGAATCAACTGTCATGGAATCGTATTTAACAATCTGATTCTATATGACAATGCTTTACATTCAGTAAAAATAAATGTAAATTTCCAGAAAAAAGTTCTGAACTTCTGTTCCCATTTCCTTTGCAACTAGCATGATGTTTTTTAATCCAGTAAAGACTTTTTCCTCATGATGACATAAATGTAACATAAATTCAGTCAATTAAATACAACCTTCAGAGGGTAAAAGTAAAAAGGCCAAATGAGCCGTAGTACCTACTAGTTAGAATCATGAAAGGGCATTGTTATAAGCCCTAGCTGGTTAGAGGATTACGAAAGAATCCGTAAAATCAAAAAAAGGATAATGCTTTCACCACCCTCCTCGTAGATTATACATACGATAACGTAGGTATATTTTCGATTAATTAAACACGATTTATTTATTTAAAAAGTTTGCGATTATTATTCGATACTCGAACTTACGAATAGTTGCTATATATAAGATAAGTTACCCGAGTTTTTTTTACCTGTTGCTAGTAATTATTTGTTTATTTATTAATATTCCTTATCGTGTGAATAAGCTATCAGGAGGATGGTGAAATAACAATTTAGTCTCTTTTGAACTGATTTTGTCATTGAAATAGCCTAAAATGAAATGTGCTTGTTTTTAGAACTCTCCTCATCAAATCCCAACGATTGTAACAAGTTTTGGAGCATTTTAGATATCTGAATACTTCATTATAAATATTTGTACTCTTAGAAGGTCACATTGAATGTCGCCCGACATATTTCTGTCTGTACACGACTTATTCGGTAATTCTAACAAAAAGTGGGTAACAACACCGAGCTTATTATTATTTAAAATAATTTTAGTGTGGGCAACACTGTGTCCTTACAATCTACGGAAAAATTACTTCTCTTAACAAAACACATTTAATTTATAATAATAATAACGACTTTTAATCATAGTTCCATGACAGTTGATATCGCGACATTTGACCCACCGGCACACTAATATACAATACTAGCTGACCCGAAAAACGAACTGCCATATAAAATATTTCTAGTGAATATTTTGGTTGTTAAATAAAAAATAACGAATGTATTATTGTAAGTGTGTGGGGATGGGATCTATGACAGAAAGAGGAATGGAGCCGATGTAGACGATGACCGCCGATAAAAACAAAAAAACACCAACTAAAGTAAGAAAATCAAATAACGAAAATCAATATAAATTTTGAAGAGCAATTGAGTGTACGATATTTTTTGTCAGTACGTCTTCAGCCAACACAAATAAACTCGATGGTTTGCCCACGCGAGAACATGATGCCGAATGAAATATCAAAATGACGCTTCTCGTGAATGTCTTGCGCATGTGTGGATGAAAGTTCTATGAGGCGGACGTAGCGCCATCTGTCATTCAACAACATAAATAATTTCGTTCTGTTAGAAAGACGGTTCAATTTGTTAAAAATACTAAAATGGCGATTAAAAAACGGGAGGGTCGGGTAGGAGGATTCAAATTTGGGATTTTAGGTATTTTTTGATGCCAAATAAAAAAAAAAAAATAGTCAAAAAACAGATTTTTTTCTGGATAGGTACACTTTAATCACCTAGCGGTATGAAATATAATTAAAAACCTATCCTCATACGTACCAAAATATACATTAAAAAAATCATAAAAATCGGTCAAGCCGTTTCGGAGAAGTGCGACAACAAACACCGGGACACAAGATTTTTATATATAAGATATGCAGTCGTGTTGGAGAAAATACGTTATACCTACTTACACAACATATAATAACTAAGTCCCTCTCGACTAGCAATCCGGAGGTTGTGGGTTCAAACACCGGTGTGCATGAAATAATTTGATTAATTTGCCTTGTTTCTTGCTTCACAAATCAATCATTTAAAATAGTATAAGGGAACGTACCCATACTATGTGACCAACTTTTTGCAAATTTTAACCCCCCCCGGTGACGAAAAACCTAAGCAACTCGCCGCTCATTTGTACCAAGCGTGGCATTTTGAAGATCCCCCCCCCGAAACAGGTCACGTAGTATGGGTACGTTCCCTAAAGTATATTTGCGGCACGTTCCACAGTTGAAGATACTCTCAGAATCGCTTTGATGTAAGACCACCATTTAGAATTAAAAGATTGCTTAAAATGGCTTTAGTCGTGTTAGGTGACCAGATTTGAATCGCCAGATACTTCCCCACTTTCTTCTTCCTATTTCCTTTCCCTCCCAACTACCTTCAGCTTTGCAACATACCCGAATTAGGGATGCCATAGTCTCACTGGTTACAGACGTAAGCAGTTGTGACTCTTGAGAGGTATTCACTTGAAAAAATGGCTTTAACCGTGTTTGGTGACCAGATCTGAATAGCTATGTACTTCCCCACCCACCTTCCTCTTCCCCATCTCCTTTCTCTCCCTACTACCTTTAGCCTCGTAACATACGCAAATTAGGGATGTCATAGTCTCACTGGCTCCATACGAGAGCAGTTGGGACTTTTGTTAGGTATTCACATAAAAAATGGCTTTAGCCGTGTTTGGTGACCAGATCTGAATAGTCGGGTATTTCCCCACCTTCCTCTTACCATAACCTTCTCTTCCTCACGAATTGGGGATGCCATAGTCTCACTGGTTCCAGACGAGAGCGGTTATGTATCTTATGAGGTATTCACACAAAAAAAATGGATTTGAAAGCAAACTGATGTCGCCAGCATTTCGATTTCGACCCCAATCCATACATCTAAATAAATCTGCAATAATTCCCAAATGAAACTCAAATCTCGCAAAAAAACGCCATTTTATTTTGAATTCTACTTTAAATTTTCTCCACAAGGTGTCACTGTACAAAACTCCAAAACAACAATAACTCCATTCGTCTTATTTCCATCTTGTGTCCCATCTCGACCTGATATAAATACTCACTATACGAATAATAATGTAATAATTCCTGATCTGATTTGACCTTTACCTTTCCCCGGCTATACGCTATAAGCCGTGTGTCTGTGTGTATGCGATTCGTAGGTACCCCTGTCAATCATTCCACTTATTATTTGTCGGCGGCCGCCATCTTTGTCAAGTGACATTTACAGTACGACAATGTGATTTTTCCCGCCTTTTCGGGGGCGGCCATCTTGCCGAAATTTGGAACTATTCAATGTGACAATTCGAAGCTGATTGATATGATGCTCAGATTAAAAAAAGGTATCCAAATTTAAGATTCTTTGACTAACGAAATTCACGACGAGTTTAGCCAATTTTGACAATGTGTTTATATTGGCAATTTTAAACGTTTATTAGTTGAACTAGGTATAATTTGAATACACACACTTTACACGATTAAGAAAGGCATGCTTAAATGGTTATGCCATCTTAGGGGTTTCTATGTGGAGGGTTTTTTTTGTTGAGATTATAATGGGAAGGAAAAGGGTATGAGTGGTGGATAGGAATCTGGGGGTCACTGAGTCCAGGAGTGACATACGTATGAATCCATCCCTCCAACTGCGGTGCAGGGAGATAGGTCGAAAGAGTTCTACTGGAGAGGTTAAAAGACCTTCAACCAGCAGTAGGCGGGCGGATGCATCTGCCGCCAAGACCCGGACAAACCTCACGCCATGAACGTGGGCACCCCTGCTAAGTCATCAAACCTAACGATTTCAAACACTTTTCCACTTGTAAAGTGTTTAAAGAGTCTGACGCGAAAATGAAGGTGAAATAAGTCGGAGATGCCCAAGGAAGACTTGAACCGGAATAGAAACTTAAAAAACAAGTTTACAGACAGATGAAATGCCATATGGTTGAGTTAAAACATGACTTTGCTAGACTCCGTAATAATAACAGGAGGCTTTCTCTTTACATATTGTAAATTAAAGTCCCTCCGCCGCGTCTGTCTGTTTGTTCACGATAAACTCTAAAAGTACTGAACGGATTTTCATGCGGTTTTCACCAATAGATAGAGTGGTTCATGAGAAAAGTTTGGATATATAATTTATCAAGGTTTTGTGTAAATTGTTTGAAATATAAACGAGAATGTCTGTATGTGGTGGACGAGCGGGCTGGCAAGCTGACGGTGTGGATTTGATTTGTATCCAAATTAACAGATGGCGGTGGCTATAAAGGTTGGGTAAACATCCACTTGATGGCGTTGTGTTTAGTAAGCCACAGTAATAGTTAGGGTCAGCTAGCAATATTATAAGAGGCCTCAAATGCTTACCCAAAAATAATTATAATATAGAACCAGTGCAGAAAAATGGTATTATGCTAACATTGATTATTATTATTATTGAGGTTTGTTATTATAGCCTTCTATCACTACTTCAGAAATAGTAAACGCGAGAATACGTTTTACTAGTCATAATAATTATTGAAATTATTCTTTCGTCTAAAAAATGTGGGACCCATGGTGTTATAAATGAATCCAAATCAGTCATCTCTTTACAGGGTGTTACGGAGATTGGTTGCCTTCTTTCCCAGGAAAAGACCAATTTAATAACCAGCACTTTTAGAGAAAATTTTTGGCAGGTTTCAATTTGAGAGGCGGGTATGGGTACCAACACCTTTGCTAAAGTTCACTCCAGGTGGTTCGGTCGTTCGGTGACTTAGCACGGGTGCCTGGGTTCATGGAGTTTGTCTAGATCTTGACGGCGGATGCGTTTGCCCACCTACTGCGTGGCGAGCCGAATTGGGAGAGATTGGTTGAGAGATATACCATTTGGCCTCTCACGCGGTGTTCACAATAGCTCCACAAAGGAAGCCCAAATAATAATAATTTCCTTCGGGGCCTATGTCATTTTTGGGGATGCTGTGTTGAGGGTCTTTTTAAGGAGAGGTAGGAGAGGAATTTCTGGGAAGGAAAAAGGTATGAGGGGTGGGTAGGAATTTGGGGGTTGAAATCTAGGAGCTACGGTTGAAATCCAGGAGAGAGGTATGAATACATACCTCCCACTGCGGTCCATGGCGAGAAAGTCTGTCTGGAGAGGTCTAATTTAGGTCTCCCTCAAGCAGTCTCTCCCGACTCAGTAGGTGAGCAAACGCATTCGCCGCTATGACAAACCTCAACCCATTAACCCTGGCACCAAGTCACCAAACTTGTGCACTTGGGGTGACCTATGGCAGGGGTGTTGGTTATCCAATAAATGGATGCTGCAATCAGTGCAAACGATATTCAATTCAATTCAATTCAAAAACTTTACAATATTAAATTTTCAAAGCGTTATTAAAAGAGAGAAAATATTTAATACTAGCTGGTTCCCGGCATGCGTTGCTATGCCATTTAATAAAGAAATTATTTCTCCCTGCGTATCCTTTTCCATTCGTCCCGTTCCCCTTCCTCTCCCGCGTCCCCTTCCCCTCTCGTGTTCCCACTCCGCCTCCTCCACCTTCCCTCTCCCCACTCCACTTCCCCCCTTACTCCGTTCCACAAACCCTCCTCCCGAGTTCCCCTCCCCTTCCCAGGTTTCCCACGCATTTTACGTTCCCCTCGCCGAGTACCCCTTCCGCATTCCGTACATTCAGCTTTCAAAAAGCTCGCGTGCCACCTATTGCAATCTTTTTATACAAATTTCATAATGTCAGAGTTTTATACAAACCTTGTCCTGACCATAACGAACTAAAAAAAAGAGTTATCCAATTTGGTGCAGTCGTTCAGAAGTTATGCGAGTACATATATATTGGCGATTCATTTTTATTTACATAGATATATAGATATGTAGATTAGATAAGCAGGTTTAAGCAATTTAAATATCAATGAAGCACAATGAGACTCACAACAACAAAGGTTGCCATCGAAATTGAGCTTCATTGATGTTAAACATATCGATATTCAAAGTGATTCTATTTAACAACAAGACAGCTCTCCCGACTGTCTATCAGCAAGTTAACTCTGCAAGCCCTGAGATAAAACCGTATATTCCGATCACCCTGTGGCTGTTAACCAAATCCCGCCTCGGCGGACGTTGATGGATTGACGCTGTACCGACCTTGGACTCCCAAATGAAAATCCTACGTTTCTTACAATTCTCTCACTAAAAATAATAATACTTGTAATTAAAGGAGGCTCGCGTTATAAAAACAGATAAAACCAACAAACATACCAATCAAAATAGACCCATCATGGAAGTATAGGTATCTACCTACTAATACTTAGTGAATACTTAGATTTTGAAAAATTACCCATTTGACGTGTTAAAATTCTTTGCGTGCGTATTTTTTATTTTTATTATTCATTGCGAGGTGGTTTACAATAAGTTCCCGTGAGCACTTGGTCATAGGCCCATTGTGCTATCTCCCATTTTACACCAATCCTTTAACAATAACCCAGTCCCTTTTATAAAGTTCACCAGAGTTGTCATTGGATATGTGGCTAAGTCTTCTGGTTCTACAGTGTGTCTCCCAAGGTATCTGAGCCTAGTTCCCATCAGGGCAGGACATTGGCACCATAAGTGAATTGGAGTCTCTTCATCCTCTTCACATTTTCTACATCTATTGGTGCTTTCCACTCCCAATGTCTGCATGGGTCTCCAGAGTGTTCTGGTTCTACAGTGTGTCTCCCCAGGTATCTGAGCCTAGTTCCCACCAGGGCAGGACATTGGCACCATAAGTGAATTGGAGTCTCTTCATCCTCTTCACATTTTCTACATCTATTGGTGCTTTCCACTCCCAATGGCTGCATTTGTCTCCTGAGATGGCAGTGTCCCGTTAATAGTCCTACTAGTTCCCTCAGCGAGTTTCTGTGCGTAAGTAGGTAGGTACATGATTTTAATGGTGACCCTACGACAGTTGGCCCCCCTGAATTATAATTATTATAAAATTACTAGCGGGTTCCCGACATGCGTTGCAATGCCACTTAAATGAAGAAATTGTTTCTCTTTGCGTGTCCTTTCCCATTAGTCCCCCACCTTCCCCGCCTTCCCCCCTCCCGCGAAATCCCCTTCTCCTTCGCTCTCCTCCACCCATCCCGGATTCCCCTCCTCCTCCCGCCTTCTCTCTCAGTCGCTGAACCACACAAAATACACACATTCTTTAAACTACTCGCGCGCAACCTCTTGTAGTTTTTTAATACAAATTTCATAACGCCAGAGCTCACCAGTATACATAGAAACAATCAAAATTCCCCTCAGGGCTTACGCCTTCATTGGGGATGATGTGTGGAGGTTTTTTTAAGAAACGGTAGGAGAAGAATTTCTGAGAAAGAAAAAGGTATGAGGTGTAGGCAGGAATCTGGGGGTCAGTGTCTCCAGGAACGACAGACGTATGAATCCAACCCTCACACTTCGGTCCAAAGCGATGTAGATCTCCTACTGGAGATATCAAAAGGTCTCCGTCAGCCAGTTTCCTGATTCGTCCTGTCATGCAGTCGGTGGGCAGACGCATCCATCGCCAAGACTCGAACAAACCTCACCCCAGAACAAACATTATCTAGTGAGGCGGGTAACTTACTTGTTTGTTTATGATAATTTTATTTTTAATAAACGCCCTGGTTGCCAGCAACTAAATGAAGCAATCCTAAGTCAGTCTAAGTAGCTTGCCACTTAGGATGACCTACGACACAGGTTTTGGTTACCTAATAAATGGTTCCCGGGGCGGCGGTACCCATACCCGCCTCCCAATTCTTTGTCTGGCGTTATGCACCGCTTTACAAACAAGCCAACGAAATTGAAAGCCTATTAAAATTTATTTATTTATTATATATTAACGCCCTGTTTCGCGGCCAGACTATACTACCTTGAATAAGGTAAAATTGCGCTTACTTCCGTGAAGAGGACAAGCCTTCAAATACACTTTAGCTATCAGTGGATCTCTTTATTCCAAGAAAACATACAATTTAATAGCATAATTCTACCCATTTACATTTGAAGAAGTGGCTTGGTACACTATTTTATTATTGCGCATTTAAACTCATCGCTTTGTTTTAAATCGTTGATATTTAATTTAATTAACAGTTAATGTAAAACTATTGTTTATAAAATATTCCTTAACAGCTCCGTGCACGTGTGGCAATTGCCTTTATTACTAATATTATTGTTGTAATCATTTATAATAACAAATTGAAATTAAAACGCGCAATTCAAAATAGTAATTTTCCTCAAGGCACTATATTTTCAAAACACAGATTTTCCTTTGTTTCCGATACTAATTTATATAAATATTATCATTGTATAACAGATTAGCTCTTTCAACTTTTAACATGTTCGTTTCATGTATTCACTTATCTATTAGTTAACTATCAACCCGGCTTCGCCCGAGTTTAATTTTTGTTTTCAAATATATTTTATTGGTGAAATTTGAAAAATGTACAACAAATATTATCTTGTCTTATGATATTGATTTCAAATCTCTACAGTTGACGTTAGAAATGACGATTCAAGCTGAAAATACCGTTGGCATATAAATTCCTACCAGTAAAACCTGTACATTTTTCATGACGCCAGAGCTCACCACTAAATAGTTTAAAGCTTTAGAAAACTGGTAAGTTACTGCCTTACTGTTATATAATCTATCTATATATCTATCTTCTATCTATCTATCTATCTATCTATCTATCTATCTATCTATCTATCTATCTATCTATCTATCTATCTATCTATCTATCTTCTATCTTCTATCTTCTATCTTCTATCTTCTATCTTCTATCTTCTATCTTCTATCTTCTATCTTCTATCTTCTATCTTCTATCTTCTATCTTCTATCTTCTATCTTCTATCTTCTATCTTCTATCTTCTATCTTCTATCTTCTATCTTCTATCTTCTATCTTCTATCTTCTATCTTCTATCTTCTATCTTCTATCTTCTATCTTCTATCTTCTATCTTCTATCTTCTATCTTCTATCTTCTATCTTCTATCTTCTATCTTCTATCTTCTATCTTCTATCTTCTATCTTCTATCTTCTATCTTCTATCTTCTATCTTCTATCTTCTATCTTCTATCTTCTATCTTCTATCTTCTATCTTCTATCTTCTATCTTCTATCTTCTATCTTCTATCTTCTATCTTCTATCTTCTATCTTCTATCTTCTATCTTCTATCTTCTATCTTCTATCTTCTATCTTCTATCTTCTATCTTCTATCTTCTATCTTCTATCTTCTATCTTCTATCTTCTATATAAATAAAAATGAATCGCCGAAATGTATGTATGTACGCGCATAACTTCCGAACGACCGCACCAAATTGGATAATTCTTTTTTTTGTGTGCGTTATTTATCAGGACAAGGTTTGTATAAAACTACTGGTGAGCTCTGGCATTATGGAATTTGCAATAGGTGGCACGCGAGCTGTTTGAAAACTGAATGTACTGGGACTGAATGTGTGGATTGAGGGAGGGGGGAGGGGATCTCGGGAGAGTGGTTAGCGAGACGGGGGAGTGGGGAGAGGGAAGGTGGAGGAGGTGGAGTGGAAACGCGAGAGGGGAAAGAGAACGCGGGAGAGGGAGGGGAGGCGGAAGGGGAACGGGACGAATGGGAAAAGACACGCAAGGAGAAACAATTTCTTTATTAAATGGCATAACAACGCATGCCGGGTACCAGCTATTAAGATAATAAAAATATGTTTTACAACAACCGAAGAAATTACCGTATATAGAATTGTATTGTAGGCAAGTCCGTTTACCTTACTTCTATGTACATGGGGGATTGCCAAGACCAAGTGGTTTGGTGGTCCGTCATCTCTGCCTACCCCTGCGGAAATAGCATGATAATGATTTAGATTAGTTGAATTAAGGTTTTAAAATCAAGGCATTGTTTATGGTGTTTGATCTTATCAAAGGAATTTCATAACTTTCTCAAGGGACATTAATAAATAAATGTAACCACGCTGCGGGTGGCATCGTTTTCTGGTAAATTGGTCCGTATAATATTGTCGTTTTTATTGATTGTTAACACGCAATATTACACTTCAATCAATTCCAAATTTAAAATATAGTTGTTGTTAGTATTATTATTATTAATTTTAGTTAGTTTTAAGTTCGCTAGTGAATGTTGAAACCATTAGCAGATAAATGAAAATTTAAATAACAAAATACATGGAAAGCAAAAATATTCAAAACCAAATGGCATAAAATCATTTGCATGGCGCAAAAGTTTTTTTTTTTAAATTTATTTTGTGAATAATTAAAGATGGAGGGTCGCCGTGGGCCTGGTAGGAGGCAAATGTCTTGGCTGCGAAATATACGAGAGTGGACCGGTATTAGAAGTGTGGAGGAGCTATTCCGGGCAGCACAAGTTAGAGAGACATTTTCAAGAGTGATGGCCATGTTACCTATTGATGTTACCTATTTCAGAAGAATTATTCCACGGGTTGCTACTTCTATTTATCTTTTGTACAATGTTAATGTAAGTACTTGCATACTGCTTACTAACCCTGTATGCATGGACATTGGAGGGTCTAGAATAAATGTAGCTTAGTTAAAAAAAAAAGTAGATTCTTGACGTGTGCGGTGAAGGAGGAAACCATATGTTTCCTTATGACGCCGTTGGGAAAGTGGTGGGGTCCCCTCCAAAGATCGCCAACGTCGGGAGGACCTGACCCCCTAGCATGGTCGATCGATATAGGTTTTATCGAAAATGTCGGTAACTTGCGATCGCTCCCGAGCACGACTGCAGGCCGCTAACGAATAAACAACAGTTTACATCAAATATATTAGGAACCCCTAGTCATTGTGAACTATTGTTTGTTCGTTAGCGGCCTGCAGTCGTGCTCGGGAGCGATGGCAAGTTACCGACATTTTCGATAAAACCTATATCGATCGACCATGCTAGGACCCCTGATAGGGCACACAAAGAGGGAGAAGAACAATTTTATATAAAGTTTGATCAAGGGAAACTATCAAAGATAATCTTAGGCATGATACTGTATTTTTCAAAAGTGGTTTTTTATATGACTTCACATATTTCTAATGAAAAAATACACTTTAAGTAGTTTACGCTTATATTTTGAAGTGAAAACTTGTTTAGCACCGCGTTGATTTGAAACTCGATGAAAAGAAAAAGCTACACTAAAAAGAGACCAACATATACATCAATATGATTTAGCCTGCGAGAGAACGAGATAACGAGCTAGAGAACGAGATAGAATAATCGGTCTCCTCTTTGTGCGGTGCTTCGTAGCCTCCCCACTCTTGTCTACTTTAATTTTCTGAAGGTTTCAATTCTACCGCATGTGAACGGCACACTTGTATTTTTTTTAATAAATTTATCAATTATCTTATTTTAATTCAGCTCAAGCTAAACGATAGAAAAAGTTTCAATTTATTCGAAACATATTTTTTGATATTCTTAATATAACCTAATTCGTAGTAAAGATTAATCTAAAATAGTGATATCACGTTAATCATACGATGCATCAATATCGTACGACGAAAATTTCTATAAGTATATATTTTTTACATTAGCTCCACACAGGAGGCCCTGAGGAAAAAAGTTCCCTCAGGGCCTATGTCAACTTTAGCGATGCTGTGTGGAGAGTATTTTTTTAGGGTAAGGAAGGAGAGGAAGTTCTGGGAAGTAAAAAGTTTTTTTTTAACATGAGCTCCACACTGGAGACCCTGAGGAAAACAATTTCCCTCAGGGCCTATGTCATCTTTGTAGATGCTGTGTGGAGGGTTTTTTTGAAGAAAGGAAAGAGATTAGAGTTCTGGGAATGAAAAGGGTTTAAGAGGAATATAAACGCTAGAAATATTTCGAATCTCATCCCTGCAAAATTTAGCAAAAAGGCTAGTAAGCGAAAAAGTGGTTTTTATTTATTTTGTGCATAATTTCATAAGAACAAAAAAAAGTTAGAACATGGAAAACCTCAAAAATAGTCTTAGCCATAAAGAGGTATTTTTAAAAATTGTTTCCTGTATTACTTCATAGTTAAGTCATGAAAAAACATTTTTTTTGGTGCTATTTTTTGTTACGAAAATAATAATTTTATTGTAATTCCAATACATAGAAAAGCTAGTAGAAGTTTCGATTTATCCTTAACATATTTTTTGATGTTCATACTGTAAGCCTATTCGTCGTAAAGATTAATCAAAAATTTATCTAAATAGGATTTCACGTATATATTCATCTTAAGGGGTGGGTAGGAATCTGGGGTTCAGTGTGTCCCGGTCATCCGCCTCCAAGACCTAAACAAACCTCACCCCATGAACCCGGGCACCCCTGCTAAATCACCAAACGTAGCGAATCATTTGGGGTGACCTATGGCAGAGGTGTTGGTTATCCAATAAAGGTTCTCGGGGCGGTGGTACCCATTCCCGCCTCCCAAATTGAAAGTATGAGGGGTAGGTTCGAATCTGGGAGTTAATAAGTTTAGCAGTGATGAACGTATGAATCCATCCCTCCCACTGCAGTACAAAGCAAGAGTCACGCTGGTTATGTCTCCCTCAAGCGATCCGGCCCGCCATGCAATATCAAATGTAATATTGAAGCAAGGAGCATTTACCTAGATAGACCTTTGTTGCAGACCATCTTCTCTGCCTCTCTCCCTGAGGATAAACTAAGTTATAGTTAGTTACTAAATTAAATTAATTTTATTTACACGTGCTGGGATTTGAACCCATTATAATTCGATTCGATTGGCTATGTACTATTATTTATAGGTCCCTAGTACAAAATAGGTCTCTTTGGCCGTAAAGCAAGACATGTCAAACGAACCTCCATATTTCTGCGGTGCATGTCTGTTGGTCTGTTGGTTGGCTGGTCGGTTACCTTGGTATTGCATTCATTGCCAGGTATGTATCTGGCCGTATTGTATATTATTGTATCACATTCAGATGGGGTGGTTCAATGTTAATCACAACCAATTAATATTATTCACGTGATTTTTAATAATTACTAGCTGGGGTATCCGGCTTCCAAAACATTCCACAACATTTCAGAATGTTCCGGGAGGTTCTGGAATGTTGTAGAATGCTCTCGACTGTTCAGGAATGTTCTAGTAATTTCTAGAGGGCAAAACTTCCAGCCTTATATCTTAAAAAGCACGCCCTTCAGGTAAAAACGCGAACCTTCTTCATGGATGGGGGATAGAGGGCTGCCACAACATATAACTAACTCCCTCGATCGTACCGGGACTCGTTTCTTAGTTTTACCGGGACGCACACTATTGTAAACTTTCTTTTATAATACATATTGAATATTTTAAATTATGAAAACCGCACAAGAGTCCCAATTTATTTCAACCATCTGGAGCGAGACTATGATATCTTCAGTTGAGGTATGTCGTGAGACTGAAGGTAGTGGAGAGGGAAAGGAGAAGGGTGAGGAAGTAATGAAATGTCTGGCTATTAATCTATTCTCTATTCTAAAATCTATTCTAAAACTACTCTAATAATATTCTATGATCTACGTACTACAATACAGGGAGTTCATTGAATATTTTAAACCTTTATAATAAATATGGTTTTATATTCCCGAAAATTTTGTTTTAGGAAGCCTAAAATCGTTGCAGTTTCTCGTAGGATACTAAATACTAAACACTAAACTAAATATATACAGATACTAAACACGGCTAAAGCCATTTTAAGCATCGTTTCAATTCTGAATGGTTATCTTACATCAGGGCGATACTGAGAGCATCTTCCATTCTGGTAGCAAGACGCAAATATACTGTACATTATTTAAAATGAATAAATTGTGAAATACAATAAATTAATCAAATAAAATTTACTTGCGCATGCTGGGATTTGAACATGTGACCTCCGGATTGATAGTTGAGAGCCTTACCCCTTGGCCACGGAGGCCGTCTAAGAATTATTGTGCGCCAGCAACCAATCCGCTTTTATTTCATTAATTAAAAATAATGGCACTTTCCATACTGGTAGATACTTCCAGTAGCGCCCTGGTAAAAGACAACGATTCACGATACGTTGCGTGTAATGGCCTTAGCCGTATTTGGTGAACAGATCTGAAGAGCCAGATACTTTCAAACCTTTATCTTCAACGTCGTCTTCCCCTCCCCAATACCTTCTGCTTCACAACATACCCAAATTGGGAATGCCAACGCATCCTGTCTAAAGACGGTTGGGAGCAGTTACACAAGCAGCACTCTTGTGTCTTGTACGGAACCTAATCCTAATCACATAAAAAAGAATTTTAATATAAAACAAATATGTTATATTTTTATCACCTTTTCGATATGTCCTCTGAACCACCTCCAATAAATTCGTAACAATAATATTCCGAACGCATTCTCTCGCCCGGCATTGTGAGGGAAAGAGAGAGCTGCATTCCAAAGAGGAGGAGGGGGGGGGGGAGAGAGGGGATAAAATTATCGAGGGAGGGGCTAATGGGATCCAGGGGTGCGGGCTTAAACTTAAAAAAAATGCGTAATAATTTAATAAAATAAAATTTTCTCTTAAAATGAGTCCTGAAGTTGGTGACTTTTACGAATCCAAAAACAATCGTTTAGTCAGGTGCAACCTTCCTTGTTTTTCATTTCTTCCATCTCACAATAGTGAGACTTTTGATAACTTAAACGTTTTTTTTATCAATCAATAAAATAATTTATTAATTACCCGAAAGAAAACATAGGGGCAATTCATTTATTACATAAGACGATTTAGGGGGGGAGGGGGTCGACCATGTCTTATTTTTTCTTACAAGGGGGTGGGAGGGAGTCTCGATAGTTCTTACGTAAGATCATAAAAATGCGCAAAGTTAAAATTATTAGTACCTTTGTAAGTACAAATAAACATTTACAAAAATTGTTACTTTGAAAAATAAACATTAAAACAAATCAAACATGTATTCATTTTTTCCTTTAGATTCTTACGTAATAAATATTAAACAGGGGGGAGGAGGTTGGCCTATTTTTTCTTTTTCTTAGGGGGGAGGGGTTCAAAAACTAGCAAAATTCGTCTTACGTAATAAATGAATGGCCCCTTATTAATTATTAATTTCATAGCTTTATCATCTTTTGGTGGCACTCACGCATAAACACACCCATTTCTCTGATATTGGATGACTTTATAACAAATACAAGCAATTCTTCGACATTTAAAAATATAAACTTATGTGTGCAGTTCAGAAAACTAAACTTCGAGAGAATGAGACGAATGCATAGTATCAGAAGTAGGATAATTGTAGGGTTTATTTATTATAATATTGTTACCAAGTTTTAAATTATTTTACATTTGATTCTTCGAAGCACCGCACAATGAGGACATAAATTAGTCAATCTCATTCTCTCGCAGGCTAAATCCTACAGATGTATATGTTTGTCTCTATTTAGTGTCGCTATTTTTTGTTTCATCGATTTCAAATCACAACGGTGCTAAAGAAGTTTTCACTTGCGTACAAACATCCAAATAACACGACAAATGGATAGTAATTTATGAACGTGAATTACGCTTATATTATGTAAGTTGTTTTGATAACTAATAAATAGTAATTTGTTATTTTAGTTCGGTAATTAATCAATTTAACACACGACAGGCATAGACAAGCCATTGAAAGTCATAGAAAATTACATATTAGACAGCCGATAACGCACTTTGCCTTTTTGTCTTAATTGTCTTGTAACACTGGTTTTTACTGCTAGGCCCTGCGGGCGGCTTTTGGTTCGGCTTCGCCCAGTTTGAGTGTTGGTAAACATTTTATAAATCCGATAAGAACCGGTTCCGAAAATAGCCGGTACCTAGGATCCACTGTGATCCAGTGACAGCTAGTCACCGGGACAAAGTAACCGCCACACGGAATGACGACATATGTAATATATAGCCGCATGATACTATTATTCACAACTCTAAGTAGGTACTACCGTTAATTTTTCCATATCCGGTCCGGAGAGACACTCAAATTCTACAAATCCGTAATACTTATACCCAGGAGAGGCACGTCCTCTTGCGACCTGCTAACATAAGTGGCGCCATCCTTTGATGAATTCGAAACCAAATTACAAAAGTTGCTTCTTTTGCGTATTAATAATATAGATGGCAGCACCCACGTTTATATCTATTTGTGAATCGAGTATGTACGACAGACGCGAGGCTATTAATTCTTTAACAATCAATTTCGTGGACATTCCTCATCGCTTCTCATCCATCCTCTCTACTTATGTGATGTTTAATTAGTTGGTTAACTTAGTCGTTTAGTATTATTTATTGAACATTTTGCCAGCCCTGTTTGTTGGACAGATACCCCGGCACGGTGCATATCTCGCCGTTGCAATAATTTCATACACACAATACTCGGATTACAACCAAATGTACAACTTGTACACTCAAACCACAAAACCTTCCCGCACCGAGTATTCTTCAACCCCAAGCCGATGATTATAGACAGACTGAACCCAGAGGACGCATGTGCGAAATAGTTAGATCAAATAATGGTTCCAAAAAAGCAACACGTTGGGCGCCAATTGTATTTCAATTTAAATTTGAAAATGGATCACAAAAAAGTGAAAAAATAATATTTTCATTAGTTCAGGTCGTTATTTATTTATTATTTTTGAAGCGAATACTTCTTTAGCACCGTTGTGATTTGAAACTATATCAAATTAAAAAGAGACAAACATATACATCTATTGGATTTAGCCTGCAAGAGAATGAGATCATCGGTCTCCCCTTTGTGCGGTGCTTTACATCCTCTCCATTCTTGTCTATTTGAGTTTTCTGAAGTTTTCACTTCTACCGCGTGTGAACTGCACATTTGTATTTTTAAAATTGTAAATTTAATATCTAATAATATGATCAAATTCAGTAATTTCTGCTGCAATTTATTTGTAGATTGCATTGAGCTACGAGAAATCGCAAATGGGGAGCTCTGTCATCAAGAAATTTTTGCAGATTTTTCTGTGTTGACTTTCTAGTAAAACGCAACAACTCGCAAGATCGCAAAACTTTATAAAGTCCGATTTCATCTTTATTGAACATAATTTACACTTGGGAAGCGGCTATGTGTACCGCCTTTTATTAGATAACCAATACCTCTGCCGTAGGTCACCACAAGGGATTCGCTATGTTTGGTGAATTTGCAAGAGTGCCTGGCTTCATGGCATGAAGTTTGCCCAAGTCTTGGCGACCCACGCAACTGCGTGGCAGGCCGGATTGGGAGAGACAGCCTTTTTGGCGTTTCCATCAGGACTTTCTCGGAGCATCATCTTGCACCACAGTGGGAGGATTTCTACCCACCCCTCGTACCTCTTTCCTTCCCAGAACTTACTTTTTTTTCTTTCTTATAAATTCGCTCCACACAGCATCCCCAAAGATGACACCTTTGCCTTCTGTGAGGAGCTATTGTAATATCTACCACTTTTCTTTTACGTCCTCATCATTTTCAAACTTTAAAGATAAAATTGCACTTGGTAAATTTTAGACCCTCTTGCTTCTTTGTTTCTTAAAAATACGCTCCACACAGCATCCCCAAACATATAGACATAAGCCCTGAGGGGAATTAATTAATGTAAAAAAAGCAATCCTTTATAATTCTTTCACCACAAATCAGTACAACGACATTGAGTGAAACTGTTCGTCGAGTTGAAGTAAATGATTGTTGACTAATTCGACTCTTTTTCACTTCATGAGTTCTTTGCTGAGGTTTGTTTCATAAACTTGAATTATTATCACAATGTGATACATAAATAAAAAAAAGTACAGCGGGACAGTCTCCGCAGGGTTAGGCAGAGATGATACGACGTCACAAATCACGTATTTACATTTTTTTGTTTTATTCCATTTTTTATTACATTATCTCCACACAGGAGGCCCTGGGGAAAATAATTTCACTCAGGGCCTATATCATCTTTGGGGATGCTGTGTGGAGGGTCTTTTTGTGCAAAGGAAGGAGTGAACCTGGATTTTGAGAGACACAATGTATAATAGGTGGGAGGAAACGGGAGGAAATCAAATCGTTTCACAGCCGACCTGATGAACTCAAGAATGAGTCGTATCAAATGTCAACTGTATACAAATGTCAACTGTATACAAATGTCAACTGTATACAAATATCAACTGTTACAATTTTAATGTAAACTGAATACAAACTGTATACAAATGACAACTGTATACAAATGTCAACTGTGTACAAATGTCAACTGTATACAAATATTAGACGCGAGTTTGGCGTGTTTCCCGACTCTGCACCAGTGTGGATAAAATCAATGACACTAGTTCCTCGGAGCACTTTCATCCTAGCATTATTTACATTCATACATTTAAAACATAATACTTGTAAAATAATGAATACTTGGAGCAGGTGGATGAGTTTGTATATTTGGGAAGTATGTTTACGAGAGTTGGGAAGGCTGTTAGAGTTATTGAAAGAAGGGTAAATGCAGGTAAATCCATTAATTTGGCTCTAACACAAAACTATCCAAAGAAGCGAAGTTAGCAGTCCACAATGGAGAGCTGGTACCTACCTTGATGTATGCCGAACTGGCAGAGAAAGGATACAAGTAGACTAATGATTTTTGATGTGAGATCATTGAGGCGTATGTGTGATAAAAGCATGTATGATCGTGTGAGAAATGTGAAGATTCGCAAATAATGCAAGACTGATGTAAGCTCAATAAGATTAAGAAAGTAACTCTTTTTTCAATAGCTCCTCACTGGAGGTCCTGAGGAAAATATTTTCCCCGTAGGGCCTCTCTGTGGATGCCTTGCAGAGGGTTTTTTAAGGAAAGGGAGGAGATGAAGGAAAAATATGTGAGAGGTAGGTAGGAATCTGGGGAGTGTGTCCAGGAGTGACAGACTTACGAATCCATCCCTCCACTATATGCGGTGCAAGGCGATGGGTCTAGAGAATTGTGGGAAGCATCCGCCGCCAAAACCTATAAAATCCTCACCCCATGAACCCGTAAGGTGTTGGTTATCCAATAAATGGTGCCTGGGCGGCGGTACCCACACCCGTTTCCCAAATTGAGATAACCTTAGATGGTTTGGGCATGTAGAGCGAATGAGGGAAGAAAGGTTTGTAATTAATGAGAATATACAGGTAACGCAAATGTGAATGGTAGAAGAAGTCGGGGACGCCCGAGGAAAACATGGCACGATCAAGTTGCAAACATCAAACGCTTATACGAGTCGATGCACGAATATGGATAAAGCAAGTGTACCGAGACAAAGATTTGTGGCGTTCTATCTTCTCTGCCTACCCTTCCAGCGAAATGACATGATTGTTAATGAGTCGAAAACCTCGTTTGAAACATTTAACTGCTGTCGTGCGGACATTAATAATAAAGCGCAGGGTTAAATTCCTTAACAATGCAAACATATTTTATATTAAATTTACATGAATAATTTAGTTACGGTTTGAAATACCATAAAATCAGATCACTTATCCAAATTCCAAGACACGCGCTTCATGCAAAATGTACCGAGAAATCTGAATTATCCGATAAAACGTCGTAAACGCCAAACAATGACCAAGCGAGTTTAGCATTTACCGGCAATAATTGAATATTTCATGTTCAATTATACATTGCTCCATTATACGTTAAAAGAGGCGTAATCAAAAACAATACTTAAATCAATCAGAAATAAAGAACACTTTTGCTTGAATTTTTAAAGGGAGTACTTTAATTAAATGCGTTTCCAAATGATGCTATGTCTCTTTAATGTGTATGCAATTATACGCCTTAATCTGCGAAGATCTCATTGATTCGACAATCATTTTCGCTTGTACTCAGTTTGTTGACTTGCAATTTTTTTCGAGAACAAAAAAACAGAATCAGTGGGAGTAAGTAATGATTGAAAATAATGTACGTAAGAAAATCGACAATGGATTTGAAAGAAAGAGACATTGCGATTCAGACGCATACAAGATAGAAAGAGAGGTATTTAATATAAGAGATATGTTCGATACTAAATGAAGGTTTACATGTATTTTTTTTGGTTTTTGAAATATTAATTGCTTCGGTGTACTATAATTTTTGTTTGTGTGTGTAAAATGTCTGAGTGTTGAAGAATCAAAGATGGTTTCTTGAGATGACAGAGCGTTTATTTATGTTATAATATTCACCAGCGAGAGCTCTGGTTTGAAGTGTGAATGTACTCTTAGTATCGCCCTGGCGGACGGCCATGACTCGTGCATTGTCGCTTGAAATGATTTACGTTAATATTAAATAATTGTGAAAATGACTTTTTGGTCACTAGATCCGAATACAAATCCTCTCCGCTCTCATTTAAGTAATTTGGGAATGCCATGGTTCCATTATTCCAGTATCAAATTCACACAAAGCAAATTAAATCATTTGAAAAATACAGGAGTTACATATTTACGAAAATTACAATATTACAATAACAATATTACACATTTACAAGAATTAAAAAAAAGTACAAGAATCCCACAAAAAGCATAAAAATAACACATTACGTAAGTATAAGAATTACACATTTACGCGAATTACAAAACGTACAAAAATTACACATTTATGAGAATTACACTTTTTTAAGAATTACTAGGCTTACACATTAACGAAATTACACATAAGTTTTAAGATTTTCACGGCCAAAAACATTTTCGTTATTTGTTTTTGGGGTGTTATGCCGTGTTGCGCTACCTCCTTCTTTAGCCAACGTTTCGGACATCGTTGCAATGTCCATCATCAGGGCAGGTCCGGCAGATCCGGTAGATGTGTCTACCTACCATCATTTACCGGATCTGCCCTGATGATGGACATTGCAACGATGTCCGAAACGTTGGCTAAAGAAGAAGGTAGCGGAACACGGCATAACACCCCAAAAACAAATAACGAGAAATTACACATGTTAGAGAATTACACATTTACAAGAATTACACATTCACGAGAATTACTCAATTACTCAATTACAAGAATTACACATTAACGAGAATTACACATTCACGAGAATTACATATTTACGAAAATTATACATTTACAAGAATTACACATTTACGAGAATTAAAAACGCACAAAATTTATACATTTACTAGAACAATGATTAAAAATTACAAATTTACAAGAACTCTAAATTTTTCACGAATTTTAGATCTGCAGGAATTATAATTATCAAGAATAAAAATGGTTATTTTTATTCAAACTACAAATTCTAGTTTTTCCAAATTTCTATCACTTTCAAAATAACAAGTTACACTACTACTAAATAACAGATTTAAGAATCAATTCAATTGACGAATAATAATCCATTTAAGAATAAGACATCAGACATCCACAGAAGATAGACTTTTACAGCCTTACTAAAAAAAAACCACAGCGCGACCGATTAACTGTGTTATTGCAATGACATAAATAAAGCTCGTATACACTAAAACACGTTTTATTACCAATAACGTTTCTTACGTGGTCACGCTGTTAAAACGCATTGAAGATGTGACAACGTTGTATATGGTTTTAATTTACTAGGAAACAATGTTGTTTTAATTTTTCTCCGCAAGGGGCATTATTGGCGCGCCTATGCATTAGTTCTTCGGCCCGCAACAGCCCGCGATGACAAAACAGCTCGGTGTGTTTTATGGCGGGATATCGAAAATTTTGTGATTTTACTTAATAATTTCTATTGTAGTGACGAATTTACTCTTCTGTTCACATAATTGATATATTTACCATGTTATTTGTGTGTTTTACATCAGTTTAATCAAGTTATTGTACAAACGCCGTACTTTCAAAGTTGAACTGTCAGAATATTGTTTTTTATAGGTTACTTAAAAGATAAAATTTTCATTTTAAGATCTTTATTTTAAGAGAATTTCTTAAAAGTGATAATTTTTTATAATATTAAAATCTAAAACATGTGTTCGTAAACGTATCAAAAAAATTTACGTCTTTAGAGATGCAAGAAATCTGTTTTAAATTTCGGTATTATTTCTAAGTTATTTTTTTGGCAATAAAAAAAATTTGAAATTTTTTATTATTTTTTTATTGTATACACGATGAAAAAGTAAGGTGATAGTTTCCTTCCAAATTTATTACATAAAAGGACTGTGTTTTTTAAATTTTGATTTTATTTAAATTTCTCTAGATTTTGGTCAAAAATGTTGTGGGAGGAAATTTTTTTCCATTTTTTTCCGAGTTTGAATCTTAAAATATGGCAGTTTTTGAAAGCTAAAGTGTATTTCAAATACTCAAATCTGAAAGGTAATTTTATCTAGTTAAATGGTATTTGTTTTTACGACACCTTAAAAAATAAGAAATATATAGAACATTCAAAATACTATGGAAAAATTACAAATATCGTTCGGACATCAATGGTTAAAACAGAGATAAACTACCCTCTCAGGCCGTGGAAACCATGTGTATTTCTTTCAAAGAACAAATTTTTAATTAGTAATGTTTTCACATCCGCGGCCGTTTGTCAATTGAATAAAATTTTCACTGGGTTTTTTAGTAAGGCTGTCAATATTTAATATGTTAGTGCAGTAACTTGTTGGTAGTATTATAGCAATGTTAGTCATGGACGGAAAACTCTTTTTATAATAAATTACAAATTAATTTTCGTACATATAGGTAGAATTATACTACACACATAAGATGTACGAATGTCAATGATGCGAAAACCACCACACAAAGCGCGCAAAATTACGCTATATAAAATATAATAAGAATTATTTATTGTAACAGAATTCACTTTGACTAGATCTGTATTAACTGTAAATTGGTTTGCATAGTTATTTTTTATAATTTTTTACTTTCAGAGGTCGTAAAAATTGGGTTTTAGAACGCCAAAAACAACTTACACCACAGCAAAATTCAGATGATGAATAGGTATGAATGTTAATAATGAAAATCGAACACTGGTTTTACCGATTTGAAAGAAAACATATGTCGTCAATTTACATTAGACCTTTCGACTCCTAGGCCCCAAATAGGTCAAGGAAATTGATTATCTGCTCAAGAAAGAAATTCATTTGAAATCAAATTCACCAGGTAAAGAAAAATGAGATTACTTCGACCACACCGACACACCCCCAACACAACTCTATTGGTTCAGCTCTTCGGTCAGATCAATACATTTATTTATTTATTTATTTTCCATGTTCTCCGTAAAACAGTTATTCACCAATACATTATGGAGAAGATTACAAATTAGACAAAAAGTATAGCAAAACACATAAAAAGGTCAGTTTCACTACTTTGTGACATACGTCAAAAGATAATTGTTAAACTGCCGGTAGGTTACGTTAAAAATGTCGATGGTCAATGCAGACTCGTTGAGCAGTTCAGTCGCTCTGTTGACTGGCGCGTTCTGATAGGCAGAAGTCCTCGCTTTTGGAGCATAAAAAAGGGTATGGGACCTTCCACGAGTATAATTGTCTGGGACATATAAGTTAATCTCTTTCAAAAAAGGTGGATTATGTATAGTTCCAGAGATTATCTTAAAAAAATGTTTTCCTAAAAAACATATAATATATATAATATTATAATAATATAATTTTCCTTAAAAATATATAATATAATAATATATATAATATATACATATATATTTTTTTTATTACACAAACATAATTTTGTAATTGAACATAATTTTAGACAATATTTTTCAAACAACGAAGAAAAATTCGTAATTTCAATATTATTTATCTAAAAAAAGGATCAATTAAAAGTACTAATTTCGTATTTCGTCTGTGTGTCTGTAACTCAGTTTCAATGAATTCTAGAACTCGAATTTGCTTTGAACTTCAGTGTCATTTTCAAAATCGGAACTGATTGTAACAAAGTTATAAATCGAAAAAGAACCTACTTATAATATAATATTTTTTAAATGTTTATTTTTAGTACCAAAATGTAATCACCATCATCAAAAATATAATTTTGGGTTGTGTGTCTGTCTGAAACTTAGGTTTAGTGAATTCGAGAACTCGGATTTACTATAAAATTAACTGTCATTTTTAAAATTGGAACTGATTGTAACAAAGCGATAAATCGATAAAGTACCTACCTACCTTCGATATATTTTAATATATATTTTTAAATAAATTTCTTTAGTACTAAAATGTAATCAACATCATCGAAATTATGATTTGATTGTGTGTCTGTCTGTTACTCTGGTTCAATGAACTCTAGAACTCAGATTTGTTTTGAATTTAAATATCATTTTCAAAATTGGATTTGATTGTAACAAAGCGTTGAATCAATAAGGTACCAACATATAATACATATATATACGTATATATTTTGAAATAAATTTCTTTAGTAGGTACCAGCAGGTAATCTCACTATCATCAAAAATACTAATTTCAATTGTGCGTCTGTCTGTAACTCTAGAAATTTGACTTGGAGACAAGTGATATAGTGGGTACCTACGTATATGTATATAATATTATTTGAAAATAGAATTAATTTAAAAAAAATCTCAATTTCAATTATAATATTCCGTGATTTGTCAAGATTCAAAAATAAAATATAACATATTTCAGGTTAATTGTGCATTAGAAATCTCTGAGCATTTTCGTGTAACATAAAATAAAATAAAAATCCGGCTCTCGAACTGTTCGGTTGCCGATCACTGGTTGTCGAAAAAACGTTCATAATGAAGATGACAATTCAAAATTCGTTTCTTAGAAAATTACCGGTTAATAATATTCCATTTTCGAATGGCGTGCTCCCATTGGTCGGCCCGAGATGTTAATTTTTTGTAGGCAGTTAGATTATTACCTACAGGTTATCATTATGATTCGAAATTTGAAAAAAATCCTTCTCAATTCGAATTTTAAAATTAGAAACAGAACGGCGTGTTTGGAATTTGTATTTTCAATGATATGTATTGCAATCAGAGTTCATTTGAATACAGTACTCACACAGATGCATTGCTTGCATATAGCACGTTTAAAACTTGATATTCCTGCCTCACAGGCTTTACAAAATAATATTCCGTTTCCATAATATCCAAAATGACAATTTAAAAAAAATTATGTGCAATTCACACGCAGTAGAAGTGAAATATTCAGAAAACTGAACTAGACGGGATTGGGGAGGCTACGAAGCACCCCACAAAGACCAGACCGATTAGTCTGGTCTCATTCTCTCGCAGTCTAAATCCCATAGATGTGTGTTTGTCTCTTTTTAGTGTCGCTTTTTCGTTTCATCGAGTTTCAAATCACAACGTTGCTAAATAAGTTTTCACTTCAAAAATAGTAATGGTCCCTTTTTTATTTTTATGTGAAAGCTCACAAGAGTGCCTTTGTACAGGGTAAAGTTAGGGGAACTATATCGCTACCCGGTTGGGTAGCTTTGTGAGGCGGGCTAAGGTAGGGGCTGTAGAAGGAATTTATTAATGTGAGGATTGAAAATAACCGGTGTATGTATACTATGACAGAGGAAAAATTGATTAACCTAACAAGTAATTGAGAATTGAAAATACTCTATTAGTACTTTACTTTTTTGTTTTTCTGTTTTTTACATCCTTTATCGATCGTTTTTATCTTTGTCATCTCTATATTTTATCATCACTATTTTTGTTATCTCTTTTTATACCTCTGTTTATATTTTGCTATTTCTAATTTCTGTTAACTTCTATGTATACATAGCGTAAAACAACTATTAAATTTTTTATTTTTTTTTTGTAATTTTTGTTATTAGTTTTTGGGGTATTATGCCGTGTTGCGCTACCTCCTTCCTTAGCCAACTTTTCGGACAGCGTTGCAGTGTCCATCATAGCGCAACACGGCATAATACCCCAAAACTAATAACAAAAGTAATTTTGGCCGTGAAAATCTAAAATCGTATCTAACTATTAAACTGTGCATTCTGTGAACATTTTTATCTGGACTATTAACGTCTATGTTTTGTACAATGCTAATCTAATGACTTTTTTAAGTTAATACTCTGTAAATGTTCCAAAACAATAAATAAATAAATTACGGTAGCTCGATTTTCACAAAAAACGAGTCGAAGAAACGACCCGTTCTCATGAAGCCTGCGTCAACTGTGAATGGGTGTATCGCTCGTGTCCGTCGAGTTTCGCGCGTGTCCACCGGTGCACAGGGAATCAATGCTGCTAGCTCCTTTGAGCAGATTTCTTTGAAATACCCGTACAACAGACTCAGAACAGAATTTCTCATAAACAACAAAAAAAACCCGCCAAAGGACTGTTTCTCAGTGACGTTTGTGATGAAATTATCAAAATTTAATATGGAACAATATTTCCTCATATTTAGTTCAATTCGGTGATTTTTTTCGAATAGTTGCTTTTTTGCTTATGACAGCAAAATACTAATGCAGCAATACACACAATACAAATATAATTAATTTGATTAAATCTTATGTTTATCGTGATTTATTTTTGGGGTGTATGCCGTTTTGCGCTACCTACTTTAGCCAACGTTTCGGACAGCAGCGTTACAGTGTCCACCATCAATTATTATTATTGATACGGTAATGCTGTCCGATACGTTGGCTAAATAAGGAGGTAGCGCAACACGGCATAATACTCCAAAAATATTTCACGATAATACATTTGGTTGTGAAAATCTCAAATCATATCAAATCTTAGATTGTTCAACAATTATCTTATTAAAGCGAATTTGGTCGTTAGTGTGGAGGGCTTTAAATAGATGCTACTGATTGGAAGTTGCCGCCAGTATCATCACCTTGTTCCGATCCCAAATAAAAAATACAGAGATTTTACCATTTTCAAGTTAATTCAAACTTCTTTAACGAGTTTCCTTTTTTTGTCCACAGGTACTTGAGTAACCAAAAAGACTGACTTTGGTGCCTGCAAATCTGCACACAAAAGGACATCTGTGAACCTTCGGACATCCGCTTGCGACATTAGGAAGAAGACCAGGAAGTGTTAAGATCAAAGATGACACCGACAGTTTGATGCGAGAAACGGGAGCTCATGTCGGTCTTGGAGAGGTATGAACCATCTATTATTAAAATTAATTTTGTTTTTGTTCTGAGGTCCATTGAGCTTTTTGCGACCTTTGAAATCCCCCTGGTCCGCTGTAAATTACAAATAGTTTTTCATTGCCTTTCACCCATCGGCAGAACCCCATTTTTAAAAGCAACCACGATGACAGAGCTGAGCCTATCATTTCAATCATAAAAAAAATTGTCATTCAAAAATCACCAGTTTGTCTGTCTATCGTTTTATAGGCTATATGCATTCTCTTCTAAGTTTTACCCACCAACGACGGCAACAGATGAAATTCGTCCAGAAAAGGCCCTTTGAGTATCCATCTGATAAAATTTGCCCATAGAAGGCCCTTTGAGTATCCATTTAATGAAATTTGCCCATCGAAGACCCTTTGTGGTCGTCCATTAATCACGTGATGTTTTTTAGCAAATTTTTAACCCCCCCCCCCCCCGTGGTGATATGTGATGAGGTTTTAGACTAACCCCCCCCCCCCCCAAAACCATTTTTTTATTACAAAGTATTTTAAAATTTTCAGAATATTATCACGAAAAATAAATACACGTGATATCTCATTATACCCCCCCCCCCCGGTGATATTTTTCCGAACCCCCCCCCCCCCTTTCGAGCCTCACGTGATTAATGGCCGACCCCTTTGAGTGTCTATTTGATGAAATTTGCCCATCAAAGGCCCTTTGGGTGTCCGTATGATGAAATTTGCACAGCAATGCTCTTTGAGTGTCCATCTGATGAAATTTGCCCAGCAAAGTCCTTTGAGGGTGCATCTGATGAAATTCACCCAGTAAAGGTTCTTTGAGTGTCCGCCTGATGAAATTTGCCCATCGAAGGCCCTGGGCATAATGATGAATTATGCCCAGCAAAGGGTATATGCGCACTTGAAGTGAAATAACACAAAACTGCGCTATATAAATACTACGTTTTTATTATTATTGAGGGCCCATCTGATGAAATTTATCCATCAACAGCACTTTGAGTGTCCATCTGATGAAAGCAAAGGCTCTTTGAGTGTCCGTCTAATGAAATTTGTCCGTCAAAAGCAGAGACCTTTTGAGAGTGAAGATTGTGCTTGTAATGCCGGAAATCATCCCCTTGCACGTAGTCCACTAATCAATCTATCTTAGAATTATTTCGGATATGATATTATCTACCTAATAGCATCGGCAAATGAAATGAATTGTTTTTACAAACTTTGTATTTTAAAATTTTATTTTGTACTACATATTGATAAGTTTTTATTGTTCTTCCCCAGCTACATTGGTGTCCAGAAGCAAGCGGCTTCTCAATTCTCCCTCTGCCATGACTACCGCGATGTCCGCCCACCAGGAGCCGCCCAGAGAGCGCCTGGGCCCCCCAGCCGCCCCCGGCTGGCAGCCCAAGAGGAACAAGCGCAAGGACTTCAAGCCTCGCTGCGCACCTGCAGAAGCCAGCAGCCCTAACCCTGGAATAGCCCCGATTCCAACCTTGAACCCTGGGGCATACTCCCCGCAAGACAGATCGGACTTCGCAGAAGAAGAGGACTATGCAATCGCTGAAGAAAGGATGGAAAGAGACGATCACGAAGATAACAACGATGATGCTATCTCTAAATGCGTGAAAATTGGAGTCAAAAACATGGTCATGCTTAAAGGAACAGGAGCTGTCGATCTATCAGGAAGAAGAATCAGTACTGACTCAAACGAAAACATCGAATCCACCGACTTCAGAGGAAACATGCTAGACTTTGCAGAACACCAAAAAAGGATGGAAGCATTGCGAAATTTGAACGTATCTTCACAATTTCAGCAGAGCTACATTCAAAGTTTGCAACTGCCTAATCTGAGTCAGCAAGCTAAGAATTTCGCCATGAATAGCGGCATGACTCCCAGTGAGTATAAATCTAAGAATTTTAGTACAAAAAGCCCTTTCGCGATCTCGCAGCTTATTAAAACAAATTCGCCGACCAGAAGAAGGGACTCTGACAACTCGGATGAGCTTGACGACGACGAAGGAAGCCTGAAGAATGAAGATAGTCCAAATAATGATATTAGTGGAGGAGAGATGACACCAGATCATAGAGATAAAGATGAACCCATGGATGTAGAAGATGGTGATGAAGATAACGCCATGCAAAACGGAGAAAACCCAAACAATAACAAGGTTTTGACGGACTACGCCGTGAATACCATGAAAGAACTCTTAGGAATTTATGGACTGTCTTCGAATGAAGTGGCAGAAGCTTTGACTGGACAAGTTAGAGCTATTGAAGCACTGCAAGCAGGTTGGTACATCATTATTACAACGTAGTTTTTCTGAACTAATCATAAAAATTCACAATATCTCGCTTCAATCGTTGGAATAAATTTAACAAAGAAGAACATAAGAAATGCCCTTTTCTTTTAGGAAACAATTTTTAGAGATTATCACCGCCAAAATCGATCTTGATTAATTTTTGGTTATTATGCCGTGTTGCGTTTTTTCCTTCTTTAGCCAACGTTTCGGACAAGGTTACACAGGGTTCATCAAATACCAAAAATCAATATTTCTTGGTGCAGAACTAATCATAATTTGAATTTTAAGCTCGCAACTTATAATTAAAATAATAAAACTTGTACAATGTGTCCTTAGAACGGGGTACCCCAGTTAGGACACATTTTCTCTAAAAAACTGTAAAAAAAATATATATATAAATATAAATAAATAAAATAAACTAAAGACATATTGCCAGCATTTAAAATCAAATTACAATTAATTCCTACACCAAGAAATATTAAGCTTAGCCTCTTCGCTTCGTTTCGTATAAATAAATCATTAATAAAGTCGATCATTTTTATGGTGTTTCTAGTCACATGCTTAATTCTTACGGTTTTTAATATTTCCAGGAAAGCCATATCCAGCCTGGCTCCAGAGACGATGGCAGCAAGGAGCCATGGGACATTTGGGACAGTTGGGACAGCTGGGACAGCTGGGGATGATGGGAAGTCGTTTTCCTGAAGAGAGAGAAACCCAGAGCCCTGTCGAGGCCCATAGGTAAGTCTTTACAACATCCTGAACCTAAGGAAAATCTTTTAACTCGAAGCAAGAGAGTTTCGTCGCAATCGGATGAATGGTATTGAAAATAAAAAGGGTTAAATAAATAAGGTAAAGATAGACGAGTAGATTAATTAGGAATAAGAATTTGAGTAAATAAATAAATAACCACTGGTTATTAGCGGCCATCTTGACTGCCACGCATTTGTATAGGAAGGCCTTGCTAGAAGACTTGGCTTTGACCGAATTCAACATTCCTTTTAAAAAATATATTATTACTTGCCGAGGTACCCGGCTTCGGTCAGGGAGTTGATATCAGATTGAATTGACGTTCGAACCTACGACGGATCTTGCTTTGTATACCCCTACCAGTGGGTACCAGCCGTACCCCTATCAGCCCTTCTATACAAAAAAAAGACTTCGAATGGAACACAATGTTCCACAACTTTCGAGAGTGTTTTGGAATGTTCCACGATGATCTGGGATGTTCCAGGATATTTCCAAACGTTCCAGACTATTCCCGAACGTTCCAGACTATTCCCAAACGTTTCACAACATTTCAGAATGTTCCGGGATGTTCTAGAATGTTGTGAAATGCTCTGGAACGTTCTGGACTGTTCTAGAAATTTCTAGATGGCGAAACATTCAGCCCTTATTTCTTCAAAATGAATCAAAATGTTCCATGAACCTTCTTCATGGATGGGGGATAGAGGGCTACCACACCATATGATTCCCTTTCGACGCACACTTTCATAGACTTTCTGTTATAATATATATATTGATTATCAAACAAACGCGAAAAATATCGCGATTCATCTTATTTTATTGTTACCCGTGGCGGTCCGATACAGCAGTGCAATTATTTCCACCTGTAATCATTAGTAAATCATAATTACTCTGGTTGTAAAGGAAACAAAAGATAAAAGAGAACTAACTAATAACAAACGGAAGATAGTAAACGGATTCTTCTAATTACTTGCCACTACACAATAAACAATACCCCCTGATTCTTTTAAGAAAAAGAAGAAGATGGTGTAAGTGTGTAAGGTGTAAGATCTGTTCCTTTAATAAGAAGATGAAATCTTGAAGAATTTGTGCAATTAGTAAAAGCTCTGAGGTCATAGATTCCCGTGTGCAATGATCTACGAGGAAACCGAGTAGCGTTTTGTCCATACAAACGTATTCCCCAATTTCTTCTCTTAATTTTGACACTGATGCGAATATTTTTTAGTTTAATACAGATATCGACCACTAGCATGTCGGTAAGTTTTGCTTTTTTTTTATAAGTTACTTCTTATAGGAGTTAGGACCCTCCAAAATACGTTAAGATTGCCTGGTTTGAACGCCATCAACAGACGTTCAGTGTACAAACTAGACAATGTATTTTCGAAAAAAGCAAAACGTACAGACATAGAATATTTTCTTCCAACACAATTGGTAAAAAAATCTAAAAATCGTTCGTGTTTTGGAGGAGGAAAGTGGGAATAAAACACCTCGATTTTGACGATTTTATTTACATAGGTATCAGCCTGAGGTGCAGTTGTCCATTTCGCTCAGTATTCGGAAGGGGGTGGGAGGAACTGGCAGAGAAAGGATGAAAGTAGACTGAATGCTGTAGAAATGAGAACCCTGAGGCGTGTGTATGGTAAAACTATAATAATAATAATAATAATTTTTATTTTAGTAATTTGTACATTTAAGTTTACAAATTTCTAATTGATAATAATATTTCATATTCACTATATTTTTTCAAGTTTTATGTAGCTCTTACAATACATCTTGAACTTTCCAATTGGTGTGGACTTTAAAGTTTCTGGTAGTGTGTTATACAACTTCATTCCCTTGTACAGTAGACTGTTCTGCGTATTCGCTTTGTCCTTTTTTTGTAGCCTAATTTCCTTGCACGTCCTTGTGTTATATCTGTGAATGTCTTTATTGTATAAAATTTTATTTGAGAAGTATTTTGGTAACGTGTTGTTCAATATTTTGTGGATAAATACCACCGTGTTCAAGGTCAGCATCTGTTTCACGGTCAACCAATTTAGTTCCTTTAACATTTTAATAATTTTTGAAAATCTGTTTCGTCGAAAAATTATTCTCATTGCCCTGTTTTGGAGAATTTGTAACTTATTTTGTTCTCTTTCGTTACATAGGAAAAGTATACTTGAGCAGTAGTTGAAGTGTGGAGCTATGATGATGTTGTGAAAAATGTGGAGTTTCGCAAATAATGGAAGGCTTGTATAATACGCGAAATGTTTAAATTTTAGATAATAAGATTAAGAAAGGAACGCGTAGGTGGTTTAGATACGTTTTTAATGGGAATATCGGACAAGAGATTGCACCCAACTGTCTGGAACCAGTTAAACTATGGCATTCCCAAATGGGGTGCTTAATTGGGCTGAAGGTAGGGGAGGAAGGAAGGATATGGAGAAGAGGAAGATGGAGAAGTGCCTAAGTATTCAGATCTGACCACCAAACATGGCAAAAGCCATTTTTTCAAGCAACTTTTCAGTTCTGAATGGTGGTCTTACACCAGGGTGATACTGAGAGTATCTTCCACTCTGAAATGTGCCGCAAATATAATATATAATTATTAATTTTAATAAGTAAATTATGAAATAACACAAATTAATCACATTAAATTTTCTTGCTATTGCTAGTCGAGAACCTTCCACTAGCGCTGCGAATGTTAATGATTTTTTTTGTGCATTACAGATTGATTTAATCCTATTACAATACACATAACAAATACATGAGAAAAGAAATTACAAAAATACATATTTTAGAGTCCTTGCCTAAAATTATTCTTGAAACCTTCAAGACTAATGTTGAAAATGTCAAGAGACCTAGAAATATCATTTAGCAGCACCATACCTCTTGTTATGCTATTTTGGGCCACAACGTTTGTTCTGCCATGAGGGATATAGAGCAAGTCATGGTGGCGACCCTGGCAGTAGTTGTTCGGTACGAACAATTTATAGCATTCTAAGAGGTATGGGCTGTCAATGTAATAGTTTATAATTTTGAAAGCTGTGACTGTTAGGGTCTCATTCCTTCTAGAATGGAGACTTTCGAAGCGCGTTTCAGATAGCAAATCTATATGATGCATAAATCGCGGGTATTCACCATGCATTCTCATATATATGATATAAGAAGTCGGGGGCTCCCGAGGGAGACATGGCATGAACAAGTGAACCAAATGCTTGAGACGATGTATGAACGTGAATGAAGGAATGTGTACAAAGATCTGGTTTTCTGGCGGCCCGTGCTCTCTGCCTACGCCGTGGAATGGTGTGAAGGTTGTTAGATAAACAAAGGAAAATTTTGGACAAAACAATTAATGAATTAGAAAAATGCAACAATATAACTTTGTAAAAACCACTTATATAGTGTGCAAATCCGACCGGTTTCGGAACAAACGTTCCTTCGTCAGGGAAAGCTTATACTAATTTGACAGTTTCGAACAATGTTTTATTATGGTAGGGGGTGGAGCCGTTCTTAGTTAATAATGTAGATTGGGTGGGTAGGTATTAGTGTAGAGTGGGTGGGTAGGGGAACAAATCCATGATTGGGCTATATGACAATATTTTTTGTTTGTTGATAATTTTTAAGGGATTTTTTAATTTCCAAAGCTTCTAAGTTATCTAAACGTTTTCCTTTATGATTAATATGAAGAATATTTATCCCTGTATTTTTTTCAAAACTATGGTTATTTTCAATGATATGGTTAGCGAACTCAGAAAAATTATTATTATTAAGACGCCTTAAATGTTCTTTGATTCTGATTTCAAAATTACGAGTTGTTTTTCCAATATAAAATGAGGGACAATCATTGCATTTGAGTTTATATATTCCGGAATTAGTCAATTTATTGACATTTATTTATTGAAACTGTCAAATTAGTATAAGCTTTCCCTGACGAAGGAACGTTTGTTCCGAAACCGGTCGGATTTGCACACTATATAAGTGGTTTTTACAAAGTTATATTGTTGCATTTTTCTATAATGGATAACCACAAAGTAATAGCTACATTCAAAAAAATAATTAATGAATTATTTGTTTTACAGATTGAATTCGATGCAAGATGACAGTGGTTCAGGAATGGACTCGGATGGTGATCGAACCCTGGACCTAAGCCTCTCAAAAGACCACGATGTACAGGTATAAAAATCTATAATATTTTTTTATTGCAATAAAACTGAAATAACTATCGTGCGCATAAACCACCTTTCCAAATCTCATATTTTTTGGAATACTACGTGCTCAAAACTGTATGTGGAATTATGTAGGTAGGTATTATACATATTTGTAATGCAAAAGCCCTGTGGGCATGTAATTATTTTTAAAATAAGTCAATAAAATTCAACGATGGCGTTTCTCAATGACACCAAATGAACAAGGTCGATGAATAAAAAGATCTACAATATTTTTCTGATGTGGGATTTTAAAATAACACTACAGATTCCAAATCAATGAGATAATTGGGTGTAATGTATTTAGAAACTAAATTAGACTTATGTGATTTCCGCACTATACAGAGCCAGTGGGACTACGGCATTTCCAATTATTGGGGAATTTTGTGAGGCTTGAAGAAATAAGTACATGGTTGCTCGGATCTTCTCACCAATCACGGTTATTGCCATTTTAAACAACAACGTTCCGATTCAGAATGGTGGTTTTTTATCAGGGCGATACTGAGAGTACCTACCACTCTAAATTTAATGTTTCCAGATTACGGAACTCTTACAAGATCTAATTTGACGACCGGCGTGGTGTAGGGGTAAGGCTCTTGACCGCAATCCGAAGGCCACGGGATGGAATCCCGGCATGCGCAAATAAATTTTATTTGATTAATTTGTGTTATTTCACAATTAATTCATTTAAAATAGTACAAAGTATATTTGCGGCACGTTCCAGAGTGGAATATACTCTCAGTTCTCAGTATTGCCCTAGTTTAAGACCACCATTCAGAATTTAACGTTACTTGAAATGGCTTTAGCCGTGTTTGGTGACCTCTTCCCCACCTTCTTTCCTCAACACCACATTCAGCCTCACAAAATATAAGTATTAGGTATTCAAATAATAAAAAAGTTAAAAACGACGTAAGCTGATATGGTCGAATTTATTCAAAGGTCAGAGCATTTCCCCGGCAAGGAAGAGACTCTGGGTTCAATTCGCAGAAGCTACTGAATCTTTTTATGTCTTACCCTTTTCACATTTTTCGTTTGAGAGACGATAATATTGTCTTCAATGAGATAGAAATTTTGCCCATGATCTGTGTGGTGACCGGCCAACTCAGAATGAAACCAACTCAGAAGCAACTCAGAAAGGTCATTAAGAGTGATGATAAAAAAATTGGTTAAATAGGTTAAGTTAGGTTAGGGTTACCGGCTTTTTAAAATTATTTTTTCATGGCTTTTAATGACCTTTCTGGGATGTTTCTGAGTTGGCATAGAACCGATCTGTGCAAGTCAAAAGTAAATGGTAGAAATTTAAGATAAAATCTTTGTTATAGGATCTGTCGACAGCATCCAGCGCTGGTAATAGTGTGGCTGAGTTTGAACAGCAATCCCTCATGATGAGAAGGAATCTGGAAGACTTGGCTGGGCTACATGTGAGTAACACCTCAAATCTTAGACTAACTTTCAGAAAGGAACAAAAATGTTGTAAAATATTTCTCTTTACATTTCTGTACTCCTGGTATTTAAATCTAAATTAGTTGAAAAGATGCATTCCATTCATGCTAATTTCGGTTGTATGTGAATGAATTGTGATGTGAAATATTCTGCGTAATGCTTAAAAATTTTCAAAATTTTTCTTTTATCTCTCCAGCCGGGCTCTCTCGGCCCTGCACCTCGGTGAGAAGGTGTATTCATAAGTCCATCAAATTGTCCTCCAGATTCCCTTTCCTCATACCTTTGTCCCTCCCAGAACTTCATCTTTTCCTTTCCCTAAAAAGACCCCCCACACGGCAACCCCACAGATGACAAATGATTAATGATTACATTCATTATTAAACGGTTCATTAAATTTACAAAATATTTCTTTACATTACTAGTTTTTTTTAAATTACAGGGTATATTTTCAAAGCCGCAATCTTCTATGGAGAACGAGGATTCGTCTGGTGGCGAACTCAGAGCCAAATTATCTCCTGCAGGTGAGTTTGATCACAAATTATTATAGATTTTATTAATAAATAGCTGACATGGCGAACTACGTACCGCATCAGAATCAATAACTGTTGTGGTAACTTATTAGGTGAATTAAATTCAGTGTTTTAATTAAGTTAAAAATTACACACTGAAGCAATTATCGATGCACTCGAGTTTTGTTTTGTCCGTATCAGAGATGGCGTTGTGTACGCATTTATATTTTTTGTGATATTCTTATTTTTCCACTTACGGGAATCGCGTTTCATTTTCTTTATACGTGTGAGGGAGATTTATTATAATTTTTGTATTTTTCCTTTGGAGGGGTGCAGACTGCAGACCTACGTTCACTGTTTGTCCTATTTTCCACCGTTGACATTTAGTGTGTAAGAAAGAGGGGCAGCATTATTTATTTAAGAACAAAAGCAAAACAATCAGCGCATTAACATTTGATGTTTTTGAAATTTTGAAGTTCACTCATTTCTCAATATTATACTTATCACAATATTCCTGCAGCTCTTTCAAAATATGAAAATTCGTTCCATACAAAATGTATGAGAATTTTTTTTTTCTTCATAATTAGGTACTGGGGTAAATTGCCCCTAAACTATAAGAAATAAACTCATTTTTCAAACAGCTCTCAAACAAAATAAATACATTAAATAACAGTCTATTTTTTATTGGAATCGAATTTAGCTCCTTTCTCATATTTGCCTTTCTCTAGTACCTATACATTTCAAAACTTTATTCTGTGTAACTTCTAGAATCTAGATGGTTCAAGTTTCCTTCATTGATTCATCGAAATCTAAATGTGGAGGAGTAACTATAGTTTTAAAAATGAGTCCTGTTGTGTTTCCATTTAGTTTATTTCTTAGTCTTCTAAGAAAATGTAATTTTTTGATACCTTCTGTAGGATATTTTCAAAATTTGCTGTGAAAACTAGTTTTGAATTTAGTCTTCTAAGAAAATGTAATTTTTTGATACCTTCTATAGGATATTTTCAAAATTTGCTGTGAAAACTAGTTTTGAATCCTGTATCACACCGAGATGTTTGATTTCATTTACTTTTTCAGAGTTTTAATCCTACATACTATCCTACTAATATTATAAAGGCGAAAGTTTGTATGGATGTTTGTTTGTTACTCTGTCACGCGAAACCTACTGAACGGATTTTAATGAAACCTTACAATAATATAGCTTATACATCAGAATAGGCTATAGGCTATAGCTTAGAGCTCTGGCATTATGAAATTTATATACAAAAATTGCAATAGGCGGCACGCGAGCTGTTTGTAAAATTAATGTAACGGGTATGGAGGGGTGGTGAGGGGGGATAGGATGTGGGGGCAGGGCAGAGAAGGGGTCGGGGGAGGGGGGTGGGGGAGGGCAGAGGGGCGGGGGGGGGGTTCAGGGGTGAGAGGGGATTTGGGGGTGGTGGGGGGGAGAGTGGTGAGAGGGGGGGGGGGAGAGGAGGAGGGGGGGGGGGGGAATTGGAGTTGGGATAGGGAATCTGGAGGAGGCGCTGTGGGTAATAATACTATGCGAGCGAAGCCGGGGGCAAAAGCTAGTCATTAATAATTGTCAAATTTATTCTAATATCTGTTCCCATATATATTGTTTTGTTTACCCGACGATGAAATTAGCTACTCTGGGGAAACGTCTTACGATATAAACAAGAAATTTATTATATGAAATAGAAAACAACCACCAAAATATATCGTAGTTTTTATCCCGATATTTGAACAAAAATTATCAATGTAATTTTCGCGCACTTTCGCGAATTCTTGGCTGACAGTCGGGGGTAATGAAAATTTTCCTGCTTCAAGAGATTACGCCATTTCGATTCTCAATCATTGTGGTCTTTTCCAAGTGCGATACTGAGAGTATCTATTATTCTTCTAGTGTCATTGAACCTCATATAACGAAAAGGGTGACGTTAAATAAGTGTACAAAGAATACTTAGCATAAACTTTCTTTTCAAACGCATTTTTTCACGACTGACAAACTTTAACTCAACATAATAAAGAACAGGAAAAAACAATTTTTATTGTACGTGAACCCAACAAACATCACGGGATTAACACCCCACTGTCTTGTGAAATCCATACAATACCAGATCAAAATCCCTCGCTTAGAATTCCGATTGAATCAATTCCACAGTGGAGTAATAAGAAATCCTTTTATGAGCGATTTGTAAAAGAAAATGATCCTTATTCATATGGTCATTATGTGGCAGTTTTGTTAAGCGGGATTCTCGTTTGGTCGCGCAACGAATTTTGGTCCTTCGAGCCGGATCTTTTAAGAAATGTTTTGGTGTCATACGGTTTAATACCCGCATCCTTTCATATTATATTATGGTACTTGATGTAGGATGCTTTCATGAATACGTAAGTGGACAAATCACTACTGAACGGAGATTTCTTTGGAAATTGTGCAGTGGTTCTCAACCATTGATTCATATCAGGGGCTCCAAACAATTTGTTAATGTTTTTTTTATTTGTTATTTTTTTAGTGCTTGACCTGTACAAATCTGGGCACTAAACACAGTTGAAGCAATTTTAGGAAACATTTCTATTTTTTTAAGTATTTTATAGGGCAACAGTTAATAGAGAGGCAATAATATAAAACAATAAAGTCAAAAAAAGGACTAAGTTATAACGTATTTTCCTAAATCATTTGGAGTAGTGTAGGTTAGGTTAGGTTGGATTATTCTTATTATTTAACAAATTCCGAAAATGGACGTAATCGTTAAATTCGACGCTTTCTTAAATCTTGTCTAAAATGCATTTTAAATCGATATAAATTACGATTCCATGACAATTCAACACAGTGGCAAATCATCCCACATTTATAAATTGATGTGAAGTCATCAAAAGTAAAAATATAGCCCATAACCTAACCTAAAGTAACCTATGTATTTACTCCAGTTTTCTTGGCTTTATATTACTTTTCAAGGGTGAGTTGATTAGCCACTGTGTTGAGTTGTCAGGTCACCATAAACTACGTAAGATGTAGTAGATATATTATGTATTGCAAAACATTAAATTTTAAGCATTCTTTACGAGTTCTTTCACCACAGAACTTTTCTTCTAGATTCGAGATAGTACCTACTTAAGTTTACAATACTGAATCGATAGGCGAAATTTCTGACGATTTTATATCGATATACCGAGCACGGTTTCACTGTTGACACCCGAACCGATATTGACGAGGAATGAATAAGAAATCGATTTACGCTGGCAATCCTCGAGGTGTTTTCCATGGATTCAAATTCCGAAACGTCAAACGCCGAACAATTATGTAAAAAATATGAATAAATTGGTAATACTGAATTGAAATACTAACCTGAAAATGCATTGCAGGTCTGCATTTACTTTTTTTGACATTAAACTAAATTTAATTAGTTAATGAGGTATTTAGTCATATTTCAACCACTTTCGTTTCTCCAGATCGAACGGATCGCATATATCTACGATTATTGAAGTGAAAACTTTTTTAGCACCGTTGTGATTTGAAACTCGATGAAACGAAACGAACGAAACTCGATGAAAGGAAACGAGCGACACTAAAAAGAGAAAAACACAAATTTAACATCTATAGTAATTTAGCCTGCGAGAGAATGAGATAGGATAATCGGTGTCCTCTTTGTAGAATAAAATGTAAAATAATTTTTAAACTTGGTAAGAATATTATACTAAATAAAGCCTACAATTATTTTATTCCTGATACTCTCCTTTTGTCGCATTCTCTCAAAGCTTAGTTTTCTGAAGGTTTCACTTCTACCGCGTGGGAACTGCGCACATGATTTTTTCAATTCTAAGAACTTCGTTAGTTCAATCCGTTCATTAAATAGGCTAGAAGTTTTGCATAAAGAACGACATTATCAGTTAATTCAATGACAGTTAACTTAAACTTATCTGACACTACGGAGGCCGCGCTAAAATTTATCAATTTATTATCTAAACCTCCAGATATCTAAGTCAATATTAAAACAACATAATATATGTAGATTGTGTAGTACTTAGTAAATGTACAGTGTAGGTACCTACTCAGTGTATTTTTTGTATATGATGTACCTACCTCCTGAGGGCACCAATCTATGGACGGAGAATCTGGAGAGTGGATGCCACAATTGTCAGTAATTGTTTACAGCGATTTTCGTATTAATAAAAACTGATTTGTTTAAATTGGTCGAGCGTAGTCCCCCCTCCCCTCCCCTCCCCCTGCACCAGTCCTTCCCTCCGCTATGCCGCTGTGCAGGATGAGGGAATGCAGCGGTTATGGACAATCAGAGTTATATTTTTATACTAGCTGACCCGGAAACGCGTTGCTGTGGCTAATAAAACACAACGTCATCTACTGGATGGTTATCCAACCTTTATAACCACCCCCGTCTTTGAGTTTATCGCGAAGAGACAGACAGATGCCGCGGAGGACTTAATTTATAATACATAGAGATGGTGTGAAAGATTATAATAATGTGCATGAAATGCTTGGAAGTAACTAACGTATTTAAGTTAATAAGGATTAATACTGTATCTTTAGTACTGTATTTTTTATAAGATAGAATGGGTATAGTAAGCTATCCGTAAAAGATAGATTTATGCCTTCACGGACTTTTTTGTAGATCTATAAAAGAGGAATATCCTACCATGCATTGTTTTGTTGTATCCCAAAAGGATTAGGCAGCGTTTTCGATGAAAGCTACCAGGCAGCTCGACTTTTTCCGACACTTCTAACAATTATCGTTATGTTTCAACCAATTTACACAATCACTATCTATTGGTGAAAATCGCATGAAAATCCGTTCAGTAGTTTTCGAGTTTATCGCGAACAGACAGACAGACAGACGACGCGGGGGACTTTAATTTTTAAATGTAGAGATAAGTAATTTTTTTAATGTGAAATTACTATTTTTGATCAATCTTTACTACGAATCGGCTTGTATTATGAATATCAAAAAATATGCTTTAGATAAATGAAAGCTTTTTCTATCGTTTCCCTTAAAAATTTAAATTAAATTTGTTAATTAGGTACTTTATAAAAAATATATACGTGCACTACTAAAAAATGGAAGTGGTCAAAGCATATATAAAAAAAAATGTTTAAAAGAATGCTTTTAATGGCTAAGACTATCAGTGACAGTTTCCATTGATTAACTTTTTCTTTCTTATGAAATTATTCACAAAATTATTCACAATAAAATAAAATATAAGGTATATATGCGGCACGTTCCAGAGTGGAAGATACTCTCACGTATCTAGTGTAAGCGTGTAAGGCCACCATTCAGAATTGAAACGTTGCTTGAAATGACTTTAGCCGTGTTTGGTAACTAGATCTGAATAGCCAGGCACTTGCACCCCAACCCTCCTCTTCCCCATCTCCTTCCTCTTCCCATTTACCTTCAGCCTCATAGCCCCAATTGGGAATGCTATAATCTAACTGGCTCCAAACGGGAGCAGTTGGAACAAATTTGAGGTATTCACATAAGAATAAATTAAAAGAGTAGTAAAGTTAGTATTTTATCTTTCAATATGTGTCTTAAAAAAATCAGTGAGTATAAGTGAAAGCTTCAGAAAATTAAAGGAGATAAGATTGGGAAGGCTACGAAGCACCGCGCAAAGAGGAGTCCTATTATACTATCTTATCCTTTCGTAGGATAAATCCTTACTTAAGATGTATGTGTTTGTCTCTTTTTAGTGTCACTATTTTTCGTTCCATCGAGTTTCAAATCACAACCGTGCTAAAGGAGTTTTCACTTCAAGAAATTTAAAAAAGAGTGATAAAAATTAGTATTAAATTTTTTAATAAAAGAGATATTTAACTAAAAGAAAATTTATAATGTATTTTTAATAGTCTGTGTCCATAACTTGTGCCTTCTCCCTTTTGTAGTAGGTACAGTAATTCAGTGCGATGCACAGAATGGCCTTAATAAGGAAGCCAGCCAATCAAACGCGGATACATTTCTAGTCGAATTCCACGCGTTTCCCAACCACTGGTCACACTGACTAGTACGAGTACCTAGCTACTCTAAGTACCTAGCATAGTCGTTTAACAAAAATTATTTACTAACTTTTATCCAATTTTACCATGAGAATGAAATGTTTTTCCGGGATGAAAAGTAGCCTATGTCACTTCCCAGTCTTCTTACTATCCCCATGCAAAAAATCACGTTGATCGGTCACTCTGTTATGACGTAAAAGAAGGACAAACAAACACACACAATTTCGCTTTCTTAATATCTCATCTCTTCTAAAGTCTGAACAATTCAACACCAATCTTCCATATAATTTTGAAATTAGCCCATTTGAATAAAATTAAATTATAAATTAAGAACAAATCTCCTGCTTCCACAATTTCAAATGATGGCCTAGAACACCCTCGAAGGGTGAAAGTCAGAAATATTCGAAAAAAAATTGTTAGGATTTCCTACCTATTTATATAACACCTTTGTAGATTTATGCCGATTTGGGGACTGTGTGAAAACATGTAGGTACATTCAGATTTGAGGTTATGCTTCACAATCGATCTGACAGTTTATTTGTAAATAAACATCAACCGGTATTTCAACGAAAGATGCTCCTAGGAACTAGCGTCATTGATCTCTTCGGCACGTGTGCGTAGTCGGGAAGCACGCCAAACGCGCGCCCAACATTTAGTAAGATAGGTATAAATATTAAATAGGTTTTAAGGTTAATTAAAGAGTAATTAAATTCCCATATCAATCTGCGGTTTAAGAAATTTAATTTAGTACCACCATTATTGTCATGCTGTGCTGTGCTAGAGCACTGTTCTGCCATGTGGTATCTTGAACAAGTCATGATAAGAAGACTACGGCTGAAGTTTTCAGCCACGTACACCTAACCCATAGCATTCGAAGAGGAATGGGTTATCAATATCCTAGGTTATAGGGATGTCGAAAGTGAAAAAAAATATCGATATATCGATGTATCGATATTTATTGAAATATCAATATCGACGTCGATATATCGAGGAAAAAATATCGATATATCGGTCAAATTTTCAAGAGATTTTGCGTTTTTTAAATAATAGTGTATTCATCTCAATATTATCTATAGTAATTTTTGTACACAATTTGCTTTTTTTAATGTACAAAAATCTCAATAAAAATGAAGGTATTTTTTTCACTATTCATTTTTATTACGTAATAATTACAAAAATATCAAAAACTAAAAAGCTGTCTTCTAACTTATATGTATACTGAGATGCATAAAAGTTTGTTTGCGTCTCAGTAACATTCTATTGGCATATTAATCTGTCAAAAAGGACTTCGTGTTTGGAACAAGGTATAGTCGAAATCACAGATAATTAGGAACCAACACATAGGAGTGGCTTAGAAAAAAATGGCGAAAAATAGCATACATTTCTATGTATGTACCTACACACATGGGATAGTATTGGTGATCACAAATACTAATGCAAAGACAATAGATTTGTAAGCTATTAATAGTTAAAATTTCAACCACCAGATGTCATGACCCAATAGAGTTACTTTTTTCCGTTCGTTCCTATACGGTTTTGGATTCTAGTGACTTTAAATACATACATTTTTAAAAATATCGTTTTTTATACAATTTTCGATATTGGATATTTTGTATCGATATATCGATATATCGGATCAAAATATATCAGCTAAAAATATCGATATTTTGAATTAAAAATATCGATATTTCGATATATCGATATTTTTTCAACAAGCCTACTAGGTTATGGTTAGGCTTGTCCTAGTGAGGTAACAAATTGTATTGTAAACATTTTTACCTGCAGTGTAAAGAAACAATAAATAAATAAATATGCGACACAAACATTTAAGTAAACAAAATTTGCAAAACGCCTTGTTTCTTGGTAAAATCTATGCATTGCCTCAAGTAATTTCGTATTATGGTTCATGAACTTTGGATAAAGTCCGTGCACAAAGTTCACCTCTATGAAACCAAACTTTAGGAATTTTTTATTGATTATTTTTACATGAAACGACAAAAAAGAGTGTTGACGTTGGTTTACAATACATTTGCCCAAAAAATTTGTGTGTGTTTTTATTGTTTTTCGTTATCAGTAATATTAATTTAATAAAAAGCTTTTGATAGTATTGACGTATTTCATCACCTCGCAAAAACAGATTTTAATTTTCTGATACATTTAGAAATATTCCGTTTATTTGGATTTTATTGCAAAATGGAAATACTCTGGGCAACTGACAGAATATGATGCCAGAGACCTGAGGCGCGGTGTACCCCGATCATATGTAAGGACGAATGTTAGAGAGAGCGCGCTAATATTAAAATGGTTAATATTTAAGGCCCCGCAACCCGGATTTGCACCGATTTATTACATATTTCCCTTGAACACGGTAAGTTTTAAAGCTCTTAAAAAAATATATGTCATTCTTGAAGATAATATCTAGAGTTTACCCGCGCCGAAACGCAAATTATATAAAATTCCCTCGATAGAAAAAAATCGCAAAGTATGCTCCAAAAATTATTATTAACACGTTTGTTTCAGTTATTTTACAAGTTAGATGTACGAAAAAATTCACAGTGTTTCTTTAAATGCTGTTTAAGATAATGCCCGCGAGATTTTGGCTCTATTTTAAACGAGTCGTGTTTTATTAAACATTTTCGCAATTTTCGCATCGATTTTGTCGATGTAAATGTTAGCGCTCTCCTCTAACATTCGTAATTTCGTATCTCTCCATCTTCTTCTTTTCGGGCCCGGTTGCAGAGCCTTAAGCGAAAATTGTGAAAATGTTTAATAAAACACGCCTAGTTTAAAATAGAGAAAAAATCTAGTGGGCTTTGTTTAACAAACCATTTAAAGAAACTTGTAAAATAAGTGAAAAAACGTGTTTACAATAATTTTTGGAGCACGCTTTGCGATTTTTTTCCTTTGAGAGAATTTCATATGATTGCTGTTTCGGTACGGGGAATGTATAGATATTATCTTCAAGAATAACATATATTTTTAAGAGCTTTAAAACTAGGAAAATATGTAAATAACCTGTAGAAATGCGGGAAGCCGGGCCTTAAAACCATTTTTCTTTCAAATTTCAGCATTATCATAGAATCAGATCGTCTCATTGTTTTATGCATTATCCAACAAATCTATTATACAACGCATCGCTTCAGATCTCGTGCATTGCCAATGACACAACTCACAGTCTCTAATAGTCTCACACTAGTAAATCATAATCGGAGGCAATTGTCGTGAGAAGAGACACAGACGCTGCGAACCGGCGATGGCGGTGGCGATGGATGGGTCCAGGCAGCTTCCCTCGGACCCATACATTGCCTTCGCATACGGAATTATCCCGTTTTACAAGCTGCCGCAGACTAATATGTCACATACGCTGATTTGCTGGATTCTAGGGAAGATTGGGGCAAAAAAAGTTAAGATTAAAAAATAAAAATAAAAATTATTGAACATTTGATACAAGAAAATAACAAGTAAACAGAATTCAGAGGGTATCCTCTGGGCAAAGTAAGCAAATAAGAATTTGTAAGCTTTTTAAGGTCATTTCATGAAAATTCTCTTTACTTCTTCAGAGGATCAACATCATTATCACTATTGACTCTACAACCCCTGGTGGGTCTTGGTCTCCTCAAGAGTCTTCCTCCACTCGTCTCGGTTTTGTGCCAGCTCTCTCCAGTTTAGAAGCTCCAAGGTAGACGTGTCTTTGAGGACGTTGTCGCTTCGTTCTTCAGAGGATAGCAAATGTAAAATCATGAAAAGTGCAATGCTTTAAATATAGTGTCCTCTGCGTCTAAAGTCGTATCTTCTCCAAGCATAAACTTTCTAATAAATAAAAATATGTTTACAGAAGTGATCTGCCAGGTTAGTGTGTTTTTATATCTAATTGTCGGTGTGACAAACTGAACGAAAGACACAACTTCTGTTTTCCCCTCCAAAAATGGACCAATTTTTTTAGGTGTTCTTTCACCAATTGTATTAAAATAAACTATTCTATGTAGGTATGTGTGTGTAGTGGGGATCAATGTGAAGGACGCATAAATCCATCCCTCCCACTACAGTGCAAGGATTGGGGGGCGAGAAAGTCCGGCTGGAGAGGTCTAAGTAAGGTTAGGTCTCCCTCAACCAATCTCTTCCGATCCGGCCCACCGCGCAGTAGGTGGGAAAACGCATTGGTCGCCAAAAGCCACCGAACATAGTGAACCACTATGGCATGGGAGTTGGTTATCTAATAAATGGTTGCGGGGCGGCGGTATCCAGACCCGTCTCCCAAATTGTTTGAACAAAAAAAAATGTGCTGACGATCTTTTGGTACTGCCAGATGACGAGAGAGGTATCCCACCCGACACAAGCGTTCTTCATATCACAATAGTTGTTTTAATTATCTCAGATGCTTGCAACATACGCAAGATGCCATTACCCTGCCAGCAGCCGCCTTTTATGTTTTTCTCTTATCTTTTTTAATTAGTTTATCCCTGACTTGCTCTATATTATTCGCATTTTGTATATTATGTACGCACTTTCATACTGCTTCCTAACACCGTATGCAGGGACACTGGAGGTCTAGATTCGTTCAAACTTAAATGTAGATTATTCGAAATGCACGAATCGAAATTGTTTTTACTCTTTAACAATTTATCTCATTTTACCCACTGCAATATCTTTCCCCACTGTCCCCCAGAAACAATTATATAAAGTAGGCAAGTTGCAGTAGTCTCACTACACTATAGTACAAATCCCAGAGTTCCTCTGGGAGGAGCATATTCCTGATTAGAGGTCCTCCCAACTCCCAAGTGGACATTGTCATTACGTCTGATATAACCTTCCTGCTCCTGGTGCATTATCCTTTATCCCATTGCTATTACTACCTCAATCATGGCTCTCTCCGCTCACCGCTGGACCTCTGATTGTGTCCTGGTCACTTAGGTACCAGGGAATTTTAGTAAGTAGTTGAATTAGCATTGATTTCCTTGCTGCTTACTTCACATTACGCATCGGACTTGGCGCAGTGAGGTATTTCCAAGGCAACTGAATTTTAAGTTATGTATAAATAAGCCTGATTGAATATAACTCGGTAGTTTGGTCTCCATCTTTTAAAATTCACATTTAACATTGAGCGAATACAAAAAAAAATCTGCGTTTTATAAATTTTAAATTAAATATCTCATTAGAAGACTTAAAATATATTTTTATTAAATATTTTAAAAATACACACGTTAGAAGACGGACGTAAAATAAATTACTCAATCTTTTTATTCAAAATACTAAACTCTACTTTAATTCAACTGTTGCGAACTTCCCGGTATGCGTTGCTATGCCACTTAATAAAAAAAAATTCTCCTTGCGTGCCCCATCCCATTTTTCCCGTTCCTTTTCGAATCCCCTTCCTCTCCCGCGTCCCCTTCCCCACAATTCCCTTCTCCTCCTTCCCTCTACCCACTCCCCACTCCCCTCTCCCGCTTCCCCCGTCCCGCTTCCCCCGTCCCGCTTCCCCCGTCCCGCTTCCCCCGTCCCGCGAACCCCCCTCCCGCTTTCCGTCTATTCAGTCCCGGTACATTCTGTTTTCAACCATCTGGCGTGCCACCTATTGCAATTTTTTTAAATATACATTTCATGATGCCAGAGGTCACCAGTATATATAGAAACCTACGAGGGCGTGTTCACAACAACTCACCAAAGTTTCATCGCAATCGGATGAACGGTTGAGCATAATTTCATGACACCAGAACTCACTATTGTACGTAGAAACCATCGTGGACATGCGCACATCAAATCCCCAAAGTTTCATCGCAATCGGATGAATGGTTTATTATTGAACCCAAGACCTTAGCCTTGCCTGGGCATTGCCCTAACCACTGAGCTAATTCGACCCTATCCCTTTCGGTCATATTTAACAGTATCACACTTCGACTAAGAACTACCAAGATTATCTTAATGCATACATTTACGTATATATGATTGCAAGATTCTACTTGAACCAAATGCTATCTATATAGTGTCTTGGATGAATATATCCATTTTTATATTAATGTCCGACATCTATTGACTTTTTCTACAAGTCTACAATGAATACTCAGTGTTTTTAATAACAGTTTGAGTAAATCATCAAATTGTTATATTTAATCACGAAAGAAAATTTAAAACATAAAAATCAGAAAAAGATACTATCGCATCTAAAGGAATTAAACCCAGGACCTTAGCCATACCGTGGCTCTGCTCTAACCACTGAGCTAATTCGAACATACCCCCTTCGGTCATAATTGCATCAGATTGAGAACTGCCGACATTATCTTCATTTCCTTAACGCATATTTTTATTGGCTGCTATCTTTAAGTATGTTTTCCATACTCCCGAATATAATCTCCTCATTTTGGTGTAAATTTTTTCACTCCTATTTATAATAAAGAAAGGTTTGAGGGTGGAGTAATTTCATCTATGGTTTTTTCGAAATAACCTAAAAGAGTTATAAAATACTATGGATGCAACGAATACTACTTTTACGAATACGAATATCAAACCTACTATCCGACGAATACGAATACGAATAACTTAGCAGAGTAATAAGACACTAATTTATTTAACCTTTTTTTGTTTGTTTTATATAATTTTATATAATTGAAATTTACAACTGTCATTTTTTTATTAAGAAAAACAATATCTGTAGATTCCCTGGTTGTAGAGCTTTAGATAAGAATCAATCTCTTTTTAATGATCGAAGTTCATGTAAAAATAAGTGTAATAAATTATAAATAATAATTTTATTTAAATTCCTCTACTTGTCGATGATTGAGGTTCTTCTAGAGGTCTTGTCTGTCTTACAAACATCCTGTCATTAACAGCAGCATCAAGAGCCGATCGAGCGGCTTCAGCGACCACAGGTGTGCTGAAAATCCTTGTTTTAAATCGAGGATCAAGGATCGTCACTAATCGATAAGTTTCGTCACTTTCCATAAATTATATTCGTATTCGTAAATATTTATTTGCCGAATACGAATATTCGGTAAATGCCACGGACATATGAATATATCTGTACCTGCCCCAAGTGATAAAAACGTATTATTTCCCCCTCCCCATGGAGCCAGCTGGAGCTCCTCCTTGGAGCCAGCTCTCTCCTGGGGATGAGAGAGAGCCTCGCTTGAATCTAAAATATGTGACGTCACCATTCTTGTCCTGAACAGCGCGGAAGTAACATCCATAGATACATTTTACGAAATAACACGCCAAAAGCGGTAGCTTGCTTATTATACCCACATATTATATGGACATAGCGAATGTGGGCGGTTCTCCAGTGTGCTCGTCGCTGGTTACAGAGGTAAGTAAATTATGAAACATTTGTAAAAGTGTCTTAACTAAACACGGCAACAATATATGGCTATGTGAATTGGGGCGAATCTTTTCGGGACGAGCATTTGGCCTTAGCAAATATGTTATTAACGTGGCAAGCAATTCGAGCTCCCGTGTAAAAAGGTCTATTCATTCAAAGCAGATTTTGCTTTTAAGAACTTTTGACGACCTCCGTATTCCAGTGGGTAAGACTCTTGACTCACAATCCGGAGGTCGCGGGTTCGAACCCGGCATGCGCAAATAAATTTTATTTGATTAATTTGTGTTATTTCACAATTAATTCATTTAAAATAATATAGAGTATATTTGCGGCATGTTCCAGAGTGGAAGATACTATCAGTATCGCCCTGGTGTAAGACCACCATTCAGAATTGAAACGTTGCTTGAAAATGGCTTTAGCCGTGTTTGGTGACCAGATCTGAATAGCCAGGTACTTCCCAACCTTCCTCTTCGCCACCTCCTTCCCCTCCCCACTACCTTCAGCCTCACAACATACCCCAATTGGGGATGCCATAGTCTCACTGGCTCCAGACGGGAGCAGTTGAGATTCTTGTGCGGTATTCACTGTAAAAAAAAAAAAAGGTGATATTATAATGCGAGATGCCTATAAACTTTAAGATTGATTTTTTAACGAATCACAGTCATTTTTTCTCTCTTCGCCCCCCATAGTTTGGTTTTACCCCTCATCTGTATCTTCTGATCTATTGAATTCTTATGTCTATGGGTAAATGCCTACTATTCGGCGAATACGAATATTCGTATTCGTATTCGTTGCATCACTAAAAATACCCTCAGCAATAATTATTTTACCATGCTGTACTTTGAAGACTTTTCCACTGAAAAGTAACAAAACACAGTCGATGTATCGATCGTCTACTGATTAGTCAAACATCTCCGAAAAATCTAAATTTGAGTTGAGTATGCAGTTAAATGTAAAAGTGTACCCTCTATCTGGTACAATACTCATAAACACCACCAAATCAATTATATTGCAGAAAAACTTGTTTAGTGAATTAAACAATAGGTTGATGTTTCTGGGTCATTAGTAGGATATTTCAAAATGTTCTACCAATGTACCTGCGCCTTTCGGTGTTATTTTATAGCATATTTTATATGAAATATTAATCAAATATTTTTACACAATCACGTGCCTTCCCCATTATCTCAAAACTTTGTATTTGGAGATGTCTGACTAATGAACTGGACGATTGATACATCCTGGTACGTGCCCGTCCGTCATTATCGTTTTATGTCACCGATACATTGTTTAAAACTCCATTAAACTCGAATAAAAGGTGGCGTAAATAAAGCTGGCGAATTTAAAAATAAAAACAACCTAAACCGGGGAGAGATACGGCAGGTAACGAATACCTACTTTGGGTAATGGCGCAAAAAGACGAATAAGACCCTGTATATCCCCGGACACAGTATATCTCGGACACCCTATAAAATAATCCCCGACTCACGCTGTTGTGATGTATTAGGTAGGTATATATTATATTATCTCAGTGCGAGAGGTCGCCCTTTCATCTTGTTTCAACAGAAAGTTTGCGTTTTAATCTGTGAGTCTGTCTGTGATTGTAACTCTGGTTCAATGAGCTCGTTTTCAATTTAAGTGTCATTCAATAAGTGTCACCTACCTGCAATTATATAATATTTTAACAGAAAATTATTTTAATTGTCATTTTAAAAATTGGAATTGATGTGTCAAGTCAAGAATTCAAACAAACGATAAAGTACGATAAGGTACCTACCTAGAGTATAATATTTTAATAGAAACTTATATTAATAGTCATTTTTAAAACTGGAATTGATGTGTCAAGAATTCATACCCAGTTGGAGTAGGTATAATATTTTAATAGAAAATTATTTTAATTTTCTTTTTAAAAATTGGAATTGATGCGTCAAGAATTCAAACAAACGATAAAGTAGGTACCTACCTAGAGTATAATATTTTAATAGAACATTATTTTAATAGTCATTTTCAATATTGGAATTGATGTGTCAAGAATTCAAACAAACGATAAAGTAGGTACCCACCTAGAGTACAATATTTTAATAGAAAATTATTTTTATTGTCATTTTCAAAATTGGAATTGACGTGTCAAGAATTCAAACGAACGATAAAGTAGATACCCATCTAGAGTATAATAGAAAATTATTTTAATTGTCTTTTTCAAAATTGGAATTGATGTGTCAAGAATTCAAACAAACGATAAAGTAGGTATCTCTACCTAGAGTATAATATTTCAATAGAAAATTATTTTAATTTTCTTTTTAAAAATTGGAATTGATGTGTCAAGAATTTAAACAAACCATAAAGTAGGTACCTACCTGGAATAGGTATAATATTTTAATAGAAAACTATTTTAATTGTCATTGTCATGTGTCAAGAATTCAAACAAACAATAAAGTAGGTACCTACCTAGTACCTAGAATATAATATTTTAATAGAAAATTATTTTAATTGTCATTTTCAAAATTGGAATTAATGTGTCAAGAGTTCAGACAATGAAAAAATACCTACATTTTATAGTAGTTTACGCTTATATATTTTTTGAAGTAATTAACAATTCTATTTTATTTCTACTCAAGCGAAACGATAGAAAAAGCTTCAATTGATCAAATGCATGTTTTTTCGTATTTATAATGTTAGCCGATTCGTAGTAAAGATTAATCTAAAATAGTGATTTAGAATTACGCTTTACCTTAACGGGGGAAACTTTCAACTGTAAAAAAAATGTAATGGTGCTGAATGGTCTTTTATTTAATGACTTTTGTTAAAAACCCTGCTAATATTATCCTGTTTGGAAAATAATTCTAAATAAATATAATATTGTATAAAAATGGTTCGGCGCTTGGCTAAACCCCTGTTGTGCATTCTAGTAACTAATCATCAGTTGGTAAAGTAGATACCCAGTTGGTTATGTCTCGTTGACAGTAGTTGTGTGTTGTTTATTTTGATTGTGTAGGTTTCTTTTGCCGGCATTTTTAATAAATACAATATGCACGTTTAATCTCCCCACTTTTTACCCGAAGGAACCAACGAACTAGGAGTGTCTTAGATACCCTGGACCGAGCCGTCGTAGATCATACTTCATGTAGAGTCTGTTTTGTTTTCTAGTTAAGTTTCAAACCAATTATAGATTACAAATAGTATTATAATCATTATCAACAAGTTTATTCATTTAGACTTAAGACCAAAGATGGCGCCAGTAATTTCAGATGTCGCTGTTGCGTGATCATTTTTTGAACGTCCTCCCTTCTCAATATACAAAGGAATTTAACTATAAAAATCCCACGCTGGTTAAAAATTAACACTTCTCTAATTAAACTTGCATAGAAAACATAAAGTATTGTTAAACCTTTGTCCATTGAGTGGGGAATAAGTTATGTGTCGGTAATTTGTAACTTTAAAAACATAGCAATAAAAAGGATGGATTTAATTTCTCAAAGGGTGCTTTATTTAAAAAACGGCACAACCACTCCTTCTTCTGTTAAGTCCTAACTTTTTTACAGAGTCAAAGAATATTGCAAGTCATGTCTAAAGTAAAACTGTAAATAAATTGTCGAATACTTTAATATTTGAAACGGAGAACTTTTCGTTTGAATTTGGGTCCAGAAATTTATACAAATTTGTCACACGTGAAACAACTGGACCTTACTCATACAATTAAAAATGTCTGGTTCGATTTGTTCAATGTCCAATAATAATTGATGTATTGTTTATGTCCAAAATGTCTTGTGAGAAAGTCCTATGGAATGCATCCACCCAGATTTATTTGCCAATAAGCCGATGTTTGGGAGTTAAATGGGACATTCTGGGAATCGTGCATATTCCTTCGATGTCCTTTTAACGTATATACTCACATAATATACTCTCATTCTCCCAATACACCAATACAGCCTGAGCACAAATATCTCTCCGTAATGTCCTCGAAAATTAAAATTATTTCGGATGTTAAATTAATATATATTTTTTAAATTTGAAAGTAACCAAAATTGTAACCAACCCCTTTGTCATTAGTCGCCCCAAGATGCTCGCTACGTTTGGTGACTTAACAGAGGTGCTAGGACTGCTAGGGTTCATGGGGTGAAGTTTGTCTAGGTCTTGGCGGTGGATGCATTTATCCATCTACGGCCTAGCGGGCCGGATTGGAAGAGACTGGTTGTGAGAGACCTTTTGACCTCTCCAGCAAAAAGACAAACCTCAACTTGACCCATCGCCTGACCCCCAGATTCCTACCCACCTCTCATACTCTTTTCCTTCCCAGAACTCGCTCTCCCTCCTTTACATAAAGATACATCTCTCAGCATCAGCACAGCATCACACTCATCCTCCACACAGATATGACAGACTTTGAGGGGAATTATTTTACTCAGGGCCTCCTCTGTGGTCCTAATGTAAAATAAATAAAAAGGACATAGGTACATTATTTTAATTTCTTTCCCTAAAAAGACCCTCCACACAGCATCACCAAAGGTAAATTGAATCTTGAGGGAAATTGTTTTCCTCATCCTATGTGTGGTAATTATTTCCTCATGGAATGTGTAGAGCTAATTTAAAAATAAAATCCAATATTTTCTAGGAAGAGTTGATTTTTATATGGATAGAACTGTTCACTTATTTCGTGTTTACAGGCGATTCTTTTACAGCTAACTTGCAAAAAGTTTTTATACTAAAATAAACAAATTACCGCCATTTATGAACGAGCAGAATATGAATTATTTTAAGTTTACCCTTAATTCAAAAAAATCTAACCTAATAACTTATTTTCAAACGTCAAAATATAGCGTGAACAAATTCACGTCGTAAACAGTTTCATCTGAAGTACTGATTAGAAGGAGATTAGATGGTCAATTTTATGTATTTTGTTATAAATTTTTTAAGGTGTTATATTTAGGGTTCTTCCTGATTGCCTTGTCACTTGACCCTTTCTTCCCCTCTCTCTCCCTCTGGTGGTTTAAGCCCAAACTGGTTACAGGATTCCGAATGCAAAAATACGCCTGCCGTTATGGAAACTCATACTATATTATAGCTTTATCAGTATCACTAAAACAGAACTGTATATGAATGCTAAAGGTTGGACGAAATTAAAACTTATTCATCGTACAATGTGAGGCCAATCATCCAAACATACTAATTTCGATCTGTGTCTTCCTGTAAGTGATTGTAACTCTGGTTCAATGAACTCGGATTTGTTTTAAATTAACGTGTCATTTTAAAAATTGCAACTGATCGTCTCAAGAATTCAACCAAGCGATAAACTACCTATAATGTACTATTTTTTTACCAGAAAATTTGTTAAATTCTATATTTGAAATGTGTTTGTATTTCGTTTGTTTAAATTTCTTAGTGGACAATCTTGACAATAAAAATCAGATATTGTGATTTTTTAACATTCACCATTCACCAACATAATATCCCGTCATTTTTTATATAATGTCATAAATGTTCATTATGACGCCCTTAATTTTAATGGTGGTTAATTTGTGTTGTTTCACAATGAATTAATTTAAACAATGGTTTTAGATAAAGAGTTATTCTGCCGCCAGGAGCTCAAGGAGGATACTTTGGTTCCATCAAACAATAGGGGGCCAAGCACGCTCCCCTGCGGTATTCCGTATCTAATTAAAAGTGGCTCGCTTGATTTTTTGTTAATTTTAGGCGGCAGTATTGTATATTAGGTTAGTAGAGTCGGCGGTTAGATATATAATGACAATTGTGAGCGTTTTCAATGACATCCGAATTTGCGTCCCAAAGTGAAAAATACTTTTAGAATTGCCCTTGTTGATATAGAGACACATCACCGAAATTATGATTTTTGAATAATTGGCAGGGTCATACTTCTACAGACTTTGAATTGGCTAATTTGTTCTCGCGAACTGCAAAGTATAACAATCCATAATAATCAATACCATTACATCAGCAAGTGGTTGGTTAGGTTAGGTTAGGTTGGGTATTGGAAGAAAAGACAGACCCTGCGTCTCTTGATAAATTATCAGTGTTCGGGCCCTGCCGCGACAATAATGGGGTCATTAAACGCAACGCGAACATTAACGTGCCTTTCCGTCGTTAGATACAACACTTATACCTACAGGATGTGGTCTAAATAACAATGAACAATTATCAATTGTGATCAGTTATCAATTATTAATTAAAAATTATCAATTTTGATCAGTTATCAATTATTAATCAACAATTATCAATTTTTATCAGTTATCAATTATTGTGTTTTGTTTCATAGTGCTTTCACACAAACGATGTATTGAATTCCTTAAGTCTAAATTTACACTTTAGGGTGCAGCAACAATAATGGAGTCATTAAACCTGACTTAATAATGCAACGCGAACATCAACACGTACCTTTACGTCGTTAAATATGTACAATCACTTCTATAGAACGTAGATTCTATTCTATGACTTTGAATTTGATTACAGAATGTGGTCCAAATAATAATTGTCAATTATAAATCATCAATTATTCCCAGTTATCAATTGTTATCAGTTATCAATTAATATCAATTATCAATTGTTATCAGTTAACAATTATCAATTATTATTGTTTTTGTTTCATAGTGCTTTTAAGCAAACTACGCGTATCGAATCTGGGCGCACAGTTTACAATCGCGTTGCGCCAGAGGGTTCCCATCAATTAACAATGATTAATTATTAATTATCAATTACCATTTACCAATTATCAATTTTCATTACGAATTATCGATATTCAATCATCAATTATCATCATGATTCAAAAATCAAACGACCCTGCGAGCAAAATAAATATTTGCATTGATCTTGATATTCCAACATAAGAAGCTTTATATATTTCATGACGCCAGAGCTCACCGTCCGAGAGTTATTTGAGGAATCTACAAGCCAAAAATGTATGCGTTCTTAGTGTGCCTTATATCGCCAAGAAAATAGATAATAGGCATGAAAATAGTTTGGCAAACAGAGTCTAGAGGTCACGATTTCTAGCACAAAAGTTGTTTTTATTTATTTTGTCAATAATTTTATGGAAAAGAAAAAAAGTTAATCAACGGAATCTGCGACAAATAATTTTAGCCGTAAAATCGTATTTTTAAAAAGTTGTTTCTTATATGCGTTCATACATTTCTAATGAAAAAATACATTTTTTAGTGGTTCACATTAATAATTTTTTATAAAGTAATTAACAATTTTATTTTTATTCTACTCAAAGGAAACGATAGGAAGAGCTTGAATTTATCTAAAGTATATTTTTTTGTATTTATAATATAAACTGATTCGTAGTAAAGATTAATCTAAAATAGTGATTAAGCATTAAGCTTCGCCTCAAAATTAGCTTAAAGTGATGTATTAATTTTTGTAACAGAACCAAATCAAGTGCCTCCTACCAAAACTAAATACCATCTGTTTCAACTTAAATTATTCAAAACATGACTAATTATTTCTCTCTAATATTAAAACGTGCCGATTGTAATGCACTGTTTTGTAATAAATACAAAATACATGATGATACAATAAACTAAGGTTGATATTGAATGAAAAAATTGCATAATTTGTCTATCGAACTATTTGATATTTATTTGTGACTCAATAATGGACTTCGAAATGTAAAGAATTCATGGCAGTCATCAAAAATCATAGATAATTAAAATATTTTTATTATAAACTGTGAAAACTCTCGAACGGTGAGTTGTGGCATCATGAAATTTCTATTTTCTGCTCGCAAGATCGCATCCATCATCAGCTGCTCTCCATCCATCATCAGCTGATCATACAGCTCTGTAAATTCACCAAAATATTTAAAGAAATATGACAAGACGTCTTGGATACTTGGACTTGTGCTAAAACCGCAAAAACTTTCGAATGGTGAGCTCTGGCGTCATGAAATTTATACAGCATTTTATGTCTAAAATTTCTAGGTCAATGCAACTATTTACTGGTTGCAAAGTGATTTATGTCATGAACCAGAGATCTGTAGAAAATTCAAACAACTCTTAAAAAATAAAGCAAGAACTGTGCGTTGAAACCGCAAAAACTCCCGAACGGTGAGTTTTGGCGTCAGGTTTTTCTGCCTGAATTTTCTCTTCGAATGCAACCATTTAATCCTGTCAGTATAGTTTCCATCACGAGCTATGAAGCTTTTAAATATCCATCCAACTTCTTTTTCAGACAATCCATCTGGTGTGCCATATTTCCTTCATATTTTTTTTAATCCTTTCTAGCGAAACCTATTACATATTTAATTATTTATATTATACAAAATACAGGCTTTTACAAACATATATAATTTTGTGGAACAGTAATCATAAAGTAAAATACGCTATTTAAAATATATAATGGAACCCATGCTGAAAAATTGTGTTTTACTAACATTGATTTATTGAGGTATAATGTTATTATAGCCTTCTTACAACTTTTTTTTTTTTATTATAGCGAGTATATAAAGATTTTTTACATACAAAATGCAATGTGAAATTAAGTACAAAATATTGTATATCTTAGTCCTCCTCACTAGGGGATCCTGTGCCGAGGCGGACTAAAGTTATTTAAATATAGTTCATTTGTCTTCTATGTCGTTTTTAGCGTCTTCGCTAGGGTTTTCTCATTGACCTCTTTAAGCCATATTTTTATTCTTGATTTGTATTCAATTGGATTTTTTATTAGTTTTATGTCTTGGGGGAGGATGTTATGGAGTTTTGTTGCAAAGTATGTATAGTTTCTTTGTCCAAATGTGGTTTTATAACTTGGAATATTTTTTATATCGTTTTTATTCGATCTAGTGTTATGCATACACGGTCTAGTAGAGGATTCATTATTTTTGAAGACCTTCAATAATATATTTTTGACAACTGTATTCCGTGTAGTTGAAAACATCAACTATACTTCACATATAAGTAAACGGCGTCAGTAAACTCATGTACAAGCGTAGAACTGGTGAATCTACATCACATTTTGGTAGATATAACTTTTTGAGCTTTCGTATTCGAATAAATCAAGAAGTTGGATTTTTTGCAGATCGAAAAAATAGTTTGTTTTGTAGTGTGTGTGATGTACCTTGAATCACCAGTTTGTGCTGTGAGTTTCCGGACATCGTGTATAATTGTTTCGTTCTTTCATCGTTGCTAGAATACCATGAATCAATTTCAGAGAAATCTATTTATTAATGGGTGTATAAATTTGAAGAAACCAGGTATTTGGTATTTTATGACATCATGTTTCCGTTTTCATCGCACTATGTAATTAGTACCCAGTTTGTTGCATTGTACTCCGATGATCGTTGGTTTTGGAAGTTTGGTGGATGAGTGGGTAGATTTACCTACCTACAGAACTAAAGTTCAAGGGAAATTCCTCTAGCAATGCGTTATTATTAGTAATATTACTTTAATGTGAGTATAATCACGTACGTACACTAATGCCCCACTCCATTCTAATAATGAAACCAAAGGGAATCTTCTTAAATGGACAATTAGCTATCGTAAAAACAGAAAGCCCAGTCATACCACTTTATTGCTATAAGTGGTGTCCCACAAGGACCACACCTTGGCCCAATTTTATTTAATATATTTATTAATGACATTTTTGCTATTTTTCACGATGTTCATTTTTTGCTTTTTGATAATGACCTAAGTAAGCACCGAAAGTATCTACAAAAAAGCATTTCACCTATTAGTTTACATTGTGTAATTATTTCCATCTCTATATGAAAAAATCGTATTTGTACTATAAAGAAATAAATAATTTTGTAATATCCTATTTTTGTGGGAAAAGACATCTGCTTATTAAAGAGTGAGGATGAAACAACGGCTTGGCACATACTCCGCTCTTCGTTCGCATCCCTAACATATGTAGTATATGGTTGACATTTGTCACATGAGATAGGGTCGCCTTCACGACTCGTTCTTGAGCTCAACATCTCGGCTGTGGAACGATTTGCGGCCTCTGTGTTTCACCGCTTCCTCTCCTCATAAAGATACTCCACACAGCATCCTCAAAGATGATATAAGCCCTGGGGGATTTTTTTCTCGGTCTTTTTTACATTAACTGCACACAGGCAAGGGCCTGTGTGCAGTTAATGTAAAAAAACCCTAATTTCATATCATGGTTCCGTGACTTGAAGTATTTTATTCATTCCGTCCTGTCTTTAGGAAAAAATTAGTCTTTTTAGGTTAAAATTTGTACATTTTTTAAATAGATCATCTTCTCGATGGACATTGAAGTTAATTAAATTGTTTTTCAAAAAGTAATGTTTGCCTTTGCATGAGTAGTCAATTAACACTTCGTTCATTCTCGTTAACTTCTCGCGCATTTTCCACATTTGCTACGGAATGTCTAATTGCTGGCATCTGCTAAATCCATTAAACAAATTAACACAGCATTGCAACACTTATTCTAGATTCTTGTTCTTCAGTGGAGCTGTTAATCATCTCAGTTTAAATAAATACGGATGCTGTATAACATTAATAATTACGAACATGTCTTTGTGAATATTTCTAATCTCTGGCGCTATTTTTGATCAACATTGGCACGATAAAAAAAATTAACGACGATATTAATAATAATTGGTGAACACTGTTTTGCTAGCTCGATTGGAAATCGGTCATCATAACACCTGACAGAAGACATCGATAGAAGATAATGCTAGTTTATCGATCCCATTATCTCACAAGATAAGCGGGTCTATTATGGTCTTGCTTATTTTTTCTTCCGTATCGATTCTGGTTAGTTGATGATGTGACTGTTCCAACCCTTTTGAAGTATCGTTTTCTAGAATCCTCAGCATTTTGTGTTGAACAATTTGTTGATATTAACCTTGTTTTTTTTTTGTTTTCCATGAAAATCTTCCTAAGTACAAAAACTGACTTCTTTGTCTTTTGTTATCATGAATTCCCATTTTTTGGTGCAGCAACTGTTTCAACTCCGTATTGTCTCACAAACTCTTTAAATAAAACTCCGGGGTCAACAAAACACTTTGGATTTACGTTGGTCACAATTTTGGTTGGTTACAATGAGCACGGATGGCTTTATCAGCAGGCGGTAAAAAAGATTCTGGGCCACGACCTTGTACAGTATTTATCTGCCAGTCTCAATCCCTGCATTATCGATATATTTATTTGATACCAGTGCCATATACGAGTAACCTAACTACCTACCATTTAGGATATCACAGCAACTTAGCTCAATCAACTATTTGTTTAATTTCTTTTGCATGCTGCATCATTCTTCCAAATATGATTAAGAAGTTGTTTCTAAGTTTTTGTTAGGTCTTAACAGATCTTTCAGAATTTTCATTTAAACATCATGAGTGATCATTTGTTCTTCTCTTTGTTTCAGCACTCTTGGCATCTTTAAGTCAACTGGATGGACGAAGGCAAGCTGCGATCCCTGCTTTGGATTATTCAAGATATGTCAAAAGGTAAAACAATGAAACCAAACACAGCCATTTGATTTTATCACCTTCGGTTCTGGATTATATAATGCTTTGCATAATGTTGCTGAACTAACAACAGAAGTAGAGAGTCTCTTAAACTTAAGTGTCTTCATCTTATACCTACTTTCGATAGTGAAAATTATAATACTAGATACAAGGCATCCAGAAAAAACACCTCATATCACGTCTTATCTCATAAGTAGTATCTCATTTATGGTTGGTTTCAAGAATTATTTTGATTTTTTTTCAGGTACGGATCTGCTCTAGAATGCGGTTCCTCGTATTGCAAAGACCTTGGCTATCGGGAGCATTTCCACTGTCTCGACTGCAGCGGAAGGGTCTTTTGCAAAAAGGAAGAGATGATCAGACATTTCAAGGTTGGTACCATTTCTACTATCGAATATTATCTAACACCCTTCTTTCTAGATGTATTGGAAGCACCGTACCAGTCTTCATAAGGATTTAAAATTCAATTTATACTAATTCCATTTAACTTTCATATGCCGTTTCTAACTATACCATCAATTCTATTACTTAACGCCTTAACGCTAATTTTAAATTTTGCTTTGTCATGAAGAATGGTTGTGAAAATAATAAGTACTAAAAAATATTTTGACAATTAAAAACCAAACAAGAAAAGGCCCATAAGGCAGCCTTGAGGGACTCCTGTTTTTGAATAATATCACAAGATATTTGATTTGGTGTTATTAATTTAGTATTTGTAATTGATTTTTAAAAGTTTTTCGAAATATATGTGGCTTTTATGTTAATAATTAAAGATGATTTATTTATTTTACAGTGGCACAAGAAAAGGGACGAGTCTTTGGCCCATGGGTTCATGCGCTATTCCCCCCTGGATGATTGCGGTGAGAGAGGACCTGGCTGTCCTCACAACAGAAGTCAGACCCACTACCACTGCATCCAGGATGGCTGCGATAAGGTAAACTAATCTACTACAGTGTGGAAGTTCTTCTTCCTTGTTCTTTTTTTTGTTGCTTTGGATTATGACTCCAACTTCCCTTCCTCCACTCCTCTCGGCCCTTGGAGAGCTACGGAAACCGATGTTCCGGACATAAGTAATATTTGATCACTTAAACACATCTTTGATTTTCTTCTACTTCTCCTGCCTTCCACTTTCCTAGTGACCATGAGTTTCTCTCGAGCTCTCGGTGTGGCGAGCAACATGTCCAAAATGTCTTAATTATTTTTTTTTAATTTTTAAAGAAGAATTAAAAAATATATTAACAGTGGGTTCATCAACTACACTAGTAGTAACAGAGATTGCCTTTTAAAGATGGCTTCATTAATGGTCTGAAGAAATGTATAGCAATGTGTACATCTCTTCTGAACCGTAGATGGTTCTTTCTGAGCATGGCTAAAAGAAAGTCTGCAGGATAGAAACACGGGCAGTAGCCATACTCCCCCGTATAGAGAAATCTCATGTGAAATTTCTTGTCAACTCTCTCCAACATGAGGGGATACTTAGGATATGCTGTAGGCAGACTATTGATATCCTATTATTGTGGATTCCTAGCTCTTTCATGGTAGATAGTCGAAGAGGTTCCAGTGTAGAGGTTATTTTCTCTCAAATTGACCTTTATTTTTTATTATTATTATATTTTTCTTCTTTACCTTTCTTCAATGTTCTGTTTGGTCATGGAATCATTTTAATCAACTGTTTATCTTCCTTAGGTCTACATCTCCACGTCCGACGTCCAGATGCACGCCAACTACCACCGCAAGGACTCCGCCATCCTCCAGGAGGGTTTCCAGAGGTTCAGGGCCACCGAGAGGTGCACCGCTCCCCACTGCGCTTTCCGAGGACAGAGAACCACCCACTTCCACTGCAGGCGACCAGGATGCAGATATACCTTCAAGAATAAGGCTGATATGGGTGAGGACACTGTTACACTTCGAACAATCATATTTTAATATCTACACTATACCTTCATAGTCTGGAAAACCCTGATTGGTAAGCAGTTGTAATGAAAGAAGAATGTTTCTAAGGAAGAACATTTTTTTGCCAAAAACGACTTGATATACAGGAAATGAGTTTACCCTTTGAGCTGGACCAAGCTAGAGACCTCTATTGCTTTTCAGACTAACTAAAGTCAACTCCAAAACCTTACAATCAATAACTTAAGAAATTAACCAAAAGATGGCGGCTATTAACTGTAACAATTGTTTTATGTACGCTCGGTAATGCATGCTTTAATGCTGAAGATGTCCTACGATATTGGGGAGGAATCGATTGAAGGCTGCTTGAACCTTCTCGTATGAATATCGCTTTGTTTGGGTACAGAGCATTCAATACGCTTGGTCCACATTCTTGGAATAATCTGCCATTGGTTTTTTTTATACCATTTTAAACCAATTACCAATACTAAATTAATAAGACAAAATTAAGTAGTTCATTTTGTTATAAAATAGGAGTCCCTCAAGGCTACCTTCTAGGCCCTTTTTTGTTTTTTAATTGTAATAATATTTTTAAGTATTTATATTTTTACCATCATGCTTCACGATAAAGCAACATCTAAATACTGTATAAGTAATTTAAAAACACACTGTTTTACAAAAACTACATACAAAAATCATCAACGTTTAGCACTGTAAACTGAACCATAATATGAGTAAAAAGTTGACCATTTAATATTATTATTAATAGCAAAGAAGTGAAAAAAGGTCACTCAGTGGTTGGAGCATGTTTATTATCCTTATGCCATACCTCCCGTATTACAATAGTCTCATAAAAAATTGAATCTTTTTGCTTATATCATGTTTTTAAAAATTAATTTACAGAAAAGCACAAAACTTATCACATCAAGGACGAGCAGCTAGCCCGGGATGGATTTAAAAAATATATGAAGAATGAACCATGTCCCTACAGAGATTGCAGGTAAACTATCACATATAATTCATCAATTCACAGCATCTCCAAAGATGATATAGGCCTTGAGGAAAATTATGTCTCACAGGGCCTCAAAATAAAATTTGAGAATGTTACATGGAAATAAATCAATATTTTTCTATGAACAAGAATCCAAATAAATCTAAACCTACTTAAGTCCACTTATAAATTCGTTGATCAAGTAAAAACAAAATAAGTTTTAGGTATAATGTAATACTGGTTTTTATCGAAGGTCTGAAAAAACTGGAAATATCATGTATGTTTTTATTTTATTCCAATTATCTGTTACCTAAACCTAGATTATTGCAAAACACATTCTAAATTGAATATTGAAAACAACAGTTTTTTCCAATGGTTAATTTACATAATATTTGTGAAGCAATTTTGTAGGTAGGTGTTTTTGATATGGTATGTACTGCCATCTGTGGAATGGTTATGAAGGTTTTACAATTTTTACATCTCCCTTCCTGCAGCCCCTTCCCTAACCAGCCTCAGAACTTCGCCCTGTTGGGTAGAGATAGTAGTTTTTCGAGTTTTAGACAGAGGGGAGTTCTAGAGAGAAAAAAAATAATCAATCATTATTGAAAAATCATCTCAATTCTACAGTTGTTCAGTATCGCCCTAGTGAAAGACCATAATTGAAACGTTGCTTAAAATGACAACAGCAGTTTTTAGTGACTAGATCTAAATGGAAAAGTACTTCCCAATATTTTTATGCCCCATTTCCCTCTCCCTCACTCCTTTCAGTCTCACAACATACTCATTTATCACTTATCACTTATCGCATTTAACTTATTGTTGACTATTTGTCACTTGGCTATTTGTCACTTGTCAATTGACACTTGGCTATTTGTCACTTGTCACTTGTCACTTGTCACTTGTCACTTGTCACTTGTCACTTGTCACTTGTCACTTGTCACTTGTCACTTGTCACTTGTCACTTGTCACTTGTCACTTGTCACTTGTCACTTGTCACTTGTCACTTGTCACTTGTCACTTGTTATTTGTCACCTGTCACTTATCACTTATCATTTATCATTATCACTTATCACTTGTCACTTATAACTTGTCACTTGTAGCTTGTCACTTATCAGTTATCATTATCACTTATCACTTTTCACTTATCACCTATCACTTATCACTTATCACTTGTCATTTATCGCTTATAAATTACTTATCACTTATCACTTGTAACTTGTCACTTGTCACTTGTCACTTGTCACTTGTCACTTGTAGCTTGTCACTTATCACTTATCATTATCACTTATAACTTATCACTTTTCACTTATCACTTGTAACTTGTAACTTGTCACTTGTCACGTGTCACTTGTCACTTGTCACTTGTCACTTATCACTGTCGCTTATTATTCATCACTTATCACTTCAGGTTCAGCAGGATGTGCAACCATATCCACTGCATCCGACCTCGCTGTAACTACGTGCTGCACTCATCAAGTCAGCTTTTCTCCCACAAGAGGAAGCATGAAAGGAAGGACCAGGAGTTAAACTACGGGTAAGTTTAGTATGCACATATATAGTCATTACAAATTTCAATAAAGACTTCACTTTAATAAGTTACATTTAATTAGATGACATAATTAAATTTTTTGCCTCTTCGAAAAGGTTACTTTACCTCTACCAATTTACCAACCGTGTTTTAGTAAAATGTCATATAATAAAGATGTGAAATAATCACAAATTTACACTTCAATTTAACTGCTTCAAAATTATTAATGTTTCATGTGCAGAAACACTTTGAGAGTAATATCTGTAATATATTGGTACAACTGTTTTATGGAGACCATAGACATAAGGAAACAATAGACCTGCCCATGAGGGTGAGGGGAAAACTATGTTGTGCGTAGCGGGGAGGTGTCTCATCTCCCTTTCAAGTGATTCGTCAATAAATGAATCTGACAGTACACAGGCAACTCACATTGTCCTATCAGTATCTATGTAGTCCTCAAAAATTAAATCTTCTTACAAATAAGTAGTCCTTTTTAAGATGACTTGCAAATTGCTGGCTGGATAAAAACCTTAACTGCAAATCACAAATCAAGTAAACAAAAGTTTGGGCTTGTTTCAAAAATCCAATATTTTGTAACACTATTTATTTAGACACTTTTACAAATGTGTTATAATTTACTCACCTCACTCATTTTTGCATTCATACCCGATGAAGAAAAGTCCCACATTGAAATGCACTGCAAATCGTTACCTTAATTTAGCAAACTTTACTTTTCTGTGCAGGGTCTGGTTATTTCAATGAGCGCTCTTCGACTGATATCAGAGTTTATTTAAAGCATTCTCGAAACCTCCTGGTGTCAAAATATGGTCACGTGGTTAGTCTCCAGCTTATCGAAATGATACCCAGATTTTACATTAGGGCAAGTCTATCCCTTTTGACTTCAGTTTTTCTATCTCTCAATTATTGTTATTTGTTTGTTATACAGAATACCATCCGCTGTGATGCACAGCTCCATGTTCCAACAGTCTCCTGAGGAACTGTCCATGAAAATGAAGCAGTCCTTATCTCCGAAGAGTGGCAGCCTCATGGGGGGGGACATGGATGACAACAACTCCATGGGGGGACTGTTCGGTCCTCCCCCCCTCATTCCCCTACAATCCCACCAGGATATGGGGGGAGATGTCTTGGAACATCAACAAAACTTGGTGAGATACGAAATTTTATTCATTTTTATATATATTTAAGTTACTACCTGGCTTTGAACATTATTCACAATCAATTGTTCTACCCTTGTTCTACCTTGATGCTCCAAGGAACTAGCATTATTGATCCCTTGGAACCAGCGCATATTATATTAGCCCAACATTTGTACACAATTGACATTTATATGAGAACGGGCATCATTTCTACGACTCATTCTTGAGTTCAACAGCTTGGCTGTGGAAGGATTTGCCAGCCACTGTGCTACTATGCTACTTCCTCTCCTCAAAAATACTTTCCAGACAGCCTCCCAAAGATAACAGGCTCTGAAAGAAATTATTTTCTTGTGCGAAATTATTTTATTTTCTTCTGTGGATTTAACATTAAAAAAAAAACTTCAAAACTCTACAAATAGATACCTATCTTCTAAGTTTCAACAAAGTTTTATTTATTGAGAGTTATATGGATATTTAAAAGTTCCATAGCTTACGATGAAGATTACATCTCAAGCTGAAAATAGATGTGTTGACCTGGAATTTCTAGATAAAGAGCAATTTCTGGCAAATTTGCGCAAATTTCATGACGCCGGAAACTTATTGTAAGAGAGTTTTTGTTGCTTTAGATATTGATTTTTGTAATTAGAGCATCCAAATCGAAAACGGAATACCCGGAAACCCCTATCGCTCCCGCCATTTTTTCCAAAGAACCAACTAACGAGGAGTGTGTTTCATCTTTGCAGAACCAGATGGTGGTAGAAGAGGTCTGTAGGAAGTATATCCACACCTTCAACGGAGGAGCTGACGAAGACGACAAATGCCAGAAGTGTTCTGCCTTCAATAAGCACTACCACTGCTTAGCTGAAGGTTGCAACATGGCTCACAGGTTAGTCCAACTTCTTTTATATCCATATCGCAAAAGTACATTGAAGCTAGTTGAAATTGTCGCTGTGAAGAAAATATCGTTTTTTCGACTTCTTGCCCAAAACAATAGAACTCGATTTTTCACATTCAACACCATTTTGTGTTTTTTGACAGTTGAAATGTTTGAATTCCTACTACTGCCAACATTTTTTTAGTAGGAAAACATTACTTGGTACAATGAAGAGCGCTAGCATAGAATTGAAAACAGACCAAATAAAATATCTAGGAATCATAATTGACCATAATCTCAAATAGGCACATCATATAAATCATATCACCAATAAACTCCTCAAAACAATACATCTTTTCCTAACCATAAGAAACATATACAAACTAAAACAAATGAAAACAATATATTTTGCACTCTGCCAATCTATAATAGAATCTTTGATTATATAAATGTCTAGATAGAGTGTTGCGCTGTAACTCCGAAAAAATAACGGGCCAGATTTGAAACGCTTGTGTGCGTAACACGCACACAAGTATAGGTAACTTATATTGTTAACGTAAAGCGCTCAACGTCACTGTAGGCGTGATGAGTGATACCAGCTCCCGAGTATTTCCCATAAAAGTGGGTAAAAAATATTTTTCGGTTTAGCGGGACCTATAATTCGTTTAATTTTGAATTCATTTAAGTAAGATAGTGTTCTACATATAATGATATAAATGAAAAGAAAATCATTGTTAAAAGAGATTTATTTTGTTTGATTATTTGGTAAATTTTGGGGATTGGTGTCCATGGCTATTACGAATAATTTTTAGAAAAAAACTTTAGATTCGCCTTAATCACTATAAAAGGAAACTTATTGCATCACGGCTGGCGGAAAATAATGCATTTTAATTTTCAACGTCGTTAACTAAAATTTCAATTCGCGAACCGAAACTATGACAGCCCGCCCGCCATTTTGTCACTGTCAAAATACGTTTTTGAATGGTTTGTTTGGCTACGCAGGGTTTGTGTAGCGGGCTTGTGTATGTTATCTTTACTTTAAAAAACAGCCTACGTTTTTGAATGGTTTATTTGGCTACGCAGGGTTTGTGTAGCGGGCTTGTGTATGTGATAAATGGTGGGCGGCAGCGGGCGGGCTGTCGAAGTGTCGGTCGGAAGTGAAATTTTATTTAACGACATTGAAAATTAAAATGCATTATTTTCCGTCTGCCGTGATGCAATAAGTTTCATTTTATAGTGATTAAGGCAAATCTAAAGTTTTTTTCTAAAAATTATTCGTAATAGACATGGATACTAATCCCCAAAAATTACCGATTATTTTTAAAAAATAAATAAGAAATACAGAAAATAAGAAAGATACATTCATAGACGCTGCCAACTGGCCGGCAGGTATCGTTGTGTCTAAATTAAAATTTTTATCATCATCAAATAAAGAAGGTGGCCCACATCCAGGTAAATCCCTAAAAATGGTAAAACTATCTTGTCACACTAAAAAAGACAATGCAACTTTTTAAAACTAAAGCTTTCGATAGTTATTATTTATTCTTAATGACCTTCCCTTTTAATTTGTTTTTTAAACAGTTTTCGTATAGATTTTACATCCCGGTTAATATTATCCAATTTTGTCTTATAGTGATATCTTAAGGCCAAATATTTTTCCACGGCCAAACTTATCAAATTAACTTGATGCAGAAGACCGTAAATCTGATCTGTTTTTACTTCGAAATAATTATCGGGAAAATTTAATTTGAATAACAGGCAACCCTGTAAACATGGCGTCAAAACATGGGGTCAAACGGCGTTGTCCTAAGACCAAATTACACTATTAAAACTGAATTGTTTCTTTAACTGAATGGTTATTTAAAGGTTATTAACCGATGATAGGTAACATTTTTAGTTGTTTTCAATCGTCCTATGTAATTCCTGCACACTGATATAGCGCAAATCGTCATTTTCAAATGTCACACAACACGTGTTTACCGTACAACGATAGTGTCGCCACTGAGCGGACAGGCCGAGCTTATATTCCAACTTTTGGCAGATATTTTTTTTGGCGCTTCGTCACTCGAGCGCTATATCTAGACATTTATATAATCAAAGAATAGAATATGGAATCATTATTTGGGGAGGAGCAACAAACTCAGCTATTGCTCATATGGAAACCACACAGAGAACCATCTTAAAGATTATACTAAAAAACACAGAATTACTGACACAGACCAAATATTCAACATGTTCGACGGACTTGATATACGACAATTATACATAAAAACACTTCTTAACTATATCTTTGACCAAAAACACAAACTCCAACAAACACAAACCATTAATAGACCAGTTAGACAAGCATACATACAAAATTTAAAAACACCGACGATAAACACAAGCTTTGGACAAAGACATCACAAATACCAGGCAATAAAAGCATTCAACCATCTTTCACTCGATTTAAAAAAAGAAGAAAACAAAAAACTTTTTACACTCAAAATTAAAAGATGGATTAAAGGCCAAAAAAGGCAACTTTACAAAAAAATCACAACATAAAAAAAAAAATAAAATAAAAACACATAGACATAAACACCATTGCAATTCTCACTAATATATAAAACGTTTCAATTTCACTATCGGTTTATATGTATCTATCCTATTTATATAGCTTTATTCTATTGTTTTATTTTACTCTATTTTGTTTTGCTCTATTTTATTTCTTTTAATTCTCATATGTTATTATTGAGTTTCTTTTTTCTTTAGTTTTTATTTTATATGTATCTTAAATTAAAAAAAAAATAAATAAATAAATCATATCAAACTGTAAAATGAGGTCCTCAGCACGGGTGCACCCAGTGAGGCCCACATTAGTCAAATATGTAACACACATGTATAAATCAGGTGAATCAAATAAAAAAAAATAAAAAAATAAAATAAAAATCTGCGATGCCCGGGTGGAATCTTGTATCTTAACCTCCAAACTTATATCCACCAACTAACCTAACCTATAAATGGTTCAATGCTCTGCAGGGAACTTGCCTGCACCACGTGGGTGTACACAGTGCAACCTAAGGTTTAAGTTTAGATGGAAGTCAACCTAACCTCAATGTTTAAATTTTGTTTTGCAGCTGTCACAGTACCATGGTGAAGCACTCGCTGGAGCACGAGCATCAGTGTCAGGTAACGGAGGCGTACTTCCAGACCTTTGGGCGCTCCAGTCCATGCGGCAGTTCCTCGTGCCATCACATCAGGGACCAGACACACTTCCACTGCACTTGGGTAAGCAGAGACTTCATTGACCCACACATTGATATATAATACATAACAGAATTTGCGTAACACAAACATTCGTGGGAATTTTGAACACGACTATAGTCACTTTCAAAACTTCATTTAATAGCATTCGTTTAAATTTATTAACCGTCGTAAAAAAAGTATATCGCGACTTTGAGTATTTGATTTTCTGTATAGAAAGTAGTTCTAGTATACTAGATTTGCGAGACATCTAGTGATTAACTGTGAAACTACTAAGTTAGCTTTGTGAATATCAAAGTTATGAATATGCAGGAATTTTTTAAATGATACTTAAACATGTTTTAAAATATCACTTCAAATTGGCCTCTTTTTGGCCAGTCTGCGCTCGCGGGTTTTTGCAAATTGGCAAAATTGTGGCCAAAGACACTGTGACTATAAATAAAATTATATCATATACTGACAAACTAACTCATTTCTTCTTCTTCCAGGAAAACTGCGGCTGCGTAATTCTTCCGTCTGAGGAGCAACCCTTCCGTCGTTTGGAGCACCACCGCCAGCACGCTCTCCTGTCCCCTCTGTCCCCCACCCTCGGCAGGCTTGCGCACGCTCTCGCCCCCAACCCGCTCTCGTCCCTCAACTCTAACCTACAAAACATCCCGCAAAACGCACTTAACCTCATTCCCACCACTTTCCAGAACCAGAACATTCCCCCGTCTATTCTGCAAAGTCTACCGCCGAGCTTACTCCAGAACTTACCTGCAAGCGTTTTACAGAGTCTTCCAGCTAACATTCTGCAGAGTCTACCTGCGAGTGTCCTGCAGAATCTTCCCGCTTCTGTTTTGCAGAATCTCAGTCCTAGTTTGCTGCAGAATTTGAATCCCAATCTGCTTCAGAGTTTGAATCCTGGTGGATCCATGAATCCCCAAGGACATATGGGTCCGGCCAGCTCTCTCGATGAGATGTTTAGTCGGAAGAGAGGAAGACCCCCAAAGAACCGAGTGGTGGAAGTATGGGCAGACCATGTAAGTGTATGTTTGTATTCGATACTTATTTTGGACTTTTTAAATTGTTATGTTATTAGATTGTATCATTTCTATCAGTCGCATTTTATTTTAAAAGCGACAGATGTCTCGTCTTTCAAAGCCGTGGTCCTCGGTCAATAAATACAAGGTCATACAATGACCACAAAATTGACAACCATCACCATTTTGAAATTTTGACATTTTGTACCCTTGGAATATAGAACACAAGAAATACCTTGTGGACGAAACTGTGTTTACAACATTCAAATGGGATAGAGATCTACAATGTGAGGAGAGTGTAAGCGAGACAGAGCACTAAATGGAACATTTATTTCCATTTAAATTTGTATGAGAGGCACTTGTTATCTTCTTTATTCTATGGTTCTATCTGACTCGGCAATGTTATGCGATAATGAACTCTAAAGTAGCGCACTCAGGAGCCCATTATGGCATGACATTGCTGTGTCAGATGGAACATTGCTATTCCAAGCAGTGATTTGTCAATGGTCACAGTTAAACACTGATTCCCGATCTGTATCAACTTTCGATCAAAATGTAAAAATCTGTTAATTAAAATGGTCATGTTGTTATTATGCTTGTCAACTGATCAAAAGCTTAAGTGGGCCGAGAACCGGTGACTAACAAGGACTGTTCAAATATCAAACATTCATAAGGGTGCTGGTTGTTAAATATGGTGGAGTTTAACACTTCAACCTTAGGTTATAAAATTAACGTGTCAACTATAATAAATGCGTTAAATAAGTATAATTAATTTAATTGTTGTGTTTGCAGGCAACTCCACAAGCCATCTTCACCTCCTTCAAACTACCAAAGAGTAATCAAATGACAATGCCTCAGTCCCCTCTTCCCCCTCCAGAAGAGTTTTCTGTAAGCATCAATATTCATAAATTTGTTTAGATTTTTTTCGATTTCACATTATTTTTTGGATATATTTTTCTATTTAACTCTGTGTGCGCCGGAGATACTAATGTCGTGTTTTGTTGTTGTATTTCTAGAAGATAAAATTCCACCACTTTGACGTGTACACGACGCCCGACGCTTGTGGTGCTCACCACCCCGCCTGTCAAATCCGTTCGTCCCGCGTACACATGCACTGCTCTCACTGCGCCTTCACGTCAGAAGATCATCCCTCCCTCGAAACACACAGCCGAGAAACGCACTCCGTTTCCCGCCTGCTCGAAGGCTTCGACTACTATCAGAACTCTGACGAATGCAATGTTTCCAAGTGCGTAAGATCCCAGATGCGAGCGCATTTCCATTGCAGCGTTGGGCAGTGCACCGGCATTATGACGCAGTATTCATCGCTTATCGGACACAAGCATAAGAATCCCGAAGCGGAGATGGATGTTGAAACATTAGTGAAGAAAGAGGAAGTGAGAGATTACTCGATGAAAGGAAGGGAAGCAGCTTTGGACGGGTTCCACGGAGGGAGTCTTGTGGTCAAGAGTGAGAGCGATGCAGATGCTAGTGTATCAGGTGAATATGTCTTATTATTATATATTTTTGTTAAAAATAACTATATATCGTATTCCAGTATTGTATCTTCTTGTATTTCTTCTTTGCCTCCATTTTAAACTGTTACAATTCACCACCATCAGTAAATTTTAGTAGTAAACTTAACTCTAGCTTCAAAATGTCTACATAACCTCAAATCGTCTATAATATCCCTAACATCATCTGAATAGTTAATGAAATCAACATTACCTACCTAATATCTCTTATGCTCAAATTGTTCACACAATCCTGGGATTCCTAGGCGTCTTTAACTACAACATTCCAATTAATGCAAAATAACTTTAGCTTCTATATTTCAATATAACCTCAAATTGTATACAATATTTAACAATAATTTGATTATATTTACAATATTTCAACATAATCTTACTATACTTCCAACATTCCAACATAACCCGATGGTTATCTGAGAGCTCCATTGTAACCCCTCATACTGATAAGTCATTCACTTACCACGTTACATTCAGGTTACCACGGGGCCATCATGCTATTAAAATATCTCATCATAACCTAAATTTATTTCCAATATTCCAATATAACCAATGGTTCTGAGAGCTCCATTGTAATATCTCTTACTGTTAGTCACTTATGAGAAAGTATTAGAAGCCACTACGGAGCCATTCGCGTATGCTATGTTTACAATACCTCAACATAATCTAAATTTATTTCCATTATTCCAACACACCTTAACTATATTTCCAATATTCCAATATAACAAACCAATGATTCTGAGACCTCCATTATAATCTCTCTTACTGATATGTGAGCCACTTACAAGAAAGTGTTAGGGGTTACCACGGAGCGCTATATACAATATCTCAACATAACCTAACTTTATTTGCAATATTCCAACATAACCTAACTTTGGCCTTCTGTTGCAGTAGTGAAAGCGGCGGGCACATTCTACCCGTCGTCCCACGAGCGCTCTAGCATATCACCTTCGTCTTCCCGGGGCCCCGGCCTGTGCCAACTGTGCCTGGCGCGGCCCCTCGAGAACCAGGGGATCTGCACACACATCCCTGCACAACAGTTTGAGGGCTCTATGGGATTAGCAGCCACCAAGGTAAGAATTTTAATCATATTAATTAAATAAGGAGTTCGCTTCAAAATAAAACAAAACCCATTTGCCTGGCCTTTGTATTGGCCAGAAAGATACGCGTCACCACATGTCACAAGTTTGAAGTTGAAACTTAAGCCGAAAACTTGAGCCGATGTTAGAATTTCAGCTGTGAGCTGTCACGTATTTTAGTTTAGATCATTTTAAACATGAATTCATGCAAGTATGCATGATTATTTATTCATTTAACAGCCTTAGAAAATCACACAAATCTGACAAGAGATCTCGCCCGAGATCTATCTCGATCTCACAGAACATAGAGAATCGCTCGGCTATTTATCTTCTGATTCATTCATGTTTTCCTAATATATGTAATATCCGCTCTTCCAGGAAACATTAGAGCGAGAATATCCTGAAATCTCCATTCTGCCGTCCACTGCTTCGTCTTCGCCGTCCCCATCTGCTCAGAGGCAAAGTCAGGGAACTCAGAGTTCACCACTTAATCAGGTAAAAAACCAAACATCATCATGAATTGTCCCCATTTAATTTTATTTTTTCTTTAATAAATTTGCTTGCTCAAATTCTCATTGCTTAAAACATATTGAACATTGTTGACTAAGAAGGAGGCAGCGCAACACGGCATAACACCCTAAAAACAAATAATGAAAATGAAAAAACACTATTCAAAAAAATAATGACGTTTGTACTCAATTGAAAGCGTAAAATATCGATATTTTGGCCATTTAGCTGCCAAAAGCCACCAGCAAATTTCATAGAAAATTCTTTTAAAATCATTCAGAGTAGCTACAATAATTAAAAAGAACATAGGTCCCGGAATTATATTGGCGCAAGCGATTCTGACCTTGTCTTTCATACAGTTTCTTTATACATAAGGGTTAAAATCGCATTTTATAAAAAAGCAAATTTTTTTTTGTGCCCGCCGGTGGCGAACCACAGATGAGAGGTTAATGCACTATTCCTCCCTTTGCAATGCTCCTTTAACGGGTAAATATCAATACCAAATGAATGTTATAAAAGCGCATTTGCCCGGAAAGCGAAAGGTCCTGGATTCGAGTTCCAGAGGTACAAATATCTTTTTCTGATTTTTCTGTTTCCAGATTTTCGATTGAGTTTCGCTAATAATGTTTTCATTTAATTGAATTTTATATTAATTTAATTTGATTGTTTCTCCAGACCCCATCTCGCGCCCAACAGCAGGCTGAGGGGCCTATGCGCCAAGCGGTGCACAGTCTCCTTCTGCAGCAGTACCTGGCACAGGCCGTGGGTAAACCCCCTTCACTGGATCACATCAAGTACCACGGCATGCCGCCTATGGGGCACAAGCAGCAGCTGCCATTCATGAGGTAATAATTTCCTTTAATACTTTCTGCTACCCCGATACACGATTTTTTGTTAAATTGAGTTACGAATAACATGTCAATATTAGAGAATCACCTGGTACCACCACAGTAAGCGGATAATGTTGCCTTGCTTGTGTCATGATGGTGGACTTAGCCAGATGAGGATTGAATCACGACACCTGTGTGGGACCTAAATGCAATGTCAACGCAGCCACTTTAAAATTTCCTAGCATTAACCTTTTCTACGCGTCAAAAATATGTGTCACTTCGTTCACACGCGGGGCTATTTATCATTAATCTAATTTATGGCTTTAAAAAATAATCACGCATGGATTTTAATATTTGTTTTAAAAAATAAATCACTTATGTCTTGAAGTATTTTTTCAAGTGTAAATAAACATTCCGATTATCAATGGGACTCCATAAATCTTCGACGCTTATCTCAGTAGTGTAATGAATATGTTTGGATCGGGCAGCCATATTAATATCTCAAGGTCAACACAATAAGCACGTCAACATACCGGAGTACAGCTCTTCAACTGTGGTGCGATGTCTCGATTGGCTAGATGCATGAAATATTGACACACTTAAAAAGGGTCGTATAATAAAAACAACTGCAGCTTCGCAATTGTTATCTTCGTCACTTTCACCAAGTTCGAAATCTAAATCTATTTGCACTAATTATTTCGTCGTCATTAAGACTACAACCCGACATTTTGTATGTTGGTGAATAAAAATAATTTCTAATATTTAATTAAATGAACACAATATTAGCGAAACTCTATCGAAATCTGGAGACAGAAAAATCAGAAAAGATATTGGCTCCGCTGGGACAAGCGGAGCCAATATCTTTTCTGATTTTTCTGTCTCCTGATTTCGATTGAGTTTTGCTAATATTGTGTTCGTTTAATTAAATATTATAATTTGAGATTTTACTCATAAAGTTTAAAAAATTAAAAAAAAAAAAAAAAAAATTTCAATTATTGATAAAAAAAGTCTACAACTTTTCGTAAAGAGTTATAAAATCACTACACTTGATTGTCAACTAAAAACACTCTTAATCACTTATTTTTATTTGAAACCACGGTTTGAAAGTATCTTTAGTACATTTATAAAAAAACTTATTTTTAAATATGATAAATCAGATAAATGTCCACAGTAATCACGATAGTTCGCATCAACGAAAAAAGCAAACAATAATTCGATATGATAATGTATTACTCGGCGAGCGTCTTCGCTTGAGAATCTTACGAGTGCTTATGAGAGGCGCCTGCGCAATAGCGTGTGAAAAGACACGGCAAGAATTCAAACTGATTCAATTTTCGCTCTGAGTTGGGAGGTCCCTTCAAATCTCTGTAACTCTGATTAGGATACGTATTACGGAAAATATCGCAAGATGTCAGTAGGGTAAAGATTTGAGAATTTTTAGGAGTATAAATTTTACCATATTCAAGTATGTTTCGTATTCTTAACGCCGGAGAAACTTCGCGGCGCACAGACTCGCCGCCCACGTACAGGGCATGTACGGGGCGGCGCTGTGTTGCGCTTCCCGCAGGGAAAGGGTTAATATTATATTACATAACACCAGTGGTTTTATTTAAATAATAGAATGACTAACTTCACTTACTTTCCTAAATGCTCACCTAAATGAAATCTCCATTGTTTTACTTTGGTTTCAAGTTACTCTTAAATTATCCAATCCTTAAATATTTAATGTGAATATTTCTGTCCTTAGATCACCGTTTCCCCTCTACCCCGGCATGATGTACCCTCCAGAGCTCCTGATGGAACAGTCCGGCCTAATGGGCTCTCAACAGTCCATGGCTTCCTCCTCGGCGATCAAGATTGAAAAGGATGTTGATCTTATTAATAAGAGGTAAGAATAACTCACAACTTCATCAATAACTGGTAAATCGAGGAACTGGATCCAATAATAACTTAAACAAGCTGTTTTTGCTCCCATAGCCGTTCTGATATCTCATCTTATCTACCATGTAAATATTATTTCTATAGGTTTTACACAGACTTTTTCTACATTTCTAAAAGCTTTTAACTCATTTTACCCAAAACTACAATCATTTTCATCATAACTTGGTATTGCATCCAGTTCCTCAATTGATTAAGTACTGAATATTTTATAATGAAATCTGAAATTTTGTATGATAGATTAAGACTATGTAATGTTATGAACTCTGACGGCATGTATATCATTAAAACAATGTATTGTAAAGAACTCTGAAGTCATGTGTGTATATCATTAAAACTATGTTTTGTTATGCACTCTGAAGTCATGTACATCATTAAAACTATGTTTTGTAAGGCACTCTGAAGTATGCACATCATTAAAACTATGTTTTGTAATGAACTCTGAAGTCATGTAAATCATTTAAACCATATATGTATATGTATTGGAATTAACTCTGAAGTCATGTATATCATTAAAACTATGTATTGCAATGACCTCTGCAGTGATATCATTAAAACTATGTATGTAGTAAGTATTGTAATGAACTCTGAAGTCATGCATATCATTAAAACTATGTATTGTAATGAACTCTGAAGTCATGTAGTCTTGTACATCATTAAAACTATGTATTGTAATGAACTGTGAAGTCATGTACATCATTAAAACTATGTTTTGTAATGAACTCTGAAGTAATGTGTATCAGGTGATTTAGTGAAATTCTATGAATCATATATATATATATATATATATATACATCCCGCTATCATTTCTGCGTCCTTTCATCAGATTGACATTACTGCGTCTACCTGAAGGACTTGATTTTACATAGTTCTAACTAAAGTATATACTATCTTTTCAGTGTTTGATTGTAGTTAGGTATTTAAATTTTTGAAAAACATTAATTTAAAAATATACAAAACGATAAAAACGCCCTTTAGCGTTCCACCAATCTGAACTCCTTTCATATTCAATGCAGAGAGGCATCCTGCGTATATTTACTTTAATTTGGTCCACAATGAAGCGTCCAATTATATATTCATTTTCATGTTGACGACAAACCGACGTCTTGCGACGTTGCCGCTTATTTGTTCAAGTTTTTGGTTGAACGACTGTATAGGTATTTATAGAATATGAAGGCGACAATATGTCTGGCCCATACGTCGCGGACTCTAATCAACCCGGCGCGGCGGCAATGCCCACGTAAAATTTATTAAATTGGTATGAGATTTTTTGAGACTTATCATTCAGAATTAAAACGTTGCTTGAAGTGTGATTTGTTATTTTTAGTGACTAGATCTATATTGCTGGGATCTTCCTTTGCTTCCTCTTTTCTCCATTTTGATTTCGCATCAGACAGTGATTACCATATTTTGGCTATATCAGTGGACTCCTGTATGGTTTTCTCATCAAAAACAGTTTTTTCATGTTAATTTTAAAGAATGAACTCTAGATATAAGTGCTTAATTATTACTACAACACGATTATCAGTAGAAATATTATGTGACCTATTAATTATAAAGAAGCCGCAGACTTCGCAAAGAGTCAAATTGGGAGGCGGTATGGGTACCGCTGCCCCGGGAACCATTTATTGGATAACCAACACCTCTGCCATAGGTCACCCCAAGTGGTTCGCTACGTTTGGTGAATTAGCGAGGGTGCCCTATAATGTGTAATGCTCATGTGGTGAGGTTTGTCTGGGTCTTGGCAACGGATGCGTCTGCCCACCAGCTACATAGAAGGCCGGTTCGGGAGAGAATGGTTGAGGGAGTCCCTTTGATTTTCCAGCCGTATTCTCTCGAAACATCGCTTTGCACCGCAGTGGGAGGGATGGATTCATACCCGTCACTCCTATTATGTCCGTCACTCCTGGACATACTGATCCCCAGATTCCTACCCACCGCTAGTATCCTTTTCCTTCCCAGAACTTCCTCTCCTTCTTCACCTAAAAAGTCCCTCCCAACAGCATCCCCAAAAATGACATAGGCCCTGAGAGGAATTATGTTAATAATTAATGAAAAATTAAATTAGAATTATAATTAGTTAAATATATATAGCGTCCCACCGAAACAGACCTTTCCACCGAAACCGAATCTTCGGTGTCTGTCTCAGTTTCGGCCGAAACCGAAACTTTTTTAGAATTGTTAAAAATCGATTGAATACTGTTATTTGGCTTATTTTTTTATAAATTTGGTTTGTTTTATAGAAGTAATTCTTTTTTCACATACTTAAATTATTGTTTTTATTTATTTATTTAATTTAACACGTGTTAACTGTCGGAATAAGTGTACAAAATAAGCCAAATAACAGTAAACAACCGATTTTTAACATGTCTAAAAAAGTTTCGGTTTCTAAAACCGAAACTGATGCCAAAACTAGATTTTTTTGCCAAAACTTGCCGAAACCGAAACCGAACCTTCGGTCGGTCACTAATTATTTATATTTTTTTTATTATTTTGAATAATATTATAGACCGGTCAGTGGTTGAGTGGGCATCGCGTTTGGGTCCCACCCAGGCGTTTCGTGTTTGATTCCTCGGTTGACTAAGTCCTCCGTCGTGACTCAAGCAACATTTTCGGCTTACTGTGGTGGTAGTGGGAGATTTTCAAATATTGTCGGGTTATTCGTTAACCCGGAAATGTTTATCTTTCATTACAAAAAAAAATTTCGTTCACGGGAGAAACAATTTTAGGGGTTTTAGTGGCTTAGGTTTTTAACAACTAAATTATATGATAAATCCTTTAAAGGAAAGGGGAAAATAGAAAAGCGAAAGCATAAAACTGTCTAAACAAATAATATAATATGACTTCGGATAATAAGTAAATATTATGTAATAATAAATGACACTGTCCTTTGCAGAGAGGACCCCCAAAGAACTCGATCTTGGCACACACTCCTTGCCTCAATCACGTTAACTTTTAAAGCTCTCTAAAAATATATATATATTATTCTTGAATATAATATCTAGACATTCCCCGTGCTGAAAAAAAAAAAAAAATTCCCTCCATGCAAAAAAATCAGAAAATATGCTCCAAAAATTATTATAAACACATTGTTTTCAGTTATTTTACAAATTATATGTATGAAAAAATTCACAGTGTTTTTTTTAAATGCTGTTTAAGACAACCCCCATGACATTTTTGCTCTATTTTAAACGAGTCGTGTTTTGTTAAACATTTTCACAATTTTTGCATCGACTTCGTCGCTTTAAATAAAAGCGCGCTCCTCTAGCACTCGTAATTTCATATCTCTCCATCTTCTTCTTTTTGAGCCCGGTTGCGGCTCCTTACGTGCTAACTTTTGAGTGTCTGATTGTAGCCAGTCTATTTATGCCAGTTCTGAAGAATGAATTCTAAACATAAGAGGATTGAAAAAAAAATTGTCCAATGATATCAGATAATAATTAAAAGGGTTAATATTACTTCAACATTTTATCGGATGTACCATCAAGAGTTGTACGGTGTACACTTAGTGTACTGGTTCATGAACTTGACCTAATAATGAAAATTTTGTTTGTATTATATATATTATAAACAAATACATCACATCCAAACACTTGAAATGTGGTTCCTAGAACTCTATAATGGATTAGGAGGCCCGTTACGTAACAAGGGATTCATTCATTAATTTTGTCTTCTGGAATATTGCCGATTACTCTAATGAACGGTTCATGCCATTAAAAAGATAACGTTTTTAATCTACATTTTTGACAGCAGTGCAATATCTCTCAACGACAGCGGATACCTACTTATCGAGGACATCAATCGCACCTACTGTGAAATTCATCGTGTTCTACATTGCCGGTATCCGTGGTCGAGGTGTAAGGCTCTCGAATTGCAATCAGGAGGACACGGGTTCAAATCTCAAAGTCTTTCAAATCTACCTTCAATCCCGCAGCATGAATAGGTACCCCAATTGGGGATGCCATAGACTCACTGGCTCCATTGGATGAATGGTGGTCTTACACCAGAACGAACTGAAATTATCATCTTCTCTAGAAGAAGTCACAAATATAGCTACTAATACAATAACATATTTTAATTAATAAATTTTTGTAATAATATACGTATTAAATCAAATAAAATTTTATGAGCTCACGCCGGGATTTGAACCCGAAACCTCCGGATTGCTAATAGAGAGCTTTGCCCTCGACCGCGGAGGTCGTTATTTCCTGTCTTTAGGTTTTCTTGCACGTCTAAATTAAATGGAACCGGGTCTTTTCCCTATCATTACACACTTCACGTTAAAAAAATGTACCAATATTTTTAGTTGATTAAAATCGCCAATAGCCAATTCTAGTAGTTTTTCTCGATTAGTCTCTGAAGTTCACCTGAACGTTTTCGGTTAAGTAGGAGAATTTTGAAAAATACAATTTCTATCATTAGAAATATGCCAGAATACAGCATCACGTGCCTTGATTTTTAAATGTTAATCTAGCAATGAATTTCAACACGTTTTTCGAGTAAGAAGAAAAGTAACGTGTCACATAGCACTCTCCTTAGGGTGAATTGCCATAAACAAAAAAAAAGAAAAGTAACAGTTTTCAAATTACTTGCAGCTTTGGCAGATTGGGTAATTATTACTACAACACCATTATCGGTAGAAATATTACGTCTTTTGCGAATCTTATAACAAAATTATAATTAATTCAATTTGGGAGGCGGGTGTGGGAACAGCCGCCGCAGGAACCTTTTATAGGATAACAAACACCTCTGCCACAGGTCATCCCAAGTGGTTAACTACGTTTGGTGACTTAGCAGGGGTGCCCGGGTTAATGGGGTGAGGTTTTTCCGGATCTTGTTAGCGGATGCGTCTGCCCACCAGCTGCATGGCAGGCCAAGTCGGGAGAGATCGGTTGAGAGAGCGTCTTTGACTGTCACTCCTAGAGACATTGACCCCTAGATTCCTACCCAACCCCAATACCATTTTCCTTCCCAGAACTTCCTCTCCTTCTTTTTCTAAGAAGGCCTCTGTGTTTCCTCCTTCCTACAACATGGGTCTCTTCAAGACCAATGTTCATTCCTTCCTCTCCTCAAAAAGACCCTCCACACAGCATTCCAGATGACATAGACCCTGAGGGAAATTATTTTCCTCAGGGCCTCCTGTATGGAGTTAATGTAAAAAAAGACCCTCCACACAGCATCCCCAAAGATGACATAGGTCCTGAGGGGAATTATTTTCCCCCCAGGGCCTCCTGTGTTGTGCTAATGTAAAATTATATGTTAAATCTCTCAAAAGGAAAATCGAAAGCATAAAACTGTGTAAACAAATAAAATAACATGCCTTTAATAATAAATAAATATTATCTCACAAAAACTAACCAACCCGCTGTTTCCTCGCAGGGGTTCGCAGAGACGACCGCCAAACAACTCGGTCTGTGCATATGTCATAGTCAAAGGTCTGTATGCAGTCTCTTCGCGGAATGACTGGTATATCGGGCTAACCCCGAAATAAATTCCAATGTCGGCCTTTGATTAAAGTATTTTTAGCCAAACCTAGAAGTTCCTAACTTTTTCACTTTTTCGTCAAACATCGAAATTTCATTAAATTGAGTTTTGACGTTTGCCTGACCAAATTAGTTTCTCCTAGGTTTGACGAAAATTCCTTAGTCAGTGGCCGAAAAACTTCATTTGTTTGGGCTTTGACTAAGACTTCAAGTCAGACCTGAGGATTGACTAGTCAAATCTAGGAGCGCCGGAGCTTCGAGAATTGATTATATCATACACACTCCTTGCCTCATTCACATCCATACATCGCTCTTTCATTCTGTCTTTCGACATTACTCGAGAATTCGGTTTACTCAATCATGCCATGTCTTTCTCGGGCATCCCCGAATTTTTCTACCATTCAAGTTCACGTCATATGTACATATAATCTCTTTACAACCTATCTTTAGATCATTGGCTCTACATGCCCAAACCATCTAAGATTCCTATTATTATCTCATTACACTCATCAGTCTTGCATTCTCTGTGAATCTCCAAATATTTCACATATATTTTTTACTGTCAAATCAGTCATAAATTGAAGAAAAAATTGTTTAATTTATTCTAGTTATTTGTAGTAAGTTTTCAAATTAAGAACTTTGATTTTATCTTGTTTAATAATAATAGAGTGGCTTGGCACACGATTAAGCATTGTAGGAATTTATAATCATGGATAAGAAAATATCTAATATTTGTTTAAAAATAGTAATATAAAAAAATTAAGTTGCTGATATATTTGCCGTACAATAATAATATAATCAAAAGCTAAATTTGAATGAAATCATTTCTTTTGTTATCCTGATTGCAATGTGCGATGTTTTTACTGTGAATGATCTGTATCAGAAGAAACGCTATTAAAAAGCGATGTTGCCAAATGTAGGAGTTGCGATACGCGAGTCAATAAAAGCCAATAAAAACGTATATTATGCTAAAAATATACGCTGGTCTACTACAGCGCCACGGCTCGCCGCTCGGTGACAAAACACTGAACTAAAATAGCATATTTCAGTTGATTTAGGTACCAAAACTGCGTCTGGCTTATTTTCGTTTTTGGACTGTATGAGGGTAGAGGAGTGGGGAAAACTTGAAATTACATGTGTTCGATCCTGCGTCCGTATACCGGACGCAGAATGACGGTCGGACGCAGGATTGAATGAAAGTGGACCATTAGAAGACGCAGCAATGATAGCGGGATGTATATATATATATATATATATATATATATAATATCCAAATCATTGTGTATCGTTAAATCTGTTTACTAATAATATTGTGACACTTTCAGGGTTCACCAAGTTCGGAGTACCACCAACATGCGCATGCTGAAGGATGAACCAATTCCCGAAGGTTATCTGAGATTCCGTTTCAATGAAGACTGCGCCTATCAACATTGTGGCTACAGGTAAAAACATATTTACGTGCAGTGGCGGCTCGTGACTTTTGGGTGTGCTAGGGTGCTAATGTTAAAAAAATGGTATCATGGTTGTTGTCGTATGCGAAAAATATATTTTCTTTTTTTTCAAAAATCGGTGTTTTGTATGAAGAATTTTCAGGAAATCGGTGCGGCGCACCGCCAAACTGAAACATTCTGAAATTTTTCATACAATAAACTGATTTTCAAAAAAAAAAAAAATTTTTTTTTCGGCTACAACAACATCAATAATGCCATTTTTTTAGTATCAGCACTCTAGCACACCCAAAAGTCACGAGCCGCCACTGTTTACGTGTATTATTTCTTACTCTTGGTAAGCACGGTCCTGGTAGGAAAACATCAAAGAATAAAGAATATAACACTAGAAATGCCTTCTGTACGTGCCACAACTTAGTACCTTTTGGTTCTAGACCTTTTAGCAATAAGAGTCTGTTTCTCTTACACTTGCCTGAAATAGTATATCGCCATCCCAATTGAATTTCGTAATCATGGTAAAACACAGTTTTGTATGGAAATGTAGGCTGAAATCAGGCCTATAATTGGATCACAACACACGCCCACAAGGGACTACTTAACCACTGGAGCGACTTTTGCCATTTATTGGCACCATTTTAAATGTCTCCGATTGCTTTTCGGATAAAAAAAGCCCATTATCTCTTGATTTGGAAATTTTTTTTTTTAAATATTTGTAGCTCCCATGTTTGTTATTTTGGACTTAAAACGAAGCTATTGAAATGCTTTATCTATTATGACCATAGATGTCGCAAATCCGAACTTTGTAGACTATTTTAGAACGATGTTAAAAATAAAATTTTAAAATATTTTTTTCACGCAGAATTTCTGATCAGCTGTTTATGGTTAAAATTGAGTCCCTTTTCCATAGATATGCACTTTTTTATTATCAACTATACCACAGACAACGTACAGAAATCGAAAATATTTTATGTTGACTCGAATAAGTACCTCTCATGGCAGTTTCAAAGTAACAATCACGTAGGATTCGCGCGGTTATAAACTTTATGATTTTTTTATATTTTTTTTACAAATCCTACAAATATGAGATAAACGGTAAATGACAGATTAATTTGTTGGCTATAATAGCACTATAATAAATTTTTATGTTTCCATGTTAAAATTCTAAGGTATGATTTTTTTAATGTTTGCGCAAAATTTTAAAAATGATCTTCCAGAAATCTCGAGCAATCGAGGCAAATTTATTTATTTGGCGTGATCGCCTCAGTGGTTATTCTATTGTTAACATATGTACATTTTTTTTAATTCAATGGAAAGTCCTGCTGAAACATCTATTTGCCCCATTAGGACAATACTTCAACAATTCTTGAATTGTTTGAAAACTCGGCTATCATGGAGACCATTCACTTGTGTTCCCAATAGTTATCTTCATCACCAACACAGTCTAGACTATTTTATCTCCCAGCCTGCAGGATTAACTTGTCAATGTTCTAGCCAGTGGGGAAGGCAGTTTTAATGTTGAATAAAATCAATTCAGACATCGACAACTTGTTTTGTTTGAGAGCTTTATTTGTTTGTTTATTAATTGATGTGTTTGATTTATAGGGAACACCAGACGCATTTCCACTGCACGCGTCGTGACTGCGGATACTCCTTCTGTGACAAGACGCGCTTTGTGCAGCACACTGCGCGTCACGAGCGTCTGGACACTCTCATGGGCGGGGACTTCCAGCAGTACAGGGCTAACGTCTTCTGCGGCCGACAAGACTGCGCTCACGCCAGCAACTTCGGTAAGTGATCGTTACAACATCATAACAAGCAATGATGAAATCTTCAACAATCTTAAAATTGTGTCCATTAAACAACTATTTATTCTAAAACAAAACTCCTATACACTCGTAAATTCAAAACACAAGAAATGGCAATAAAACGCAGATTGGAAACATTAGATCTAAGAGTCAAAAACATATCCATTAAGCATCTACGAATGCAATATTTTTGGACTAAAAGGCTTCTATACTATACAATGGTACTAAAGTCTACAACAAAATCCCAACAACATTATAACATTGGAAAATCTAAAAAACACAAAATTATAACATTTAAAACTCAAATAAAAAACAATACACACGGAGATCAGAAATAGAAATCATACTGACACCAAATACAGACTGAAACCACTCAACCATATTACAAAAACACTACATAACAATGCATTTATAATTCACTGATTAAGATGTTGACATGTTCTAATGTAGCAATGTCATCAAATGGTCAGCATCAGTAGCGTAGCTAGCATGGGTGGCACCCGGGGCGGATGGCACCCTCCGGGGCGTGGTGTCACCCCCCCCCCTAGAAAAAATACCCCTACTCGAGAAAAAAATTCAAAACGCTAATTTCGACTTGATAAAATTGGACCATCCTGGTGGGGGTGGCTAGAGAATTTCATATTTCTCCAAAAATATAGGCTTTGTACGCCTATAAAAAGACCTAGACACAAAATTCGAGGCACTCCACGGGGAACATATAGACAGAACATGAAAGAAAATAACAGACCGTGTTCATGTATACAATACTTTGGCAATATCCTTCGTAAATTTTTTTTCCACGATCGAGTGTCACCCCCCTGTCGGGTGGCATCCGGGGCGGTCCGCCCCCCCCTTCGCTACGCCACTGGTCAGCACCATTTAGTATATTTTTTTTGACATATGAAAGGTCCCCTTTAAATGCTCATTTTATGCCCATTTCAGCTTTTGAATAAAATTGTGATCAATAGAAAATCACCACTGTCACGTTGTTATGCTCGTCAGCTGAACATAATTTGATAAAAAGCAAAAGAAAACAGTTTCTAACTCATCAATATGCAATTTATCTTTACTGAATCTAACCTAACCTAACTTATTGGTCTTTCTGTTTAGGTGCCAGCCAGAACAAGGCGTCTCATTTCCACTGCCTGAAGTGTGAGTTCGTCTGCACTGATACCAACAAGGTGGTAGCCCACCGTCGTCAGCACCAGAAGATGGACTCCATCCAGGCCGCTGGCTTTGACAAATTTCCTCCCAGCAAAGGTAAATATCTCCGTATTCTATAACCTACTACTGGCATGTTTGTGTATTTTTCTACTGCCATTCCGAAAGCTGATAATCATTATGTCTACACATTTAATAAAAATACAACTTGTTGAGTAAGAACATGCAAAAGCGGCAATCAACACAGTTGTTGATACCTGGAAAAAAGAAACATTTCAAAAAATATAACTTTTAAAGCAGCAAACTAACTTAGACTTCAAAAGTGTATTGAAACAATAGAAAGGAAAAAAAAACTGTTTTAAGCCGGGTACAGATTGCTGTAACGTAACATGCAATTTAACATGAAAGGAACATTTCATAAGTGTGGATGCAGCGCGCACACGAACCGAGCATGTACCTACTCGCATCTGTTTCCGGCATGCGCGCGGTGAACATAGTTCAGTCTGCCGAGAACAAGTCCTCCATTGTTCGCGCGCGTTCTGCAGTATAGACACAAACAATCCGTCCACACTGACGCTCTGTTCGTGCGCGTAGTGTGCACGGTTCGTGCGCGCAAGGCGTCCACACTATGGGAATTCTGTTACATTGCATGATACATTGCGACAATGTGGACGGCAAATTCTTTCATTGCGTGTCACATTGCATGTTACGTTACAGCTATCTGTACCCGGCTTCAGATAAAATTGAAATCATCAGGCTTTTGAAAGACGCTCGCAATTTGTTCAAAAAATACCAACGAGAAAGAAAACAGATAATTATAATAGTTGAAAGCTCAATATCGGAGCCAATTATTAATAAATTTCAAGTCTTCAATGTACAGAAACTTTATTCAAAAAATATTTTATTTAAACTGAAAAAAAACATATATGTATACTCCACTGCCCAACATAAATACTCAACCAGGGCAGTAAGCAATAACATCCTGGTTACTCCCAGTTTGAACACATCTTTTGGACAGAGAAATAATAAATTCCATGCTATGAAATTATACAATGCTCTACCAGATCAAATCAAAAATATAAAGGAAATGAATATATTTAAAACAAAAGTAAAAACATGACTAAGAGATCAAAGTGATAATAAAATTACAAACATCATGAAGACGATATAAAGACAATCCATAACCAAATACAAATATTTTAAAAAACTACAGGCCACCTCAGAACAGGAAATCCTAGTGAGGAGGTCTGTGAAAAAAAAAAGAATCTATACTTATACTATACATTATACATACATGTACAAACCTTGCTATTGAAACTAATAATAATAATAATAAATAAAACTAAAAAATATTTTGGTGTACCTCAAGGATCATTCTTAGGTCCAATTTTATTTATAATTTTACATAAATTTAAAATACCGGCATTATCGCTTTCAGGCAACAAGAGTTAATATTGAATTTGATTCTAATTTCTGACTTGTTCTTTACAGCTTGCGGATTCGATCCCCAGTGCATCCATTCTAAGAAACAGACTCACTACCACTGCCTCCAGTGCGGATTTGCTGTCCTTGGACTGTCTCAGATGACTTCCCACAAGTATAGACACCAAGAGAACTCTCATGGAGGTGCAGGAACCAGCGGCACTTAGAAAATTCTGTTAAACATTGGAGGAGAATGAAAATATTTAATTATGAATCTCGCAGAAAAATTCTGAAAATCAATTAAATTGAATATCAGAGATGGAAATAATTGGAGACAGCACAAGAAAAAACCAATTTAAATTTGAAGACGGTGGTTTTAATATTATTGTAGATAAAAATTGTGAAGTTCATATTGTAAAATCATATCAAAAACTACTCTTTTCAAGCAATATGAGTGTAAATTTGTTTTATTTCTAAAAGCTACTGTATATAGATTTGAAATAATATTATAGATATTTTACATATCCACCGATTTGTGTGAAAGAATTTGATTTTTGAAATTATTTTTGTACATTTTTAAAATTTTCAAAAAGTGTTTTGAAAAAGAATTTGGGCACAAAGTTGGTAGAGAAAAAGCATTTTGAAATGTTTGTAGGACAAATTTAAAGTATTAGTGACTTTTATGAATTTACTGTAAAATAGTACCTCCATTAATTTTATAATATTTATTTTATTTAAAATAAATAAATAAACAGGGAAAAATATTAATAGTTTAGTTTGTAAAGTGTTTTAACAACAAAGACAATTATTATTAAGCAATAAATAAATTATTTGACCAAGTGTTCTTTGAAATCCTTTACTTTGAGCGAATTGTAAAATTTTTAACTGCATTAGAATTTGCAGAAAAGTTGCAAATCTTTTTTTGATATAATAAGTCATGTAAATAAGTAATTTAAAGTTTTATTAGTTTTAACGTTTTATGAAAATGGTTCTTTTAGCATTGTTTTATAATTGTAAATACATTTAATTAAATATTGTAAATATACATTTAAAATATTATTTGTCATTAAATTTGTTTTAAATAATTTTAAAAATTTCTAATTTGATTCGTTTCTATTTACAATTATCATATTGTGAGTGTAAACTTTTGTAAATATTTTAATTGTAAGTTTTTGATTAAAAGATTATAAAATTATTATTTTTAAAAGCACATAATTTTAGGTAATAATTATTGTGAACCCTATAGTGCCTACTTAAGTGTTAAAAAATGTTGCCGTTTCGAACAAAATGAAGTCTAAAGCCCCGTTTATAATAGGAATAGTCCGTAATCCATATTCGATAAGCCCTAGGCCGTAGAAGCTGGAAGATAGGAAACCTGTGTGTCCTTTAATAATCCGGTATTTTTTTTCACAACCGAAAAGATGGTTCAACTTTATCTTTTACGGTTACGGATTGCAGAAAACTTAGATATATGCTGACATTTGTGTATTTTCGATCGATAATCTATGGCTATGGTATCTACTATTCAGTTTAGTTGGACAATAATTTTATGAACAAATATTTATGCGGATTTAATAGATATTTTACCGAAATCGCTGAAGGCGTAAATGATCTAATATTTAAAAATGAATTTATATGATGCGGAATTGATTTCTTGGGTCGAACAATTTCTTCATTTATGTGACAAGAAAGAAAAAGATTATAAAGACAGAAATGCCGTAAAAACTCCGGGTTATTTATTGGTGTTTTTCGTCAACTCTGCGTCTCCATATGCAGTTTATGCTAGCCCCAGAATTGACAAAAACATTACACATGCAACAATATCTGACGAATCCATCGTTTCAATATTTATTTATATAAAACAAAGTAGAATATACTGTCGGTTGACAGTTGACATATACGAGTGACAGCGGTATAGTCACTTCTATGGATGTATTCTATTCTATTCCTATTCCATTTATAAACGACGTTCTAAAATATTACGGATAAACGGATTACGGCACCGGCCTATTCTTATCACTTATTCCTATTATAAACGGGGCTTTATGCTGCATATACATTTACAAACATAAACGTGAGTCGAGCCACGAATTATGGGAAAGGAACGAAGCAACTGCAAGCGGTGTTTCGCGCCATTCGGCTCGCAGGTTCGGCTTGCATGTATATACGCAGCCTTAAACTTGGTATTAAATTAATAAAGATGAAATATTTTGTACTTCATTTTAAAAATTTGCTTTTTGTAACATTTTGAATAAGGTTTATTTTCTGCATTTTAAGAATAGATGTAGAAGTATTGTTTTTACGCATGTTTTAATTTATTTAAACGATTCAAAAACAGTGGCCATATTTAATTTTTTCAATAGTTTAAGACGTAAAATAGTCAATAACATTTCTACAAAATTCTAAAATAATTTAAAGCCATGACAACTAAGTATACGAACAAATTAAATAAATGAATTATTTTGGAAGTGGTTATAGCTTAAGTTTATTTTACATTACTTACGAATTAAATTTAGTATTAAATGTTTCAATCGTACTAATTATTTGTAAGTATTTTTGAGGCTCTGCGATGTCCTTTATTGGACTTAAAATTTAATTTAATTTATCAATTTAAATACCTCCTTAGGCAGTCATTTTGAAATATAATTCTTGTATGCGTTTCTAACCTGACATATTATTAAATAAAATTGAAAAAAACATTTCTGTTAGTCAATTATAATTGATTCTATCAATTTAGTACTCATTTCTAGTACAAATATAAAAAAAAATGTTTTTTATATGTAGAGATTTTATAAAAATCCTAAAATTAATATATGGATAAAAAAAACACAATAATTTTGCAATTTATTTTTATTTCATTTTTATTATTTAATTTATGTTTGTTGGAAGCATGTTTATATAAAGTTTTAAATAGTTTTAATTTTTGTAATGAAGTGCTGTACATATTAAAAATATTGATACATAACCGAAAAAAATATTTTCAAACAAATGAGATGTCCAGTAGATTAGTCAGACATATCCCAAAAATCTAAATTTAAGTTGAGTATGCAGTTATTCCTATATAAGAGTGAACCCTCTATCTAAAACTATCAATTATAATGCAGAAAACTGGTGTGAAATAAACAAAAAAATGATGTCTTTTGGGTCACTATTTATATATTAGTATTTGGAGATGTCTGACTATTTAACTGGATGATCGAAATAAAAAAGAAGAGAGAAATCACTGATCCGTTAATTTTGAAAAGTCCTTCCAAATAAAATGATGTCATTGAAGCTTAGTTTGCATGGATGTGTAACAATTTACATAAATACGTAAAAATAATAAAGCTTAGAATTTTGTGTATATATTTCAAATTCAGTTTTTTAAATGATCCATTAGTTTTAGACATTTTTAAAGAGTGAAAAAATCAATTTCCGCGGTGTTTATTAATTTTATAAAAAATGTAATTATAATAAAACATTATAATATATGAAATGATTTTAGTAAGCCTTTATGTACGTGCCTACACAAATGATTTAAAAGTAATAAAAATACATATTTAAGTGTGTAAGAGATAATTCTATTTTGTCAAAGATATAAATTTGCAAAAAATTTTTTAGAAATTGTTTAAAAATTATAGAAATCTATGAAATAGTTGTAATAATTAATTTCTTCAAAATAGTCATGTCTGTCATTGATTTTAATGATTTTGTATCCCATACTTTTACAATATTTCTTGTCCGATAATAATTTATTTGTTTTATAAAATAACTAAAAACAACTTTAAAATATGTTGGTTCCTTCTGCAGAAATTACATATTAATTATGTATAATAATATTGCGACATAAAAGGTATTTATTTCTGGCAGTAAAGTACTGTAAAACCATGTTTTTTTAATGTTAAAAATGTCCAATTATAATATAATAAATATTTAAATTCAGTGCTCATACCCTAGCATTACCAATAATTTAATCAATGTTTGTGATTTTATCCTTTTACGTGCGTAGATGTAAAACCATTCCTCCCAAGTGTGTTTTTTTTGTATTTTGCGTATATCTCAATATAGTTAACAAACCTCCAAATAATATTACATGATTATATTTTAATGTTGTCTATAATTGATTTCTATTAAATTATACCAAAATTCATTCATTAGGCAAACTCAAAATCGTTCCATAATATTTTTCATTATCACTTTGGTGATTTTAAATTTGAAAACATCATAAATTTGCACAATAATCTGCAAAACACAAAATTAGAACCTTTTCTGCCACCAGATGATATGTTTCTTTTCAAAGTTGTGTCAATGTTTGTTTTATTGTTTAATTTGTTTGAAACAATGTGTTTTGTTCAATGTGTCCATAAAGTAGACTCCCAGACTGTGTTATTCTCTCTGTATTTTAGTTTTACATTCCATTTTACCATGTTTTGTCCTTTTCATAATAATTGTGATTATTTCTTACAACTTACAATTTAAAAAACATCAACATGAAGGGTCAAAATTGTTTTAGTGTGGAGTTCCACAAGGCTCTCTACTGGGACCACTTCTATTATTAAATGATTTTAGCTATATAAAACCGAACTCAAACTTGAGTTTTATATGACAAGGTAAACGTGTTTTGCTACAAGCTACAAGAAATAATCACAATTTGAAAACATTTCTCTCCATTTGTGCCATATATTTTGTATATTAATATATAATCCCAGTGTCATAGTTGTTTTTTCCTCTTTGTGTTCTATCCGTTACGTATGATTATTTATGTTTTTACGTGTAGTACTATAATTTTGCTTTAGAAAGTTTCACCTCCTTAATGATATAATGTGTTTTGAGTTTGATTGCAAACATTATATTATGAGTTTTAAAACACAATTGAAACTATCTCAAATGCAATTGAGAAACCAAATAATTTTGCATTTACTTAGCATAAATTTGGTAAAATATTGTTGAATATCATTCATTTATAAACATTTTGTCAAAAACTCTAAAATATATCACATCGTAATACGTTTTTTTTTCATTTCACAATTTCTTACAAAAAGTAGTGTGTTTGAGAGTAATTTGAAATAAGAATGTTTTTAGGTTGTGTTGCCATATATAAAAATAAATAAATCCCTTTCATGTGAAATAATTTTATAATGGGGTTATTTGTTTTTAGTCTCACACGGTGCCAATTTAGGTTTTTGTATCCATTTTCAATTCTCATGTGTCATGTTTTTTTGTTTTTCTTTTTTTAGTATTTATATGTTGTATTAGATGTCATATGGACTATTATTTAGAAATATAGATAGTATTATATATGAGTCATTTTATATAAATATGACATATTTACAGAATTATATAGAAACAGTATTATTTTAGAAAAACTTGTGTTTCATTTTTACCCATCAGATTATCCCGAATTTTGTCTATTATTAGTATCAAAGTATCAAGACATTCCTCCACAGGGATAGGCAGAGAGTTGAAAGCACTGCCTGAGATCCGCTGTTTACTCTTCTGCTATAGGGCGAGCTGCCCTTTGCTGAACTGCCATAAATTTGTAAATAAACTAATTTGGCAGGTAGGTACCAGTGGCGTTTTGTGACTTTTTGTACAAGGGAAGCTGAAGTATATACCTAATATCAAATATTAAAGTCTATAGACTAGCCCACGAACAAGATGCAATTATCAACAAAAATAGTCTGTCAAATTAGCTCTATACAACCTTTATGCTTCACATTAAATATTAATATTAAACGAATTATTTAGTTAAATTAATAAACTAATTAAATAGCTATTCCGAAAGATATTCAATGTGTCAATCGGATTCGGCTATTTAAGACAACAAATAACTGTCGAAAGGTGTTCAGGCAAACAAATCTCTAATGGTACTAAGTCCGCTCGCTTCGGATAAGCTATTCTGTGCACTATGCCTATAAGCATTAAAGTAGTTTTTTGTGCGTTGGATGCTCCTATGGAAGCCGTATTTAGCCTTACTCCAACCATGGCAGGCTTGACTAAGCGCGCACGCGCGAGTATCAAAAATATCACACTGGTTCCTGCGTCGTGGATACGGAATGAATGGAGCATCCACTGTTACGCTTGTGTTGGTGAGTTTACGCGACGTTCGAACATTGAGAATGTATACATGTTACTTATGTATTTCGACCTACTCCGTGTGTCGTGTTAGTGTTGGTCTCTGAGATTGGGATGGTGGCGGTGCCGCACTAGATACTGCAATCAGTATCTAGTGCGGTTTACGCGGCTAAAAAAATAAATAAATTATTATTATACTTATTTTAAATCTAGAAAGGAAGGGAAGCGTAGCATCCACAGTATGTATGGACGGGCCGCGCCTGGTAGGTACGGGCACGGCCGCCCCGGGAACTGTTTATTAGATAACGTAGGTCACCCTAAGTGGTATGCTACATTTGTTGACTTAGCAGGGGCATTTGGGTTCATGGAGTGAGATTTGTTTAGGTCAGAGTACACAAAACCATTTGAAATGCAAAATGGAAACGGATCAAAACTTTACCATTTGAAAATGCAAAACAAACAACAACAAAAAAATACACAACAAAATGGTTTTTAGAAAAGTATTTCAAATGCAAAATACCTATTTTCAAAATGCATTGAAAATACAAAATGGTTTCTCAGGTCAAACAATGAAAAAGTAAAAACAAACGGCCTTCTATTAAAACAATTATTGAATTTTTAAACAATTTTGTTATTTATTTATTTTCCATGTTCTCCGTAAAACGGTTATTCACCAATACATTATGGAGAAGATTACAAATTAGACAAAAAGTATAGCAAAACACATAAAAAGGTCAGTTTCACTTCTTTGTGACATACGTCAAAAGATAATTGTTAAACTACCTGTAGGTTACGTTAAAAATGTCGATGGTCAATGCAGACTCGTTGAGCAGTTCAGTCGCTCTGTTGACTGGCGCGTTCTGATAGGCAGAAGTCCTCGCTTTTGGAGCATAAAAAAGGGTATGGGACCTTCCACGAGTATACTTGTCTGGGACATATAAGTTAATTTCTTTCAAAATAGGTGGATTATGTATAGTTCCAGAGATTATCTTAACCCTTCGAATAATAAGAAAATAATTTTCTGTCAACTTTTGCCTGTCAAGGTTTGCGCGCAAAATTCCTGGTTCATCCCATGCATTTTAAATGTTCCTATTTATTGTTTTTTTTTAAACGCTTTTGCACAAACAAAAATTGTTCTAAAATGTAGATAAAATAATATTTCCGATGTGTTTATTAGAAATCAACATTTTTGTTTCTAAATATTAAAATTTTAATATTGGAAATGTAAATTGGCTAAAAAATGCACACCTGCCAATATTTGAATTAAAGTAATTAAAATAGAATAAATCTAAAATTTTAAATACAGATTCCTTTTCTAAACAAAATTTGTAATAAAACTGTAACCTCACTTTTTATCACTTTCATACATTTTTATTTTAAAATTAAATGTGTGATACGTCACAAATTGGCGCAAAATTAAACCGTCACTTTTGATCGGGTTCGTAAAATATCTGAACAACCTAGCTCATGTAATTCTAAGACAATGAGAAGCATTGTTTCATTCCGTTTCTACCAAAAAAAAAATCACAAATATTCGCATGACAGAAAGAGAGATATCTAACTTTTAATAATGCACGTTCGCTCTGGGACAATCTGGGTCTCCTGTTATTATAACGGCATATGATGTTTTGGGACAACTTGGGTCTCCTGTGATTAGACGGGTTAAAAAAATGTTTTCCTAAAAATATTTTTCGGCGGGCTTCTAATGTATTAAGATCGAGCATTCCTGCTAAGAATAAGGATGGATACAGGAAAGGGTAGTACATATATTCCCTCATATATATGTAACGCATGAATCTCTTTTGTACTTTTTCTATTTCGAGAATATGGTTTTGCTCAGAAGGGGCCCAAATTATGGAGCTATATTCCAAGATACTGCGAACAAGTGCTTCATACGTTCTTCGGATTGCGATTCCGTTGGTAAATGATCTTGAATTACGAAGAACAAATCCAAGCATTTTGTTGGCACGGGAGACAATATCAGATATATGGGATTTGAAAGAGAGATTTGCTTCAAAGATTACGCCAAGGTCTCGAATCTCATTTTTACGTGTTAATTCATGTTTATTAATGTAGTAGGGGAACAGGAATGTATCTTTGGATCTTGTAAATGTAACGACACTGCATTTCTGAATGCTGAAGGGTAAGTTGTTCAGTTCCGACCATTTGACAAGAGAATCAAGATCGTTCTGCAGAAGAATGGAATCGATGTAACTTTTGATTGCTTTGAAAAGTTTTATATCGTCAGCAAAAAGGAGATATTTTGAGTGGTTTATGGTGTTGCCAATGTCATTGATGAATAAGAGAAAGAGAAGGGGTCCTAGATTCGATCCCTGGGGAATCCCGGAGTTAGTTTTGTATTCGTGAGAGAGATGGTGTCCGTAACTGACATACTGACGACGATTGCGTAAGTAGCTAGCCACAAAAGCGAGGAAATTCTGAGAGAATCCGATGTCACTTAATTTTTTTAATAAAATATCATGGTCGACTTTATCAAATGCTTTCTCGAAGTCTGTATAAATCACATCAACATGTACAAAATTTTCAAATGAATTATTAATATAGGTGGTGAGATTCATAAGATTCGTTGAAGGTGACAGTGTGGGACGAAATCCGTGCTGATTTTCGGTGAGTGCGTGTTTTGTTTGGTTATATATCTGTGAATAAATTATGGTTTCTAAAAGTTTTGCGGGTGCTGACAACACAGCTACAGGTCTGTAATTATCTATTTCTGACTTTTTTCCTTTTTTGTGTATAGGCGTTACTTTCGTTAGTTTCCACATTTCCGGAAAGATATTTTTGCGAAGTGATAGGTTAAAAATATGTTTAAGAGGTTGAATAAAATAACTTGCATATCTTTTGAGGATTATAGGTGGAATACAATCTGGGCCGACGGAGTATTTAGGTTTTAGCTTATGGAAAGCTGTAATAAGATCGTCATCGTTAATTTCATGAATTTGTACAGGTAAAGAGTTAAATGACGATGAAGCTATAGAGGATATGTCAAGTTTGGGGATATTGTCGCTAAATACTGATTGAAAATAGTGTGCAAAACCTGCGGCGATCTCAGAAGATCCATCATATTTATTGTCTTTGTAGTTCATGTGGTTAAGTTTGTCACAGCCGCGGCGTTTATCGTTAGTGTAAGACCAAAATCGAGTTGGGTCTGTTATTATACTGTTCTCGGCCTTACGTGTAAAGTCAGTGTAGGCCTGACCAATTAACCGTTTGATTGATTTTTGCAGAGTTTTAAAGTTAGCTAAGGCATGTTCGGATTTTGTTTTTTTCCAAAGATGGTGCGTTTTAGTTTTTTCTCGTATGAGGTGAATGATTTCCCCATTAAACCATTTCGGATATTGTCTAACATCTTTGAGCATACGTGTAGATCTTTTCTTAAAACAAATGTTGAAAATATTATTGAGCTGTTCATAAAACATTTCGACAGCTAGATTTACGTCAAGGCAATCGTAATGATTCCAGTGATGTTGTTCTAAGGCATTCTTAAGTGTGTTATCTGAGCTTTCGTGGAAAATCCAACCCATGTTTATGTCTGGAGGCAATGTGTCTGTTTGTATATGTGATTGAGTTGTGTAATCGAATGTGAATGAATGTGAAGGGTGATGAATATCCTCTCTGACTAATGGGAAGTCATGGCGGCAGATAACAGCATTTTTAGAATTTAAATTACTTAATACTAGGTCTTACATGTGTGCATTTATGTTATAAACAGTGTTGAATTGTGTTAAATTATAAAAAGAACAAAAGTAATCGAAAACGTCAATTGGGTTTTTCCCTGAGGGAAAGTTGAAATCACCGAAAATAATAATATCTTTCAATTGAAACTTTACACTTTCACTTATAGTTTTGTCGTAAAATAACTGATACTGTTCAGATGTTGTGTTTGGAGGAAAATATACAACACATATATAAATGATGACATTTCTATGCGATACTTTCACCCACAAGTCTTCACCTTGGGTTTCCATGCAGTCCATTTCTTTCCGCGTGTGAGTGGCTGTCAGCTCGGAGGGCTAGGAGAGTCCCTCCTCCGCGACTGCCTCTATCCTTCCTGTAGACGTGGTATAGGTTTTCGAATAGCTCCGACGAAAAGGTGCTTGAAGTTAGCCAAGTTTCGGTAAGAGCAATCAGAAGTGGTTTCTGGGACATTACGTTTGTCATGAAGTCAATAATTTTATTATTCAGACTTCGAACGTTCTGGTATACTCCACTAATGTCTATCTTTTTCGGACGTCGTATCGACCGCCTTAGTTTGGGGTCGTGGTCTCCGAAATGACCACTCATTGAAGGCCACGTTTTCAGGCCAGATCGTGGGGTCCAGGAAAAAGTGGAAGTAATTTTCCGGTATGCCAATTTTGAAGGCAGCATAACGTTCATGCCTCGTGACCAGTTTTTCGACAGTGTAAATTAAATCCGGCTTCTTCTTTTTTAAGAATGAAGATATATTTTCTTCTGTGGTATTCGGGTGAAACATGAATACATGCAGATGTAGGTTTTTGGGAATAGTGACCAAGCTGTCGTCGATAGACCCTGTTCCTTTACAGATTGGCCGAGATGGACACAGTAAAACAAATTAAGGAACAAAAAAATCTTTTATTTGAGTGGAATATAATATGCAAAGTATGTTGGGTAGTAACTCTCAGATAAGGGACATCCATCTGTGAACAATAAAAAAAGACAATATACATGGTTTTCTAGTGTGCACCCATTATTTGAGTGTAGATTATCACAGAAAACTCTTAAATCATGCGCACCAGAAGACCACAATAGGGTATTTTCACAAACCAGGCATACCGCTAAAAAAATGTGGAAGATTTAAAGATTATTTTTCTGATTATGATTATCGCATTTATATTTTAAATGTGATAATGCGAGTTTAATTTTAATATTTTCACTCATAATTATTGATTTCAAAATACGCGGAAATGGAACGAAATGTAAATGGCCCATGATTGGTGTACGAATTATGACGTCACAAGTGTCGACGTTCAGAGGTTCATCACCGCGTTACTATCAAAAGTCTAAACATTCTCGACTTGTTCGCGGTTATTGACGGTTTTATTTCATATTTAAGAAGCTTGTGTTGTTTCTACAGTTTTATATAATATTGTCCAGCTGTAATGACTGACAGTGTTTTTTTTTAACGGCGTAATCCGACAGCTTGCCTAAAATAGCAAGTGTCGTTCGTCACATAACTTCCCTGTAATAAAATGACCTTTAAAACTTTGGCCATTCTACAAGTAAATTTCCTTATTTTAAGTGAATACCGCACAAAAGTCCCAACTGCTCCCAACCATCTGGAGCCAGTGAGCTATGGCATCTCATTTGGGATATTTTTTTAGGTTGAAGGTAGTGGGGAGGAAAAAATATGCGGTAGAGGAAGGTGGGGAAGTACCTGGCTATTCAGATCTGGTCACAAACCACGGCTAAAACCTTTGAAGCAACGTTTCAATTCTGAATGGTGATCTTACACCAGGGCGATACTGAACACGCCGCAAATATACTACGTTTTATTTTTAACGAATAAATTGTGAAATGCAAAACAACTTATTCAAAGACCGGTCAGTGGCTGAGTGGGCATCGCTATCGGGTTCTCCATCACGACACAAGCAAAATTTTCCTATTACTGTGGTGGTAGTAGCAGATTTTCACATAATATCAGATCATTCGTAACCAGGCAAAGGTTTGTCTTGCTTTAAAAATAAAAAATAAATAAAATATCTATATATTCTTTAAACATACATTATAAAATTAAAAATGTGTTTTATATACATACATAAATGATTGTTAACGTCGGGATTGCTAGTCGTGAGCCTTACCCCTCGACCACGGAGGCCGTTATTATTGGGTAGATATAGAATGGTGTTTCCAAGTTTAAATTATGAATATAAACAATGGAATGTTTTTTTATTGTAGTGTTAATGACCTTTCAGGACCAGCTATAATCACAGGATTTGTAATAAATAAGGAAAGCTGCACAACAAAAAATGATTATTTGTATTTATTTTTAATTTTTAACAGTATGAGTAAAATCTCAACTTATAATATTTAATTAAATGAAGACAATATTAGCGAAACTCAATCGAAAATCTGAAGACAGAAAAATTAGAAAAAGATATTGGCTTCACTGGGACTTGAACCCTGGACCCTTTGCTTACATGGCAAGTGCTCTATATATATATATGTATATGTATCATACTTTGACTAAGAACTAATAACATTATCTTCATTTTCTTAATGCACATATTATTGGCTGCTATCTTTATATAATATTTATATTTATATTGGTAGAGCAGTTGCCATGTAAGCAAAGGGTCCTGGGTTCGAGTCCCAGTGAAGCCAATATCTTTTTCGCTAATATTGTCTTCATTTAATTGATTATTTTGTAATTTACTTTACTTTGCCACTAGTTGCAGGTTCAATAAAACAAAACTATGAAAAATCAAAGATACTGAGGGAGCGGTCCGTATCGGCAGAGACGGGGCGTGAGAGAAATGAAAGGCATCAGTCGATGTATGAGTCAGTCTTTATTGTTGCGCTACGTAGCGGAGGTCGAAGCGGAGCTGAGTGACGGTGGTGCCGTGAGTGTTGCTGCTACGTGATGATGTGAAGGTGAAGGTCAGGAGACTACGGCGGTGAAGATCATAGGTCGTCAGGGAGCCGGCGCGTCGCCCTACACCATGGCGGTGTAGAAGTGACCTTGATCCAGGCGGTCGACCATCGTCGCGTTGACGAGGTATGGCGGCTGTGTGTCCAGTGGGTCGGAGCACACACGTGACGCAGGAAGGAACCTTGAGAGGCGGTGAGGATGCTGGTTGCTCGTTGCTGCTCGTTGACTTATATACTCTGCCGGCCGGGCAAGTAGTTTCGAGAACGGTAGGTAATGCCGGGTGAACTCACGCAAAGCCGAGATATCGCTCGAACTTTCTGCGGGCACTTGTAAGGTACAGCCAGATGTTCTAGGCCTTTCGCGTAAGTGGCGGAATTATTATTTCTAGGCGGCCGTTGGTACTACGCTGAATGTAGGTAGATGTATCGGCCGTAGATTCCAGCGTATTCCGTGGAGGTCAGTGGCGCAGCGGTAAATTTCGCAGAGCGGGTTAAGTAGCTGCTACAATACAAATGACCAATTGTCTCAACTTAAACAATGGATGCATTCTAAAATTGATCCACATCCTTTTTTTATTAATGCGTTTAAATCTTAATAATTTATTTGAATGTGTACATGGTCTTTAGTTGTGTCTAACTTTAATTGATTTTATGTAATTTTGTTAAAAATGTAAGGTTACTTCTCAGCTCGCGGCCTCTTGGGCCGGGGCCCCAGCACCCGCGGGGCTCGTGGCATTTTGCCAGCCCTGCCTTATAGTTACGCCACTGGCCTCGGGAGTCGCTTTGTAGGAAGTCGAGCCTCAAGTGTGCTTGAGTTTTCAAAACACAGTCAGCCTTACTAAAAAAAACCACAGCGCGACCGATTAACTGCGTTATTGCAATAACATAAGTAAAGCTCGTATACACTAAAAGACGTTTTATTACCAATAACGTTTCCTACGTGGTCATGCTGTTTTAAAACGCATTGAAGATGTGACAACGTTGTAGATGATTTTAATTTACTAGGAAACAATGTTGTTTTAATTTTTCTCCGCAAGGGGCATTATTGGCGCGCCTATGCATTAGTTCGTCGGCCCGGATGACAAAATAGCTCGGTGTGTTTTATGGCGGGATATCGAAAATTTTGTGATTTTACTTAATAATTTCTATTGTAGTGACGAATTTACTCTTCTGTTCACATAATTGATATATTTACCATGTTATTTGTGTGGTTTACATCAGTTTAATCAAGTTATTGTACAAACGCCGTACTTTCAAAGTTGAACTGTCAGAATATTGTTTTTTATGGGTTACTTAAAAGATAAAATTTTCATTTTAAGATCTTTATTTTAAGAGAATTTCTTAAAAGTGATAATTTTTTATAATATTAAAATCTAATACATGTGTTCGTAAACATATCAAAAAAATTAACGTCTTTAGAGATGCAAGAAATCTGTTTTAAATTTCGGTATTATTTCTAAGTTATTTTTTTGGCAATAAAAAAAACTTTGAAATTTTTTATTATTTTTTTATTGTATACACGATGAAAAAGTGAGGTGATAGTTTCCTTCCAAATTTATTACACAAAAGGACTGTGTTTTTTAAATTTTGATTTTATTTAAATTTCTCTACATTTTGGTCAAAAATGTTGTGGGAGGAAATTTTTTTCCGAGTTTGAATCTTAAAATATGGCAGTTTTTGAAAGCTAAAGTGTATTTCAAATACTCAAATCTAAAAGGTAATTTTATCTAGTTTTTATAAATGGTATTTGTTTTTACGACACCTTCAAAAATAAGAAATATATAGAACATTCAAAATACTATGGACATCAACGGTTAAAACAGAGATAAACTACCCTCTCAGGCCGTGGAAACCATGTGTATTTCTTTCAAAGAACAAATTTTTAATTAGTAATGTTTTCACATCCACGACCGTTTGTCAATAGAATAAAATTTTCACTGGGTTTTTTAGTAAGGTTGAGTGTGTTTAACAACTTTTCCTGCTTGCCGTGTTAAGTAGGACACCTTTATTCCTAATCTTGCGAATTCCGGTGATATGAACACTTAACCTTAAATTTAAAAAAAAAATAAAATAAAATAAAATAAAAAAATAAAAAAAATAAAAAAACATTTGACTGCTTTCGTTTTCATGGCGTATTTTAATTTCCGCCATTTTCAGTTGGGCAGTCACTGTCGCCAAACCAGCACGCATAGTTTTGTTTATTGACAGCACCAGAAAGGTGGAAATGGGCCTCGTCAGTGCTCTAAAAAGTTGACGTTATAAGGATTCGGTTGAGCATGTCTTGACAAAGATTGAGGTGATTTACATAATCAAGTGGTGTAATTTCCTAAGCCAGCATAATCTTGTAGGGGTGGATTTATTTATTTTTTTTCTTATTTGTTAACATTTAAACCTGCTAAACTACTTATGTAGTTTGTCAGCAGGTACATAATGACAACTTTTTTGCAATAACATGGTCAGTGGCGGTTCATGGTCTTTTTAACAGGGGGTTCAGATATCCAAGAGAAGATATATATCTAATCAAAATTTACATTTAGAGGAATTAAATTGTTTAATTTTTTACAGCAATGCACGTTGCTAATTATTACTGTTTTTACAACAAGAATAATAATTTGGAAAATCTAAAAAAAAATTTAAAAATCGATTAAATGCATGAAGAATGGTAAGGCTGTTGGTTTCGACAATATTGCTGCCGAATATTTTAAAGGAGATAGTCATATTATGAGTATATTATGGAGATAGTCATATGATAGTCTCACATGGTTGTGCAAACTTTTTAACCAATGTTTAGAGGAGGGTTACACGCCATTAGATTGGAGAAGGGCTGTAATCATGCCGTTGTACAAAGGTAAAGGGTCACGCATGGAATGTGGGAATCATAGGGCTATTAGCCTGCTAAGTTCTGTCGGTAAGTTGTATGGAAGAATATTGATTGAAAGGGTAAGAACGGAAACAAAGGATAAAATATGGGATGTGCAAGGTGCCTTTATGAGTGGAAGGGGATGCATGGACCAGATTTTCTCCTTGCGTATGCTCACTGAGAAGTTTCTGGCGAAAAACCAGAAACTTTTCTGCGCTTTTGTAGATCTTCAAAAAGCGTACGACCGAGTCGACAGGAAAAAGCTATGGAAGGTATTGTCCAAGTATGGAGTGAATACAAATCTCATACAGGCAATTGCGTCTCTGTACGAGGGAAGCGTTTCAGGTGTTAGGGTGAACGGTGATTTTACGGGGTGGTTTGACATCGCAAAAGGTGTTAAGCAAGGCTGCGTAATGTCACCATGGTTATTCAATCTATACATGGATAATTGTATGCAAGAATTGAAAGATGTGGGATTGGGCGCGAAATTGAATAGTCTGAAAGTATGTTGCCTGTTGTATGCTGATGATGCGGTGCTGATTTCTAACCCTATGGAAGATCTACAGTCTCTAGTATCTAGGATGAACGAAGTATGTATGAAGAATGAGTTAATGATGAATGTAAGTAAATCTAAAGTCATGGTGTTTGAAAGAGAGAGTACGAAAACAGTGTGCGACATAGTTGTGAATGGTGAATACTTGGAGCAGGTGGATGAGTTTGTTTATCTGGGTAGTATGTTTACGAGAGATGGGAAGGCTGATAGAGATATTGAAAGAAGGGTAAATGCCGGTAACTCCATTAATGGAGGACTGAATGCCGTTGGCGCTAATAAAAAACTGTCAAAAAAAGCGAAGCTAGCAGTCCACAATGGAGTCCTGGTACCTACCCTGATGTATGGCAGTGAGGCATGGAACTGGCAGAGGAAGGATGAAAGTAAACTGAATGCTGTTGAAATGAGATCCCTGAGATGTATGTGTGGTAAAACCATGTATGATCGTGTTAGAAATGTGGATATCCGCAAAGAATGTAAGGCTGATGTAAGTATAATGAGCAAAATTAAGAAAGGGACCCTCAGATGGTTTGGGCACGTAGAGCGAATGAGCGAAGAAAGTAGTGTAAAAAGAATATATGATGCAAATGTGAATGGTAGAAGAAGTCGGGGACGCCCGAGGAAGACATGGCACAATCAAGTGAATCAGATACTTGAGACGGGCCATGTCAAAAGTCAGAATAATAGAAGAGTATGTATGAGACGATGTATGAATGTGAGTGAGGCAAAGAGTGTGTGCCAAGACCGAGTTGTTTGGCGGTCCGTCCTCTCTGCCTACCCCTGCGGGGAAACGGAGTGATGGTTAGTTAGTTAGTTAGTTATAATAATTTGGAAAATAATTTATAAGTGGTTGCGGAGGCCTTTTATTTTTAATTTCCAACCTTTTTTCATTTATATTCTTAGCATTATTGTTTATGTACACAACACTGTATTCAGCGATTTTTTAAAAAACATGACAGAATATTAGCGACAACCTATAAACGCAACCGTTTTCAATTTGATATCCAAAACAATACTGAAGTAAGGTCAACACAAAATTACATAACTAGCGACTTGAAAATGCGACGTTTGCCGAAAATAATATAAAAAAGGGGAATATAAACACTAGAAATATTTTGATTTCCACGCCTTCAAAATTTAAAATCGTGCGGTTTTTTTGCACGAGGCAAGTACGCGCCAAAGTGGTTTTTATTTATTTTGTGCATAATTTTATAAGATTGAAAAAAAGTTAGATCATAAAAAGGTCAAAAATAGTCTTAGCCATAAAGGTTTTTTTTTATTGTTTCTCATTGAATTACTTCATAGTTACTTAAGTCATGAAAAAACGTTTCTTTAGTAGATAACGCTTACATTTTTTGTTTCGTAAATAATAATTTTATTGTAATTTCAATCCATACAAAAGGTAGTAAAAGGTTCAATTTATCTGTAGCATATTTTTTGATGTTCATAATGTAAACCAATTCGTAGTAAAGATTAATCTAAATAGGATTTCGAGTAATGGCTTCATCCGTTGCAAATGGTCATTCTGCGACGAACTTGATCGGTACAACTCGTGAAAGATCGGAGATCACATGGTATCCATGACTCGAGATCGACGCACCAAGCGTGCTTGAATTTGGTAAAAAAATGCATAGTTTCGTTCAAATCACCGTCAGAGGGATCTGTATGGGCCAGGATATTTTTCTATACAGAATTTTGCGCAGAACACATCTCGCACAAAATGGATATAGGTACCGATTTCGACGCGGTGGCGCGAGTTTTAAATACGGATTTTAAAGGAGCCCTATTTATAGTGTGATTATGAACTTGTTTTATAATGATTACAAACTTGTTTTATAATAATATTATTTGTATATTATTATAAAACAATTTTCTTTTATTTTATCATCTTTTTAATGGGGGTTCAGCGCACAAACGCACTTTAGAGAAAACCGCCACTAAACATGGTACAATAGTAAACAGTATCTAGGTAAGTATAATATTGGTGATAAATTAAACAATAAAGATAAGTTGGTTAAATTACAGAAAAGTATGAATATAAATATGTAAAAAGTAGCTTAAGCCTTATATAACACACAAGTACAAATGAATTTATTTATTAACAAATGAATATACTCAACAACTACTTCTATAGTTTAATATAGGTACATAAAGTAATACAAATTGTGAATGTGAATTCCAATTAGGAAAACAAGGTCTTCGGTAGGGCATCAATATGAATCATCAGCATCTAATAGCCATTTCCTTAGATCGTATTTGACTTTAGCTGTAAAAACATTTATATTTTTAATTGTCATTGGTAGTTTATTAAATATTCTGGGTACAACATAGTTTAGGGTTCTTTCACCGTATTTATTGGTACTTTTAGGAACCACCAATCCTTAATTTTGAGTGAATCTTGTATTATGTTTATGTAAAACTCTTTCCCTATATAAGGAATCAGACAATATAAGATACTGACTTACAATATTGTAAAACAATAATCCTCTGACAGATAAAACATTCAGAGACTTGTATATTAATTTAGTATTGCTTCTGTGTGCATTGGTATATTTATGGATTAACAATTTTGTAAGGGAGTATTGTAATGTTTGGATATAACTTATATTAGTTTTACAAGAATGTCCCCAAGAAGTTATTCCATAACAGATTGTGGATTCAGCCAGAGAAAGGTAGATTAATTTTAAAGTACTTATAGGCACGAAATATTTTATTTAATAAATTCTACCCACAATATACCGTAGACGTTTACAAACATTAGTAATGTGTACATCCCATTTCATGTAGCAGTCAATGGTAACACCCAAATATACATAATTTTTGACAAAATAAATGGTTTCACAGGCTGTGCAACATTTTAGTGTATGCAGTCAAATATATGTGTATATAATGAAGGGATTACATTATATCTCGCGTGTGGAGATCTTATGTGCATAATTTTAGTTTTTTTGGCATTTATTATGAGACCTGCTTCATGAGACCATTTTAGGAGCGCAATAAAATCATACTGCATAAGGTTCATTGCAGTAATCAGGTCTTCGTGTGTTATTACGAGTGCCGTATCGTCTGCGTACACAAAATGTTTAATGAATGAAAACAATTTACTCATAATTGAGACGTATATAATATACAGGGTTGGCCCTAAAATTGACCCCTGTGCAACACCTGTTGAAATGTATTTTCTTTTGCTAAATTTGTTTAGAATTTTTACTGATATTTGTCGATCTGATAATAATTTTTTTAACAAAACTAGTAGCTTTCCTCGAATTCCTATTGCCTCCAATGTTTCTAAAAGTTTATTTGTATCAATGGTATCAAACGCCTTCGAGTTATCAATGAATAAAACCAATACATGTTTTTTTAAATTTAATTCATGATTTACGTGATTTGAAAATTCCTGAAGCAACATTTCCGTACTTTTTTTCTTTTGAAAACCATACTGATTAGGATCTAGCAAGGAAAAGGATTCTAAATATTTGTTAAGTTTTATTGAAATGTATTTTTCAAGTATTTTTTCTAGGGCTGGCAAAATGCTAATCGGCCTATAATTTTGTAAATCTGTATGTTTGCCGCCTTTGTAAATTGGTCTAATGATGCTACTTTTAAGTTCATCTGGAATCACTGCTTGTGCTAATATTATATTGATAAAATGAGTTATAACAGGTCCTAAAATATTAATATATTTCTTAATGTCAAACATTCGAATGTTGTCAATCGCTGGTGACTTTGAATTGTTTAGTTTGCTAGCAATAATATTGATTTCTTCGCAGGTAGCTCTTGGTAGGTACATACTATGTCGCACTTCTGTTGGTCTGACGGTCGATGCTTTATAATCGCATTTATGTATCATAGAACTAACACTGCTCGTAAAATATTCAACAAAATTATTTGCTACAGTTTCTTCATTAAGCGTTTTTAACATATATTTTGAGATTATTTCGTCACAACTACTTTTAGACTTGCGTCCTAATAATTTATTTACTTCATCCCAAGTTTTTTTTGTATCTCCAAAATAATTTTAAAATTTATTGTTAAAAAAGGTAGACTTACATTTAATGATTTCTTTTGTAACCTTATTTCTTAAAGTTTTATTTTCTAATTCAAAGAATTTATTTGCAGGAGAATTTTTCCACCTTCTGTACAGTGAATCTTTTTTTTATATTTTCTAATATATCAGAAGTTATCCAAGATTTTATTGCGATGGGTCTTTTTTTGGGTTTATAATACATAACGATTTTACTTTTTACATAGAAATCCTGAAAATTATCCTTAATTTTAGTGTATAACATATTGCAATCTTGTTCCTCAAGCAAAGGTATGCCACTTAAAATTATAAATATTTTTGTCGATTTTGTTTTGAGATAAAAACGAAATTTTTTCCCCGCATTCTACGACTTTTTTCTTTGCAATATATTTAATATTAACTGCAGTTAAAAAATGATCCGCTATGGTAATATTATTACATACACATGAAGAAAGAGTATCGCTTTGTTGAGACCCTCTATTAAAACGGACAAAAATGTGGTCTAAACTACGAGTAACTTTTCCTGCTAGAACTGCTTCCCTAGTTACGTCACAAATGCATTTCATTAAATAATTATCAGACATTATATTTTCAAATGACATAATAAGTGGGTTTTGATAATTTAATAAGTCCAGATTAATATCTCCTACAAGTACAACATTTCATTTTTATATTAGACAGAATATAAGATATTTCATTGAGAAATTGGGGTTTGTTGGAGTTTCGGGGGCGGTATATTGCTACGATGTTTAAAATATTCTTGTTTGGAAGTGTCATAGAGCCAAGCACACATTCAAAATGATTTGTTTCTATTGATTTCTGTTGAAACGTGAGTTCATCTCGAATATACAACAATTATATAATATAAACAATATACCTCCACCCGATTTTTTAGTTCGACAATAATTGTAGCATTTAAATCCAGGAATATTATACAGACAGACAAGCTCTGGTGTTATAGCCGTTTCACATAACATTAACACATGAATATGTTTCCAACAAGAATTTAAGTAGACATTCAGAGTATCCCAGTATTTATAAATCGATCTACGAACATTTAGCCAACTTGGAGATTATTAGTATTTTCGAAATCTACCTCTTCATCTTCTTCAACATAATTAGATATCATAATCAATAGTGGCAAAGTCCTTGGAAAGGGCAGCTTTGCAGGCCGGGCATGAGTCCTTGTCTCCTTGTGCAGCGGGCTTCCCAAACCTGGTACATGTAGCACAAACTGGCTCGGTGGCAGCTTTGGGGCAGTTTATCCGGGCGTGACCTTCTCCTGCACAGTCAGTACCGGATTATCCCTAAGGCAGAGTAGGCAACTGCCTAGGGGCCCCGCATCGGCTAGGGGCCCCGCGTCCCGAGAAAAAATTACTTGCTTCAATTAGTGAGCAACGAAGTTTCGGAAAAAGTCAGCTTTCAAGATGTTTTAATTTTTTTTATTAGGAACATTTACAGGTTAATAACATTAGGTGCACGCATTAAAGAAAACAACAAATTATAATAAATAGGTTATAATCCAATAATAATGTTCACATCGTGCACAAATAATAAATAAAAATTAAATTCTATTTGTTGCAACATTACTTAGTATCTGAAGTGATTGAAGGTGCCGTGAGTGGTTTATTTCTAATTTTTTTTTTTTTTTACATTAACTCCACACAGGAGCCCCTGAGGAAAATAATTTCCCTCAGGGCCTATGTCATCTGGGATGCTGTGTGGAGGGTCTTTTTGAGGAGAGGAAGGAATGAACATTGGTCTTGAAGAGACCCATGTTGTAGGAAGGAGGAAACACAGAGGCCGGCAAATCATTCCACAGCCGAGCTGTTGAACATAAGAACGAGTCGAAGAAACGACCCGTTCTCATGTGACTAATGTCAACTGTGTACAAATGTTGGGCACGCGTTTGGCGTGTTTCCCGACTATGCACCGGTGCCGAAGGGATCAATGATGCTAGTTCCTCGGAGCATCTTCCATTGTAATACCGGTAGAACAAGGATAGCATTCCCACCCGACGCCTGTGCTCTAAAGATTGCAATCCGTCTGTTAAGATGGGAGAATCTATCAAACGGACCGCCCGTTTCTGCACAGAGTCGAGGGTATTTTTCAGGTATTTTGGAGCTCCACACCAGAGGTGGCTGCCAAATTCAACCGTGGGGCGCACTTGCGATTTGTACAGGGTTAGCAGTTGTGTACTTTTAAAGTATCTGCGGGCCCTGTACAGTACGCCCAGTTTTTGGGAGGCTAACTTTACTCTGGTTTCGATGGAGCCCCCATACCTGAGCTGGTCACTTAGGGTTACACCAAGCAAATCAATGGAGGGCCTGTTCGGAAGATTGCTTCCGTTGAAAGAGACTAGATTTTCATTGCGATCCCTTTTAGACGTAATCAGACAAGATTGGGTCTTTGAAACATTAAATTCAACGAGATTATTTTTACCCCAAGAGAAAACACTCTCGAGGTAACCGTCCATTCTTTGCTTCAAAGCCTTACGAGCTGTTGGAGTTTGTGAGCCCTTTGGGGGCTTGTCAAACAAAAAGCTATCATGAACTGTACTGTCATCCGCGTAGCAGTGAATTGGTGCACATGACAAAAGGTCGTTGATGTGCAACAAAAACAGAGTTGGAGACAGAACCGATCCCTGCGGGACGCCAGCATTTATCGAGTGAGAGGAAGAGGTGAAACCATCGACTACCGTCTGAATCGACCTCTCCCTCAAGAAGTCGGCAATCCACGTACACAAGGATGCGGGAAGTCCGTAAGAATGCAGTTTGTTGACAAGTCCTCGGTGCCAAACCCGGTCAAAGGCCTTGGATATGTCCAGTGCAACCGTTTGGGTCTCACCGAAACGTTCCAGGCATCGCCCCCAAACATGCGTCACATACGCGAGAAGATCACCGCACGAGCGGTTCCGCCGGAATCCGTATTGATGGTCGTTAATAATTTTGTTCTTCTCGAGGTATGTGAGCAGTTTGTCGTTGATCACACGTTCCATCACCTTAGACAGAACTGATGTGATCGCTATGGGGCGGTAGTTGGCCGGGTTGGAGCGGTCACCCTTCTTTGGAATAGGATGGATAACCGCTTTTTTCCAACCAGAGGGCACAGAGCCAGTCTTCAGGGACAGTTTAAAAAGCTTCGTCAAAATTGGAGCTATTTCTGCAGCGCACCTTTGCAGTACCAGGGCAGGTATTCCGTCAGGCCCACTAGCTTTATTAACATCAAGCCCTCGTAAAACATGGAGTACTTCCCGATGCCGGATCCTCAGCTTTTTCATACGAAAACCGCAGTGAGGAACCGACGTCGGGACAGCACCTTGGTCATCGAGGGTTGAGTTATCCGCAAACATTTTACCTAGTAAGTTAGCCTTTTCGGTGGCGGTGTTTGCTAGTGAGCCGTCAGGTCTGGTAAGAGGTGGCAGACTGGATTTGCAGAAATTGCGACCTATTGAGCCCGCAAGCGACCAGAATTGCCTGCTGCCATGCGGGCATGCAGTCAGCTTTCTGCTGATCTGCTGGTCGTGCTCGAATTTTGACCTATTTATGATTCTCTTGGTTTCCTTTGCCATTTTGTTGTAAGCTGTTCTGTCTTCGGATGTTCTAGATGTGTTGTAGGCTCGGTAAGCCGCGTTTTTTCGTCGCACTGCTTCAGCGCATTGTCGACTGAACCACGGCTTTGAGCCTACACCAGTTTCCTTAACAGTAGATTGGATGAAGCCATCCATCGCGGATGTGATGACCTCACCAATTTCCTGGGCACATCTTGAGGGATCCGAAGTCCGAAAACAGACAGCTGACCATGGGAAAGCATTAAAATGTGCCCGCAGACCGAACCAATCTGCTGACCTATAGTGCCACACTTTTCTCTTCAGCCTCTCGTTTGGTGGTCTGAAGTTTACAGGGGATTGATGTCGTCACCAGGCAGTGGTCGGACGATCCTAAAGGCGCTGTGACTTCAATACTGTAACCGTGTGGCACAGTAGTTAAAAAAAGGTCTAACAGATTGGAACGGTGAGTCTGGACATCAGGGACCCTTGTAGGCTCCTGAACCATTTGCTCCAATCCGTAGCAAAGGGCAAAGGATTCCGCTTGGCGTCCAGCCGAGTCTGTTGATCCTGAGAACTTCAACCAAGGTTCGTTATGAACATTGAAGTCCCCCAGGACCACAAACTCTGCCATAGGGTAGCGGGGCAAGAGGTCATCAATAGTGTCGCTTAAATGTTTGAAGAGCTCGGACGTGTCTGATTCGCTAAGGTTCGGTGAGCGGTATAAACACGCGTAGAATCTTACCGTACTGGCAAGATTGACGCGTACCCACATTACGTCGAATCTGGAGTTTTCCAGATTCAACAGTCGCACACAGTTGACGTCAGCTCGACTATAGAGACAGACACCTCCTTTAGGTCTGAACTTGCTTGCGAGAGTGAAGCCCGGGCAGTCCAGATAGGAGGCGTCTACAGGCTCGGCTATCTGCGTTTCAGACAGGAATAGTAGGTTGGGGCGTTGAGAAAAAAGGTGGTGGTGGACGGAGTTTAAATTGGTATGCAGGCCGCGAATGTTGGTGTAATTCACCAACATTTTTGGCCTGCGCCGGGGTCGCCTACTACTCGCCGCTGTAATGATGTTAATTTTTGTTGTTTGTTTTGTCATGATTTTAAATATTTTTATGATGGGGTGTGGGGGGAGGGAGGTCTGGGAAGGAAAAGGTATGAGGGGTGGGTAGGAAGCTGGGGATCAGAGTGTCCAGGAGTGACGAACGAATGAATCCAATCCACCCACTGCGGTGCAAGGCGATGGATAGGGAGAGTCCGGCTGGAGAGGTCACCCAATGCGCCCCAAACGCTACTGCTGGGTCCCCTCCGGTCACGAACCGGCACAACAGCAGCGGCGGGGTTTTTACACTCGTTGATGGGGCAGCCCACCCTCAGTCGTGAGCCTGAGGGTCGGGCCCCTGTACTACCGAGCGGCCCGGACAGCGGTAACCGGTTGTAAAGGGTCTCCCTCAACCAGCATCTCCCAATCCGGCCCGCCACGCAGAAGGTGGGCCGACGCACCCGCCATCTAGACTTGAACAAACATCACCCCAAGAACCCGTTTATGTTTAAAATATAAATGTTGTACATGTACAAGCTTCAGAATGCACTACCTATCTGCTTGCTAAAATTCTATGGGAAAGATTGTCTGGAAGAGATCACTTTAGTGACAAGACGGCTCAATGTAATGTTTTTTTTAAATAATTTATATTTTTGTTTTATTGTATTGTATTCGTCTTTTTATTGAATGGGGTGATGGCATATCTTTCGTAATGTAGTAAAAGAACAGATTAATTATGAATAAAATTACGTATTGGTAAAAAAAATATTATTTTGTAGGTTAGAAAAAGGGTAAAGTGCAGTTGCAGCTACGCCCGTCAGGGGCGGCAAAGTTGAATGACACCCCCCCCCCCCCCCCCTTAGTGAAGTTGATGTAATTTTACAAGTTTTTTATTCAGTTCACTGACTCTGGGGGGCCTCCAAACACCTCCATGTTCCCTTGATCAAATCCTAAACAACGCTTTAAGGACACAGCAAAAAAATTATTTATTTTTTTAAATTCATTTTCTGAAAGATGCGTTTGTTAATAATGCTCTCACCATTTGAGGAAATTGGTAAAATTGATGGAGATACAGAATTTTATGTGAAACCAAGTTGAAAAACGTGTTAAAAAAGTTTCGAGAAAAACGCATTAAAAATTTTGCTGAAGGATAATTCAATATACAAACTGTTTCAAATGGTTTCACGTAAAATTCTGTATCTCTGTCAATTTTTCGAATTTCTTTAAAACATTTGGTGAGAGCATTTTTAATAAACGCATCTTTCGGAAAATGAAATAAATAAATAAAATTACAAAACTACTTTTTACAGTGTCTTGGTGCCTTAAGGGGGAGGGGGTAAGGTTTTAAGGCGAAATAAAGGCATATTGTCATGATTTTTTTTGAGATATGAATAAAGTTGGTTTTATTTATTTCATAGACACTTTATAGTATAACATCTGAAGTATCTTTCAAAAAAATTCAATTAAAAATATGAATAAATAAGTCCGTGAGAGCGAATCTGCAGAGGCGCCTCGAAAAAAAGTTCTTATGCGGTGAACTCCATAACTCGTCACCGGATCTTTTGAAAGAAAAAAATCGAAATGCGTTTAAAAGGTAAGTTTTCCTAAGGTAGTCAGAGCGAGTTTTTTTCAATTTATTTTTTTATTTTTGGCAGCATTTTGAAATAAAAAGCGCGATTTTTGCTAAGAATTTTTGGTGAATTGGTTATTATAAAATGTAAAAAAAAACTCCCTCTGACTACCTGTTGATTTATGTATAGAAATAGTGTACAAAATTTCAAAAGCATCGGTCAAGTTAAGGCAAGATTTTGAGTTATGATGTTCACGAACTTCAGAAATTCAGATATCTTCTCGAATCGAGCATGAGGGCCGGTCACTCAAAACGCTATATCTTCGTTAGTTTTGCTCAGATTTACTTGAAATTTACAATTCAAAATACAATGCTCAATATACTAACATGTTGTAAGAAAACAATTTTAAAAAGTTTTAAAGCCTTGTTTTGATCAATTATCAAAAGAACAAGGACGCGTTTGGAGTCCCCTTCAACCCCCCCCCCCCACCCCCCCCCCCTCCCCATTAGTCCACCATTGGTAAAGGGGCCCCCGAGACGTTCATTGCCTAGTTAATCCGGCCCTGTGCACAGTGTCCACATCTTTGCTGATCCTTGCAAAACTTGAAAGAATGTCCGATCATTTGGCATTTGGAGCATACTGTAATGCCAATAAAATCACGGACAAGGCACGTCCACAAAAATCTTCCCTTGCTCCACCAACATATGTCGTATGCGGGCAGGAACCTGGTAGACCCGGTGGCAAGCTGTTCCTGTTCGAGCGCCAGCTAGGTGACTAAGCTTACAATTTTTGACCGTGGACTCTAGGTCCTAGGATATTCCTCATACCCATAACGCGTATCCCAAGATCTGATTGTCGCAACACGTCCTTCAGAAGCTGCTTTGTATCTTCGCTGTCTTTTACAGAATCCAACTTTGGGAAGATGCATACAGCTGGTTTGGAGGTCCTAACGTTAGGTCCTGAGCGGTTAATTGGTGGTGCCGTCTTCTGAGGACCATTTTTGACCATGTCTGCAAATGAAAGGCTTGCCTCCGTGGCATCAGCTACTCTGCGCATCACCGGTCCAAGATTCGACTCCAACTGCAAAATTTTTTGAAGCCTATGTTGGTTTTCGGCTTTTTCAATGGTAATTTCTCTTTTTGCCATTATTAAGTTGGCATTGGCTGTCGCCAGGTCAGCTTTGAAGACTTCTCTTTCTAACAGCAGCTGTGATACTGATGGAAAATTTCAGATATGTATCCGCTTATCCATAGTTGTTGGTCCTTTGACACTCGAGATTGCTTTTCTGCAAGGACATCTTGGAGTGCTCTTAGACTGGCTTGAGTGTCATTAAGAATCTGCTCTGAGGACACTGGGATACTATGGGTCTCCTTTTCAGATACGTCTGAGTAATCAGATTCACTGTCAGATTCCTCGTTTTCAAGCACCGGAGAAATCAGTTCCGAGGCTGTTTTGTGTGTTGAGGACGTTGAGGACATCATCATTCGTTTTTTACGCCAATGGCTACATTCATCAGGCAAGGGTTGCACTGGTGGGAAGGACATTTCATAGAACACAAGAACACGATCCTAGGTTAAGTTTCAAACTGGCGTTAAAAATCTTTAAAATCCGGGGAAACAGATTTTTTTTTTTCACTGTTTTATTAAAGAAACCCTCTAGCACTTATATCATCCATACAAACACAACTTTCACACGAATTATTCATTTTTTTTTATGATTTTTTGCGAGAGCAAAATGTAAACGAACAGTTGTCACTGTGAGTATTGTTGTAATGACAAAACATTATGCAAAATCCTCCTTACAGAAGGATTAGACATTACCAATGCAACTGTGTGCCTCCGAGCAGAGCACCTAGGTGACTGTTCGACTGCTGCCCTCACCAACGCTACATTTTCAGGTGTTTTTGCAGTTCTGGGTCTTCCAACCATACAAGGCACTGATGTGGATCCAGTTTCTTTCAAAGCACGAACCCAACGTCTTTTCATCAGGGACCGAAACGTTGCGCGGAATGTTAAAACGCAAGCGCATGGCTTTCCGGTCCAAACCATGATGCATACTGAAAACAGTAGAGTGTAACGGTCACAATGAGACCCTGCCCAACGCTCTAGCCCAGGGGTCTCCAAACTACGGCTCGCGGGCCGTGTCCGGCCCGTCAGTGTCATCCATCCGGCCCGCGACATCTTATGACCATTTTCATCAATCAGGCCCGCGACAACTAATGGCTAAGACCTTACTCAGAAGTATAGAATATATATGCTCATTGGCGAGGTACTGGGCACCAATACATTGCGTCCACAAGTAACGCGCGAAAAATACGGGCGCAAATCGTGTGTAGTTCGCCAGACTTATGTCCAGTTTACGCGGGAACTGCAGAACGAGTACACGTATCAAGGGAAATGGAGCGGCAAAATTGTGACAAGGAATGGTTCCAAATGCTCGCGCGTTTCACGCTCCTTCTGGATGCTATGTACACGCGAAACGATACGTGGCAAAATCGCCCCCTGGTCTTATTGTTTTAATTGTGATTGTGATAAGGTGGATAAAAAACTCAGAATGATAGTATCTTGGTTTTATTTACATGCTTTAACATACGAGTATAAACACATAAACATATAAAAAACATTATAACATACGAGTATAAACACATAAACATATAAAATACTAATGGGATTTATGTAATTGTGATTTTCCACTGACGATAATTTGTAGTTGTGGATCAATTTTAGTGGTAGCAATTATTAAAAGAGCTTTAAGATGCTCATCGGTTAACTTAGATCTGTAAACATTCTTTGTGTACTTCATTTTGGAGAATGTTTTCGCACACAAGTAGTACCAAAAACAGAAAATAGCCCACGAGCAAATTTATGCAAATTATCAAATTGTGCCAGCGGAAGACTCTTGTAAAATTCCAACAAAGATGAGTTTTGATATTTGTTCTTAATTATATCACTGCATTGTAAATCAATAATTTCCATTTGAAGTTCCGGGGTCAAGGTTTCGATGTCGATATCAAGAGGATTTTGAAAAATCTTGATTTGATTCGCAATGATATGAAGGTCTGAGAAACGAGTATCAAAATTTATCTTCAAAGCACTCAAAGCTCCGATTGCAAAATCGACGGGAAACTCAGTTTCAGTAGTGTGGCTAAATATTTCACATGTTTTAAATTGTGTGAAACATTTTTTATTTAATTGTGATTGAAACAGCATTATTTTCTGCCGGAACGATTTGACATTAGTATATAAATCAGGGAGAAGCTGATTTTCTCCTTGCAATCTCAAATTCAGTTCGTTCATATGTTTTGACAAATCGACATAGAATGCTAACTTCCACAGCCATTCGCTATTTTGCAATTCGGTAAGAAGGCGATGCTTTTCATTCAAAAAAATTTCGATCACTGATCGAAGTTCAAAGAAGCGCTGAAGGACTTGTCCGCAACTTAGCCAGCGTACGGCAGTATGATATGGCAAATCATTTTCTCCGATCTCTTTAATAAATTCGCGGAATTCTCGGTGATTCAGCCCAGTGGATCTGATGAAATTAACAATTGATATGACTGGTTTTAGAACTTCGGACATATCCAAACATTTTCCGCATAGAGACTGTTGATGAATGACACAATGTAAGACTAATGGTTTTGAACCACCATCATTTTCTACAGCCTTTGACACAAGAGTCACTACTCCTTTATTTTTACCACACATGTTTTTTCCTCCGTCAGTTGTGATAGATTTCAAGTTTTGCTACGTGGGTTTTTCGCCAAGTGGCAAAGCCAAGTATACTTTTCGTAAAACAACTTTAGTGTTGTAGTGCTGGTCAGGATCCCACAGATTTTATCCCGTAGGAAGCGACAATTCTGGACGGGTTATGGAACCCGTCAAGAATACCTGTGGTTCCCAAATATGCTCAGGGTGTGGATCTTAAACCACGATATGTGTCGCTCTCCAAGGGATGGTGTGCCAGGTACATAATTTAAAAGGCAGAGTTGTGAGAACAAGCTTATAATTTTAAAAACAAGTAGCAATCAGGGTTTTAAATATGTCATTTCACTTACCCCCATGAACCGACCTCTTTTATTAAGAATACTATCGCTAGCTAGCTAATATACTGTCCATCTAGTAGCTGCAAGGCCCAGGCGGCATTTCCCCATGCAGGATCTGGATAGCCCCTCACCGAAGCCGAGATCTGGAGACAGTTCCTCCGCCAAATGGAAGTCGTCAAGCGGCCTTTCGCCGCGATCAAATTAGCAAGTCATCCCCATGCAGGATCTGGATAGCCCTCACCGAAGCCGAGATCTGGAGACAGTTCCTCCGCCAAAGGGAAGTCGTCAAGCGGCCTTTCGCCGCGAACAAATTAGCAAGTCATCCCGCCGCCAAAGGAAAATCATCAGGGGGCCTTTCGCTAGGATTAGCATGTAGGGAGGCCGACCTCGGTCCAGACGAGAGTCAATGTCGGCGTAAATTTACTATTCCGCCACAAAGATCGGCAAATAGCATCGCGGGCTAACGGAACCCCAATCATCCGTCAAAACGGGCTCTGACCCAAGTGAGATCGGACGTATATCTCTTGGATTAAATCTTTCCCGGTTCTGGCACGCATGGCCGCCATACAAGTTACGTTGCGGAACCTCAACTAATCCCACCAAAGGAATGCAAACTCGCGATCACACAATACGTTCACGTAATCACTTTTACCGCCCGGCATTTCTCAAGTAAAAAGGAATTATTTTCCCGTTCAATTACTAAATTCTCACAAAAACTCCATTGACTGTCGCGTAGCTAGGTTCCGGGCCCCGACTCTCCGAAACCTACCCACGCAAAAAAGTGACGTATTGCCGCGGAACTGCTCCAGAGGTCACCCCGGGCCGTCGATAAAGTCAGAGCTGGCACTCTAATAATTAATAACAAGTTCCTACCTAATTACGATTTCGACGGGTAGAGTTGTTAGGATGCAGTACAAATAATAAAGATGTTAATAATTATATTTAAAGTAATACGGATTTGTACTGCATCATAACAGTTTTTCCATCGAAGATTCTTTTTAATAATGGCATTTTCAACACCCTTAAAAATATCTTCACCAGTAGTTGTGCCGTGAATACTATCAATATCAAGAAGTTCTTCATACACTTCATAGCTTTTATCCACTCCTCAAATAAAAATCAACACCTGAGCAGTATCTGACACATCCGTTGATTCATCCAAGGCCAGAGAATACCACTCAAGATGTCCATTTTTGTCAGACAGTTGAGATGATATATTTTCTGCGATGTCTTCTACCCTCCGCGCTACAGTATTTGCTGACAAACTGAGAGTTTTATATAAATTTACCTTTTCAGGGCACATTTCTTCGGCTACTGCAATTACACATTCTTTGATCATTTCTCCATCGGTGAAAGGTTTTCCACGTTTTGCGATTTCAAGAGCCACACGAAAACTGGCACGAGTTACAGCCTCTTGTTCATTATTGAGTTTCGTAAACGAAGATTGCTGCGATTTTAATCCACGCTTCAAAGCTTCAAATTTTTCTGTCCGCAAACTTCCCGTATATTATGAGTATTTTTGAAAATGTTTCGTTTCATAATGACGTTTAACATTATACTCTTTGAGAACGGCTATGGCTTCATTGCAAATCAAACAAAGCGCTTTCTTATTGGACTCAATTACGAAATATTGAAAGTTCCATTGATCTTTGAATGCTCTGCACTCGCGGTCTACTTTTCGCTTCTTTGCCATACTTTCCATAGTAAATCACACCAAAAAAACAGTCTAATCAAAAAACTGTTACACAGATGTCTTTTAAAAACACACAAACACGTTTAAAGGAGTTACGCACTACCTTATTTCATAACAGACAGGTCCGCTTCATTCGGTTTCCCCAGGTGGACTGACTCGCGGTCGCCGGTCTCGCCGCTAGCGATGGATATAGGGTACTACCACTACTTATTTCCGCGTGTCACCACGAGATGTCGCAAGCGTCGCAGTTGTGACAATACAATACAACACAATTTAGTAATTGAACACTAGCGTTAGCGCAGTGTTGCCAACTTAACGGATTTCACGTCATATCTGGGGGATTGGAGTGAGATTGGAGTGAAATGATTTATGAAGAAATATGATCCGTGGAAATTTTATTCTCCACTTTTTACTTTTACTCCCCCCCCCCCCCCCCCCCCCCTCGTGGACGAAAATATGGGTGTCTAGAAATTAAAACAGTTTTGGCCCTCCGAACTCACTGGAGTAGTCAATGTGGCCCTCCGGCTGAAAAGTTTGGAGACCCCTGCTCTAGCCTATCCACCGGCCGCACAACAGATTTTTAAAACCCAGGCATACCTTTTGCCCCACCCTGTATTATACAGCATGAAAGTTTATTTGTATTTTCTCAACTTTCTTTACCTGGTTAGTGATCTTGGTCAGATAAGCCTTAGCCATAATTAGATTTTAGAAGAATGAGCTTCTCAAAAACATCATCACTCATCTCTTTTCTGTGAGGTCTCATGATCATACCTCCAAATGAAAAGAGGCGTTCAACTGGTGCTGAACTTGGAAGACAAGTATTGCATTTGATAAACATACGCCTAACAGTAGGGTAGTCATGCAACATTTCAAAATTGGTTCTTTTGTCTTGAAGGTATTGCAAGGCTTCTAAATCCGGAGTTCCTTCCGTCGCTGCGAAGGAATCCGATGAATCTTCATTATCTTGGAATGAAAAATAATATTCCTCCTTTACAAAACCGTTATCTCCACTTTGTAAAATTACATCAGATTTTTTGCTACTTTCTTTTAATTTTCTTATGTGTAATAAAAATACTGAACGGACTCGGTCCTTCTGTTCTTTAGGCGCCCACTTCATTTTAAAAAAAGGATGCGACACTGTAGCGCAAATTGCATCATTCGTACTGGAATCTAAAATAAAGAATCGTTGAAATCGTTTTATTAAGCTTTCCTCCAATTTTTCAGAAAGTGTTCTACAATACACAAGGTTTTCTAATCTTAACGAAATTAACATTTTGTTAATTCTTTGCAATTCTGGGAGGAGTACCCCATAATACGTTTGTTCTTCACCCTGTAGACTTTGAATGGCATCTGCAAAAGGTTTTAGACAAATTGTATATTCTTTTAGGAAAGCTAAGTCCGCATCTTTGAATGTATTGAGTTTCAGAGCTTTCATTGCATCGTTTATTTTTTCCTGTACTGCGAGAATATCCATAATAGCATTGTTGTACGAATTCCATCTAGTGGCACACGGCAATGATACTGATTTTCCCGTAATTTCAAAGAATAATTCGCAAGCTTTTGGTGAATTGGAACAATTATTCCAAAAAGCCTGACATTTCCCCAAAGCCGCATTTCGAATTTTCTTGTAAGATGATATTTCAATGTCTTTCGTATCGACAGCAGCAACTAAATGTAGTGTGTGCGTAGCGCATCGCTCATGCGGAGGAAGTTCATAATCCGAGCCATAGCTATCTTCGTCGACGTTAGGAAAATCTCTTGGAAAAAAGCCATCATCATCTTCAACGTCATCATCATTATCTTCGCAAGTGGGTGAGGTGCTTTGTTTTACATTTTCATCCTGACCAAATACTTCAAAGGCTTTTACCAAGTAAGAGCCATTATCCGTTATGGTTTTGGTGATTTTGCTAAGCTTCAAGTTAAAGTTGGAATGTATCTCTGTCATCATTTTAGCAACCCTGTCAAAGGTGTCAATTCCCTTAAACCTCTTGCAGGCCAAAGAAGCGCTCTTCCTTTCCAAACTCACTTTATCAATCCAGTGAGCTGTCATTCCCAGGTAACTCCTTTTCGATGACGACCACACGTCTGCTGTAGTACATACATAGTCAGCAAAAAGAAGAGATTCTATTATTTTCATTTTTATTTTCTCATATTCAAGGTCGAGTTTCTGTGTCAGCGAATGTCTTCCTAAAATTTGAATGGGTTTAGACGTCTTATTTGCTCCATGTATTAAATTTTGAAAAGAGCTATATTCCACAATAGAAAGAGGAGACATAGTCTCGATGGCAAATTTTAAAATCAGGGTGTCGAGGTTGTCATTCTCTCCTGCATCTGGTATCTGCAGTTTAAATTGTTTTAACTTTGAAGTTTGATTTTCGGAATCATTATCTTTTCTTCTTTTAACAGGAACTTTCAGAGCTTCATAATTCTTTAGTGCTTCAGTATGTCCTTTGGTCTGAAATAAAAATAAAATAAACATTTTTATGCTGGCGTGGGGTATTAAAGCTGTGATTCGTATAAATGTATATATATAAAATAACAAAGTGTAAAGAATGAAGTTAACCCGTTTAATCACAGGAGACCATATTTGTCCAAGCTCATACAGGTCTCATAGAAATCATTGTGTCTCCCTTACTATCATAGTGAGAAATAAGGGTAAATATTTCCCTATCGAGTCCACGCTCAAAACACACTTTGGTTAGGCATTGCAATATGTTTTTTGTTTGTTCGAAAATTTAAATAAATATATATCACAAGGATGGTACTTACTCACTCTTTGGATTTAACAGAGACACCTAAATGGATTGTTTTTAAAAATAGAATCTAAACAAAAAATAACTGACATTGTCTGTTTTATTGGAAAATTTTCATGTCTTTGTGAAAACTTATGAGTTAATTATTAATTGACAAATCTCCTCTCTTGTGCAAGTTCCAAGTCACAAAAGGAATTACAGATCTGAATTTGAAGCGGATAAGATTACGGAGGCCTCCAAGCTGCATATAACTACAAAACAAGGTTGGTGGATCTGTTATTTTCCCTGGAGTTTTTTTCTTTGTGCAATCCTTTGTGATATATTTGTTCGCGAAAGTAGAGTTTTCATAATCATATCTGTGAGCATTAGGCTCAGAGGGTTTGAGATTATTTACACATCTCAAACTCATATTATAATGCACACTTTAAAAAATTAAAACAAACTGTACTAGGTAGATAAAGGTTAGTAATAGGTAATTCAGTAACCAGAATTGAAAAATATTGCATGTTAATGGGTTTTTTTTATTTTAAAAACGCTATATGTTGTTTTTCAAGCACCGCCATGTTAACCTTTCCCTTACTGTGCTAAAAAAATACGCGCGCTCCGGTGCTGTGTAATCAATTCACGTGTTAAAATCATCGATTTTATATCGGAAATATATGAACATTCATAGCTAATCGCTTTTGTTTTTCGTAATTTGTGTTACAAGTGATAATAATTGTAATTTAATTGCTGAAAACATGAAAAAACCATCGTCCGTTGCTCAAAAAACGGGCGAGGAGACCATCTCAAAGGATTGCCCGCGAACGACTGAGGCGCTGGCCGCTGGGCTGCTACCCAATACATACATACAGCTATGTATGTTTAGCTACTACGCGATCGTAGGTATCGACGGTCGAAACACAACACGGCGGTCTCTGTTTCTCGTGTTCCCGTATAGCAAAGTAGAGCGAGACGTCACATAGCGTGTCATCTCCCCCCGCACACTCTTCGCGTATCACGGTCCACACTGTCACACGGTTGATTGTATTTGTGGTTTATTCCCGATATTTAACAAAATATCTCTGATTTTGAATTAAATTAGCTAATTATTTAAAATATTATTTTTCAACTCAGTGTGTAAATGTATAACGGAGGAATACCTAAAATCTGAACCCAGAATTCATTATATTTATAGAGATATAAAAGTTATTATAAGCAATGTGTAGTATTTACGCATTACAGACCAGGAAAGGTTAATTACGACGATGAAATACGCATTTTTAAAAGAAAAAAAAACAGTGTCTGTCAGGACAATAATAAGTACGAATTGCAATCTTCGGAAATGATAAATAATGCATATTATTTATATTACTATTATTATATTATTATTCATTATTTTGTTCGGTTTCATAAACACGAAAAATCACACAAGACGTTTGCCGTCGTAATTAACAACATGGCGTTCCTTGAGAAATGACATTTCGCGTTTTTAAAGATAACAAAATAACCATTAAAATGCAATGTTTTTCAATTCCGGTTACCGAATTACTTATTACTAAAGCTGGGAACATACTAGGCCCACGCCACGCCACGCGACGTAGGTAGTCGTCATCATTTCCATATCTGGACTACTTACCATCCATACATTTTCTATGGAAACGGGTGCTTTAGAATCACACTAGCCCCACGCAACGCAAACCGACGCCCCCTACGCGACGCGGATCTGCCGCAGCCAGATCGGCGTGGGCCATGTGGAAGGTGGAGGGGGTATGGTCACGCCTACTACGAGATGATTTTACATCTTTCTGGTGTTATCTAAGCATCTAACGTTATGTTTCGCAATATCTGTGGTTGTTTTTTGACAGATATTATTCAAAAATGGATGACGAACGGTTCATTGTAACTGGACGGCACAAAGTTATTTATAAAATCAAATTACAGGATTATAGAGATTCTGCATACGCAGTGTAGCTTGGGAGGAAATTTCAGCCATTCATGGCATGACTTTCAATATTATACCCCTATAATGAATGACAAACAAACATGACATAGACACACTGCCAGTCTTTCTCTGATCCGAATGGACTTTTGTGTTTTATTTTTTTATGTCATATTCAATTATGCTGTGAAGCTCTTCAAATACCACTTTACTCATACGGAAGTACATGAAGAATCGTCCGTCATCAGTTTCTAGTTAATTAGATTAGTTAACTAGATTCTACTAAAGTATGGAACTCTCCAAACATTTGTCTTTGTTTATTAATGTTGTGGACCCAAATACTTCTCACTTTTTCTTTTTACGAGAATATTGATTTAATAATAATAATCGTAGCAAATCATCTTCAAATTCACTTTCAAGACATGGCAAAGCTGTCATCTGCTGAGAAGAGAATCACATAAACATAACCTAAAAAATAAATGTCAAATGTGTCAAATCAAACGCGCCTGCGCACAACCAGAGACCCCTTGTCACGTGCTCACAGCGACGCGTAGGTACGTCGGCCAGTGTGAACGGGACAGGAACGTTGCGTCTGCTCAGTATGATCCTTGCTTGACTGTAATCTACCTAGTACAATTTGTTTTAATTTTTTTAAAGTGTGTTTTGAGCGTGGACTTGATAGGGAAATATTTACCAAAATATGATCTAAACTGTATTGGAAAGACAAAACAACATGCTGTAATATTCAAATCTAAAAGTTAACCACAAAATATTTAAAATGCACAGTTTTATGAAACCAAAGTTTTGCAATGAAATAGATTATGTATGAAACCCTAAAAAAGACATACCTTTAAATGTTTCAAAAAGTTTGTGGTAGCAACTACACTTCCTTTTAAAACCTTAGAACAAGTCAAGCAAGTAGCGGAAACATTTCCATTCTCAGTGCTGATAACATCTTTAAAACAAATACTTAATATTTGTGGTATACTGATATCCCTCACATCCCTGAAAGAAAAATATGCAATATTTGGTTAAAATTGTTCATATATATAATGGGATAAGCAATGCCTTACAAATTTTCCATCTAAACTGCTGTCTTATATTGGTCTTAATTTGTATGTTTTGCCGGCTTTCTTTAAAATATCGAATAAACTAACAAAGCATTCTAAAATTCTAGCATATTATATTGGTTTTCTTTAGGAAGCGGGCATACCTAGGTAGTTCAATTTCAATATATTAAATTATTTAACAATTACAGTGCTTACATAATTTCAAAACCAAAAGCACCACTACCACGTAAGAAAGATGAATGCTCAAAAGGAGCAAGCCGAATTCCACAAATAATATCTTACAATAACACAGAGCACAAAAAACAGTTTGACACATAAATATGAATCAATAAGTTTGACAGAACGACAAATGACAGATCCCAAAGCCGCCAAGATTTAAGCGGGACTAAGGTTGCCAGCAAGAAATAAAAATTACTGAAAATTTAATATTATGGTACGGCCACACTGCGGCCAACTTCCAACTTCAAACGATTGTGTGGAGGGGTAGTTCGTGCCTTAAGTACCCCCCCCCCCACACGTAGAGTTCGGAGCGGGACGTGCCCCGCGCCACTTCAGGCCGCCGCGCAGAAAAGTAAAGACCGAAAGTAAGATCACGGTTTACAGCGCAGTTTACTGTGAGACTTTTCTGCACGGCGGCCTCTACGTGTGGAGGAGACTTTAGAAGTTCGAGTTCGAAGGTTGGAGTTCGAGTTGACCCTGGATCACCTCCGAGGTGATCGGCGATGGCTGGTTCGTGCGAGTTAGCCCAACACATCACTCTGCGCAATATTACTACGGGAGAGTTGTGTAAAAATAGTTTGAAATTATTATTTTTTTAGCTTTACGAATCGAAATCAATATTATGGAAACCGAAGCACCGTATGAAAGATTTTAGGCAACTGATAAGATATGGCGCCAAATCAGCTGTTCGACGTCCGCCATTCGACCCCAGCCTTAGAGTTAGTTAACTCTAAGGCTGGGATTAGTCCTGGGTCGATCGATCATTTTACACGACCCGGGTCGCTCACGACACACTGGCGTCACGAGCGGGTCGCGAAGACTCGCTCTTTTCACGACACAAAATACGAAACTCAATAATCAAGTTTCTCGCGCCAGTTGCCGCCCAGACCGGTCAAGTCATAAGCGACCCGAAAAACCCTCAATAAAATAGCTTTAAAAGTTGGCCAAAAAGGCTACACCAATAAAGTTACAACTCAAACCTTGGGGATTAACAAATATTGCCAATTTTATGATTATAGGGGTTCTTCTTAGGTTGGGTTATAAAACGCTGACAGTAAACACTTTACATGTTTGGGAACTTACTTGAAGTAACCGTGGGATAATTTCATTTGCAAAAGAGAAACTACGTGTAACTAAAATAACATGAATATTACGAATAATCATTTTACTTACTAAATAGAAAAAATCGCATTCTAGAACGAACAAATACCAAGATACGCTCTAATTAAAAACGACTCCGTGTCTAGTTGATATTCAAAAATCGAATATACTAAACAATCCCGCGATGACGTGACACACGGGCATAAAGCAGGATACTGTTACGTCACGGACGTGCGTGTTGATAGGCAAGCGGCGACCGAATGTGCCACAGTTCGCAGTTCTCGCTGTCTCGCCACTCGCCACATGGGCGACATGGGCAACCGGCGACCGGTCGTGAGAGTGTCGTGAGTCTTGGGGTGCGGGAATGTGTTGTAGTTGGCGGATCTTGAAACCCGGTGCCGACGAATAAATAACCCACTCGATCTTTGGCGGCTCGTGAGCGGGTTTCGACGATCAGGTCATTCACGATCGACCCAGGACTAGCTGGGGTTAGACTCGTAATTAAAATTTACAGAATACATAAGATTTTGACAGGTCACTCACAGGAGCGTTTACATATGCATCCGACTTGTGGTAATTAATGATCACGGAAGTTGTTCGGAAGTTCGACCTGTGTAAATGCTCATGCGACCGTTTACATCTGTAAATTTATTTGCGGTAAGACGGCTTCCTGTCAACAGCGACCTGCTACTGTCAAATTTACGCGATTTTGTCAATAAAGACGAAAAGGCCCAAATAAAGCATTGAAATAGATTTTGGCTTTAATTAAACAATTCTCCACGCACTTTTGTGCAGTCAGAGGCAGCAATTAATTTCGTTTCATCCGAATGACAGCTACTTGACATCTGCTGACAGTAACCGACATCGAATTAAAAATTTCAAATACGTAAATGTTAAAACCAGAAACATTAAGATTGGAAAGGATTGGACTGATAATTGAATAGAAGGATGTTCATTTTCCAGTAAACTTAAGTAAGTGGAAATAAATACTCGTTTTGTAGGAAAAAAATACTACGAAAACAATTGTCTTTTAATTTTTGACATTCGCAACGGCGGCAACGGCGCATTTCGGAACTATTTCTTGCGGCAAGTCTTTTAGCTTTTCAAACTGATTTTATAAGCTGTAAGAAGGCTGTAAATTCGCGCGGGCGCGATTAGACCTGTCAAAAAACTTCCGAAAGAATATGTTCTGCAACTTGCTATAAAATACGTTAAGTGACTTTTGGTTTCGTGTACATTGGTAATTTGGCCATAAATCGCTTACAAGAGCATTTATTGCGGGTATTGTGTGGAACACAAGCATTGGCAACTCTGATTCGAAGGCTGGCTTCGGTGTGGAAGTAGCATTAGACGTGTATGGCCGATGACCCCACACATCAGTATTTTTTGTAATGGTATCACTTGTTTTGCTAGGGTTGCCAGTTCGCGGGGAATTCCCTAAATTACGGTGATTTTTAAGATTTTTCAATGTTGTAACATACAGTATGTCAAATAAGAGTAGAAAACATAGGAGGGCGCCACTGTCATTCAAATGGAAATACTAAAAATGTAATCACGGTGTTAATCTAAAGCTGTGTAACCTACATTTTAATTAAAAATTAAAAAGGCATAAAAGTGAAAAAATATATTTTTCATTCCACTGATCTAAAATTAGAATTGCATATAGGTATATTATTATTATATCTTTACAATTTTACGTTAACATAATAAAGAAAAACGATATTGTAATAAAATATAAAGCACACTTTAGAAATTGCTCACATTTATTTAATATTAGCTTAAGTACCTACTAGCATTGTCCAGGCTTTAGATCAGTGGTCGTCACACTTTTCTGGTCAAGGGCCACATAGGACAATGTGAGGTGTCACCGCGGGCCGCACACTTATGATTTGGGGGGGGGGGGGGGGGGGGTGTTGTACCTTTTTTTTAGCAAGTTAAAAAAGCATTTTTTTTGTATTTAAGTACCGGGTTGCTACCTCTTTTCTTCTTGTGGTCGTGATGTAGTGTTAATTCTTAATAATAATAATGCACGTAATGGAATCTTTCAGTTCAATTTTCATCCACTTCCCGAACTATTGAATGTGTGAATTTGCGCACACATGATAAAAATTATTACAATATATACAATAACAAAAATTAACCAATATTGCTTTGCTTTAATTAGTACATGAAAAGCGAGTTTTTTGGTCTTTTTTAGACCATTTTTTTACCTACACTGTGCCATCTCTACGCTCTCTAATTTTCTTTGGGTTTTCTACTGCCCCCCTGAAAGTCTCAGCGTTATTGCCCACGTTGAGAACCCATGACGTACACTATGTATTAAAAACCAACTGGGCGATTTATAATCAAATGTCAATCAATTAAAATCAACGTTTTAAAATCATGTGGGTACGTACACAAAATATTTGAAAAAAAACGGATAATATAATTGTACACATATTTGTGCGGGCCCCCAAAAAAACGGATATTATAATTGTACGTGAAAAAATATATGTTTAAAAAGAAAACAGCAGATATTTATGCGGGCCGCCAAAAATAAAAGATACTATAAAATTGCACATAAAAAAAAAAATATTTAAAAAGAAAACAGCAGATATTTGTGCGGGCCCCAAAAAAAAGGATAGTAAAATTGTACATCAAAAAAATATACTTAAAAAGAAAAGAGCAGATATTTTTGCGGGCCGCATAAAAACGGATAGTATAGTTGTGCATGAAAAAAAAACATATTTTAAAAGTAAACATCAGATATTTGAGTGGGAAGCAAAAAACGGAAAGTATAAATGCAAGTGCATGAAAAAATATATATTTAAGAAGAAAACGGCAGATATTTGAGTGGGAAGCAAAAAACGGAAAGTATAAATGTAAGTACGTGAAAAAAAATATATTTAAAAAGAAAACGCCAGATATTTGAGCGGGCCGCACAAACATGCGCCGCGGGCCGCATGCGGCCCGCGGGCCGCAGTTTGACGACCACGGCTTTAGATCATATCTTTAATTTTAGATCTGAATATATTTAACTCATTCATATCTAAAAGTAGTGTAACTAAACTCACCATTAATGATTCTTCCTTTCTAACTACTATTAAATTCAAATTTATGTTAAATTAAATGGAAGCCAATCACTTTGTAGAACACAATTTAATCAAATTATGTCATTAAGTAGGCACCTTAACAACAGTGCTTCCTCGATTTTTTTTTAGGAACAACAAATGTAATTTTAAATGTGTATACGGTGTTCTGCATTTTTGACAGGTAAACTGGTGTTGCCAGCCTACACATTTTGTAGTTCAATTTTTTTATATTTTCTACTCTTATTTGACAGACTCTACTGATTCACAGTCATAGTGGAGCAAAATCATTCTCTTGTTCAAACCGTAACTATGCATGTTTACAAAAGTCTAATTTAAATAGTCAGAAAATGACTCACAATTCTCGTGACCTGACTAGCTATTAAAATTCAGAAAAGTTCAGTTTAAAGAGCAACATTCTGACTCACAGTGGAGGAAAACCCAGTGGCGGACTAAGCCCATCAGAGGTCCAGGGCGGGCAAAGCTGAATAAGGCCCCCCCTAGTTTAAAAAGTTCAAGTAATTTTATTCACTTCACACGGGCCTCTGGTCCTGGGGGCCTCCAAGCGCCTCCATGTTTCCTTGATCAAATCCTAAACAAGGTTATAAGGCACCAGGACACAAAAAAAAAAAATTATGCATTTTCTAAAAGATGCACTTGTTAATAATTGCTCTCACCAAATGTTTTAAGGAAATTCGTAAAATTGATGGAGATACAATATTTTATAATATGAAATCGTTTTAAACAGTTGTTGTATTATCCTGCAGCAAAACTTGATCATGTTTTTTTCGAAACTACGTTTTTCAACCTGATTGACAATGTATTAGAAAAACTATATATCCGACTTGCATGCACTAAGTCTTAAACAGTTGTTAGAAAATCCTGTCACCATTCTATTTTTTTTTAAGAACGCTGAAAATTTTCCACAAAAAATCGAAAATAAAATTTGCTGGTCCGCCATTTTTTCGTGGTGCCGTAGACACTGGATTTTCGAACAGTTTAAGACTTGGTACATGCAAATCGGGTGTATAGTTTTTTTTAATATGTTGTCAATCAATTTTTAAAAATGTGAAAAAAGTTTCGAGAAAAACGCTGAAGGATAATTCAACATACAAACTTTTTCGAACGGTTTCACATATAATGCTAAAAAAAATATTTAGGGAGAGCGTGGTGAGAGCAATTTTCAGAAAATTAATTTAAAAAAAAAATTACAATTTTTTTTTACTATAATATTTTTAAAATAAGCTGGATGGACAGGATTACAAACGAAGATATTATGGTTCGGATGAATAAAGAAAAGGAAGTAATTAAAACTATAAAAATCCGAAAACTTAAACAAAGTCCGCATAGCCAACATGATAGCCGACATCTGTTGAACGGACAGGGCACAAGAAGAAGAAGAAGTGCTCAACTCTTCTTTGCTTCGGGAAAGCTGCGCGCGACAGTCTGTAAGGAAACGACAAGAAACGAGAATTTAGTCAGCCGCCGCTCAGCGAGGTAGTTAAACTTCATCAAAGTTGTCGGCGGGTGAGTTTTACTATTTTTCAAGATGAATAATTTAATTCTGATGAGTTGTAAAAGAAAAAAACTATTTTAATTTGTAATATTTAATTAAAATGAAGACAATATTAGCGAAACTCAATCGAAAATCTGGAGACAGAAAAAGATATTGGTACCTCTGGGACTCGAACTCAGGACTTTCTGCTTTCATGGCAACAGCTCTACCAACTGAGCTAAGGTGTCTGTATCTAATTCAGTCACTTTAAACTGTATCATACTTCGACTAAGAACTAAAACATTATCTTCATTTTCTTAACGCACATATGCTATCTTTATATATGATTGCAAGATTCAAACCCGAACTAAATGCTATCTAGATAGTGGCAGGTTAAAAAAAATATTATTGATTTTATTTTTAATATGCGACATCTATTGACTTTTCTGCAAGTCTGGGCTTAATATTTTTATCCAGATTTTCGATTGAGTTTCGCTAATATTGTCTTCATTTTAATTAAATGAGGTTTCACCCACAATCTTAAAAAGAAAAATAAATATTATAATTGGTGTTTGTTATGATTAAAACTTTAGAAGATGTTTCATATAAAAATGGAGAATTTTTTTAATTCAATTTTTTTATTTTAGTGCCGGCAACCCGGGCGTTTATTTTATTTTCATTTATGTACATAGTTTTCTTTTACCCGCCTCAATAGACAGAGTCTGTTCCGAGGCGTGCCGTAATATGTTGAATTCTCTAAGAAAAATATTGATATGAATAAAAATGATTCCACTACTAATTATGACACTTTTATTCCTTGTTTGAAAAATATTGATATGAATAAAAATGATTCCACTACTAATTATGACACTTTTATTCCTTGTTTGAAAAATATTGATATGAATAAAAATGATTCCACTACTAATTATGACACTTTTATTCCTTGTTTGAAAAATATTGATATGAATAAACATGATTCCACTACTAATTATGACACTTTTATTCCTTGTTTGAAAAATATTGATATGAATAAAAATGATTCCACTACTTATTATGACACTTTTATTCCTTGTTTCTGATAACAAGTATTTAGAAGACAGATAAAGTAAGTAAACCATCGAATTAAAAATAATTACAAGTAGAGAATAAAAAAAACAATCTAAGTAAGAATTTTGGGTGCAAATTAGACGACCTATGCTCGACTTTATTTTTATTTATTTTTTATTATTTTACATTAACTCCACACAAGAGGCCTTGAGGAAAATAATTTCCCTCAGGGACTATGTCATCTTTGAAGATGTGGAGGGTCTTTTTGAGGAAAGGAAGGAGCGACGATGGGTCTTGAAGAGATCCATGTTGTAGGAAGGAGGAAACACAGAGGCCGGAAAATCGTTCCACAGCCGAGCCGTTGAACTCAAGAACGAGTCATAGAAACGACCCGTTCTCATGTGACTAATGTTAACCGTGTACAAATGTTGGGCGCGTGTTTGGCGTGTTTCCCGACTATGCACCGGTGCATCTTCCATTGTAATACCGGTAGAACAAGGATAGCATTCCCACCCGACGCCTGTGCTCTAAAGATTGCAATCCGTCTGTTAAGATGGGAGAATCTATCAAATGGACCGCCCGTTTCTGCACAGAGTCGAGGGCATTTTTCAGGTATTTTGGAGCTCCAGGCCAGACGTGGCTGCCAAATTCAACCGTGGGGCGCACTTGTGATTTGTACAGGGTTAGCAGTTGTGTACTATTAAAGTATCTGCGGGCCCTGTACAGTACGCCCAGTTTTTGGGAGGCTAACTTTACTCTGGCTTTGATGGAGCCCCCATACCTGAGCTGGTCACTTAGGGTTACACCAAGCATATCAATGGAGGGCCTGTTCGGAAGTTTGCTTCCGTTGAAAGAGACTAGATTTTCATTTATACCATTGAATTAAAAATAATTATAAGTAGAGAAAAAAAATACAATCTAAGTAAGAATTTTGGGTGCAAATTAGACGACCTTCGCTCGACTTTATAAATTTGAACCTAACGATCGCCGGGTTAAAATATAGTAGGTGTTGAAATTTAGTGTCTTTTGCACTTCCGATATAAAACACGCATGTCTCTTTCATACCGCAAGACATACGTTCACCACAAATAATACTTAATATTTTGACTTTTATTAACCTTGACAATGCTCACTCAGTGATGACATTAGAAACCTGCAGGTTTGCACTGCAACTTCCTTAAACTTGCAGTCACTCAAGAAGCCAGTATAAGACAAGGGGTGAGACAGGGATGCTCTCTGTCACCTGTTCTTTTTAACGCTTATATACAGAGTGCGATTGATGACTTGAGAGAGAGAATGAGTCACAGAAAGGGTGTAAAGATACACGGGCAAAAGGTGGATATGATAAGGTTTGCTGACGATATTGCTATGGTTGCTGAAAGCGAAGAAGAACTGCAAGAGGCCTTAACAACCATGCAAAGCATTCTTCAAAACAATTACAACATGAAGATAAATAAAGACAAAACAAAGCTGCTGACTTTAGGCCGCACGCAACATCATATGAGAGTAGAGATGTCAGGAGTTCCACTAAAGAACACCAAGGAGTTTGTCGGTCTAAGAGCGAGGTCGACAGCCGTATACATCAGGCTAGGCTTGCATTCAATAAAAGGTCGAAAATAATAGAATCGAATAATATAGACCTAAAACTGAGAATACTCCTCATCAAGACCTATGTATGGAGTATCTTGATGTACGGCTGCGAAACATGGTGCCTATCCGAAAGAGATAAACGGAGACTAGAGGCTTTTGAGATGTGGTCCTACAGAAGACTATTAGGAATTTCCTGGAGAGACCACATTACAAATGAGGAGGTTCTCCAAAGAATCGAAGGAGGAAGGCACCTGCTCAGGACCTTGTCCGAAAGGCGTGCAAGATGGATCGGTCATGTAATAGCACTGACGAAATCTTCAACAATCTTAACATCATGTCAATTAAACAACTATATTCTAAAACTGTACTCATTTACATTCATAAGTACAAAACCCAAGAAATAACAACTAATACGTACAGTAGAAACACTAGATCTCATGGTCAAAAACTTATCCAACAAGTAATTACTAACACAACATTTGGGCAAAAAAGCTTCTTATATTATGGCATTAAACTCTACAATAAAATACCACTCTCACTCAAAAACCTCAACATTATGACATGTAAATTTCAAATAAAAAGCTGGATACTAAATATAGGGAGATCAGAAATAAAAAAAATATACTGATATCAAATACAGACTAAAACCAAATCTAGTAAACTGAATTATAAAAAAAAACACTATCTTATTTACTTTATAATTATTTTTAAAAAAATACTACATGATATATGTTATGTCTAATTCATATTAATTTCTTATAATTAATTTATAATATGTAAATGAGATCCTCAGCACGGGAGATCCCAGTGAGGATATCATTATCTCTACTGTTACTAAGAAATGAAGACAATAAATCATTATTATTAATACGACAAGAAGGCCTCTTGCATGCCATAATGGAGGTTACCACCGAGGGGACAAACTCTAGGGGACGCCCACGCCAAGAGTACCTGGAGGACCTGCTGGTGGACGTGCGCTGCTCATCACATGCAGACTTCAAAAGAGCCACCCAAGACAGGGAAGAGTGGAAGAGATGAATAGAGGAAATTGCAGCAAACCAATCCCAGGATTGAAACCAGAGAAAGAGAGACTCAATAGCTCGCTATATTATTAGTTTCACTGTTTAAACTACTTTAAACTGTTGTTAACCCATATTTCACTGACGTTGCAGAAACGCGACAGTTTGGTTACTCGGTCATATTATGAGAACTTGACAAGTAATCACTGGTATTCTTTCATTTACTTATAGAAAAGGTTTGACTTTATCGTTAGAACGTATTATAGAATTGTATATAATTGAAAAGAAACACATAAAAAAATGAATAAATAATTTATTTTCAACACGTAAAACAATCCAACTTCATTAAATAATAAATAAAACAATGTTTATCTTTTAAGTACACACATTTCATTTTATATCGGTTAATTAATTGAATCACTAACATTACTTCCTTATACACTATCCGCCTTACTCATAATTGAAGAATAAGATATTTCCACCGTAATACGAACGTGAAGGTGTGAACGTGAACGAAGGTGAAATGTATACGACAATTTCACCTAACTTGTTCGTATTATCTTATTCTGCGATTATGAGCAAAGCGGTATATTTATAATTATAATCAAATTTATTGTGAGTTTTATGAGTAAAGTTTTTTTTGCATTGATTTAAATTTTTGTTTATAATCATAAATTAAAAATGCCGTTAAATAAATCTATAAAGTAAGTGAACAAAAAACAATAATTTATAGTATTATTTAATATTTGTCTGTTAAATTAATTGTTTAATTTTTAAACTAATGTATTCTGTTAATAGTTAATAATTTCTTTGACTAGAATATTTTGAAACATAATTTTAAAAGATAAAAAAAACATTTGTCTACTTTTATATACTTAACATTATTTGTATAAATATCCACATAATTTCATAAGATGTAATTTTATATAAGGCACTTGTATATTTTTTTTAATCATTGTTAAATATATAATTTATTTAACAGAATAAATTCATTACTAACAAAGAAGCACATTTTTAAAAAAGGATTTAGAGAAAAAAAAGATTTTGTTGATCTTTCATATTAATTTACCACCCGTCTTCGCCCAAGTTTTACTCGAAAATAGTAGCGTTAACATAGGAATTAAAAACAGAATAGGCTGTGCAATTTACATGATGCCAGGGCTCGCCATTTGAGAGCTATCGATACTTCAGAAAAAAAAAAAACAAAGACACTTTATATGAAATGTAAAATGTTTTACCAACCAAAACTTTATGCTCTTGGATTTAAATGTAATTCAACCATAAATCAATTGTTTCAAAATTAGAAACAAATAAAGTTGTATTTATAAAATCCTTTTTTTTTCATTAAAGAAGAAGGTAAATCTAGTGAAACAAAACAAAAACAGAAAATTAAAAAGGTAACGGTCGCAACTGGGACTCAAACCCAAAATCTCGTGTCTTGAAACTAAATTGTGACCTATATTATTTTTTCTGCCATTTTTGTCGATCTCATGTTTCAAATTTAAAATTAACAATATTATCCTCAAATAATTTTCCCCATATTTTTTCAGCTATCCTTTTTGAATACAAAGTTCTTTAACAAATTCATTTGTAAATTATTAGATAGTGTCTCGGTTAAAGATGTCCGATTTTAGTTACATGGGACACCTGTTGACTTTTTTTAAAAGTCTAAATGTTTGCTCATGTTTTATTTGATTATTTATGCATCAAATGTATTATTTTTTAAATATTTATCGTATATCATTAGTTTACTACAAGCTACTAGTATACTTATGATAAAAGTTATAATCTAATTGTAAATAAAAATGTTAAAATTAAATAATTACAAATTTAATGTAACATTGCCATAAGAAGTACCACATAAAAAATCGTTACATATTGCTTTACTTTCCTGGGTTATTTTCCAAAAAGTCGTTGTTGTATGTTCATATTTAGACAATATCTTTCCGCAAATCAATAGTCTCGTACACACAGGCCGCATAATGCACTTGAGCCGCTCCCAACTAGCAATATTTGAAAATTGTTTGTAAGGGCTCTATTTTTTTTTTTAAATGAGAATATGTCATATATAGGGTGGGCCAAAGATATTGAAATACATATAAGTAGATGTGCTATCTGCAGTTTTTACTAAGTGGGATTGCGCTTCCAGGTGTCGCCGATATTGTTTACCAATAAACAAATAAACTGAATGAACGAATAATTAACGAATAAACCAAACGAACGTTAAACTAAATGAACGAATTCTTTCCGTACTCAAACTATATTGTCAACCAATACTAATGCACACCTTCAAAAAATCAACGAAATGAACATATTCTTTTTGTATGCAAACTACTCTAATTAGGTCGTAGTCTGCCGACAGTTGCGCGGACAACATAGCATATCTCTTTTGTATTTGAATATCTTTGGGGTGGGCCATAAACATTTGCACTTTTGTAGTCGTGCTAGCGGGGATTCCGAACGGGGGAGGAGAGCGGGGCCACTTATGCGCGGCTCCTCGCTTCTTGGAAATTTAGTCACAATGGATCGCTTTACAGGAGAGCAACGGGCTTTCTGGGTAAAACATGTTAACAAAAACATAATTTTGTTCTATTCTGTTCAACAATGATTCTATTCTGTTTTACAAAACAATGAGCCACCTATTTCATTCTCATCCCAATTACAGAGATGGTCAAATACCTAAAAAGAAGGTATTTGACCGTCTCGGAAGTAAATAATATCATTTTGTTTAGTTGTGGCGATAATTACCTTGAGATATCACGGTGGAGCTATAAAACTATATTGTGATTGTGCTGTCTGCTCCTCCGCAGATAAACAGTGGTAAGTGATTGGTTATCCTTTTTCCTTGTGTACTTTGTTTTTCCTATACATATTTCGCCTCTTTTCGCTCTTTAGTATTTACTGTCCATTTTTAAGTGCATTTGAAGCTGTAATTCATAAGCAACAGCCCCAATACTCTATAAAAGGCACAATTGATTTTATACACTTTATTTTTCCCTTTTGGCTGTTTAATTATTTACTAGTATTTGCAATTTGGGAGACGCTTTTGCGCATTGTGCGGCTGATATGAACGAAGCTATTAGTTCATCATTTTATTTGCTATTACGAGTATAGTTTAATAAAAAATGATGAAATTTTGAATTTAGGAATAAAAAAACTAAGAATACAAATTTATTTTTTGTTTTTTCTTTTTTATTTTTCAGTTATTGCAAGCTCACTCGGCGCAGATTAATATTTTTGATGACTTATTTAATGTCGGAATTAAAACTGACAAAATACTGATTGATATTAAATCATTGAAAAAGAAGATAATACTAATAAATCTAAAAGAAATATGAAACAGAACAGGACACATGAAATAAAAGATAACGGTCGTAACTGGGAATTGAACTCAGGATCTCTGTCTTACCGGGACAATGCCTCTAAAGCACTCAATAATTAAGGGTAAACTCAAAATAATTCAAAATGTGCTTATTCATAGATGGCGTTAATCTATTAGGAAAAAACTCTTTTTGTGAGTTATGCTGTAAAATATTAAGATTAATTAATTGTTTGTGCCCGTACATCGCAATATGAATAAATGGTTTTGTCCATAAACAAACTCAATTCTTTCAAGAAAGGCTTACAAATACATTATTGGATTGAATCACCGATACAATATTGTATTTACATTCCTTTCTTGATAGAATTGAGTTTGTTTATGGACGAAACTATTTATTTATATTCATTATGCGTACGTACGGGCGCAAGCAATGAATTCATCTAAATATTTTATTCTAGCATAACTTACAAAAAGCTTTTTTTCTTAAAATAATTAAATTAGCACCACCTATGAACGACCGGTTTATTAATAACTAGCAGACCCGGCCACGCGTTGCTGTGACTTATACAATCTTTATAACCAACGCCATCTCTTAATTTGCATACATATCAAATTCATACCGCCCGCTTGCCACTTGCCCGCTGCCTGAAATGAATCTTTGAATTTCTCGACTTTTCTCTAGTATAATATGCACGTATTATACATATAAACTTTCCTCTTGAATCACCCTATCTATTGGTGAAAACTGCATGATAATCCGTTGCTTAGTTTAAAAGATACATACAGCGGGAGCGACTTTATTTTATACAATGTAAAGATTTTAAGTTTACATTTAAAAATCTATGACAGGTTCTTAACAATATTTAATCACTGAATACAATATTAGCGACTCTCAATTGAAAATTTGAAATGGAAAAAAACAGTAGCATCTAGGAATTGAATCCAGGACCTTAGCCTTGCTGGGACGCTGCTCTACCATTGAGCTAATGGGACCCCATCTCCGTCAGTCATATTTAATTGAATTATACTTCGACTAAGAACTACCAACATTATCTTCATTTTCTTAACGCCTATTTTTATTAGCTGTTATCACTGTATGATTGCAAGATTCTTCTCAAACTAAATGCTATCTAGATAGTATCTGGTCTAGTGTATTGTTTAATATTTTTAAATGCAAAATAACCCAGAAAGATACTAAGCAATAACGTAAACAACCACGTCGCAAATCAAAACTCAACTAAATTAAAGACAGAATTAAAAATCGGAGAAAGGAAGACTGTTGCAATATCCTTGATCGTCGAAGGTCACCGGCCTATAGAAGTCTTTAACCTGACCCCAACCTCTGGCTGCAGTATTGTAGTTCTTTCCGTTCCACTGGCTGGATTTGTTGCTGAGAGGAGAAGACACATTATCGTTGAGTTTGGTCTGAAGTGGAGGGATGAACAAGTCAGGCAGGGGGGTGAGGGTTTGCACTGGAGTGGAGCTGGGGAAGGGTTCCATCATTGGCAGGACGTTGACTGACACAGATTTGGGGGTGTTAGGTCTTGGGAAGGTGTTGTATTTGTTCTGCTGAGGCTTCTGGCTGTTGGGCGGGCGGTAGGGCGTGTCGTGGTTGCTGCTGGGTGTGGGGGTGATGCAAGAGGTGGATGTGTTACGACCTGGAAGAAAATACAAACAAATTAGTTATTTTATGATATATGGCAATATAGCTAACCACACTACGTTAAGTCGAACTTAGACAAGCTGGGCTATTTATTGGATAACCAATACCCTATCGTAGGTCACCCCAAGTGGTTTGCTACGTTTGGCTATTTACCGGGTTTATGGGGTGAGATTTATCTAGGTCTTGGCGGTAAATGCGTTTGCCCACCTACTGTGTAGCAGGCTGGGTCGGTAGAGACTGGTTGAGGTAGACCTATCCCAGACCTCTGCAGCCAGATTCTCTCGAGCCATTGCTTTGCATAGAAGAGATAGTGATTCGGCGTTTCTTGACGTAAACATTCAGCGAGATCCTGCGGATTTTAGTTAAGGACGTGGGATTTGACGAGATCCTGATGGATTCGCGTTCTTTAAACACGGCAAATTTTGCGAGTCAAGTCAGCTCCGTGACTAGCCCGGATGATTAATCTTATACACTTTCAACAGTTCGAACTATGTATTTAAAACTCCGCCACACGCGGTCAACATTTTCAAACCGACCCACCTTGAACGATGTCAGGATAATACCCATAAAAGACTTGTGTCACTTAAGGCATTATGCCTTACTGCCAACCAACTGGGTTACTGAAAAACTGCCGATTACATTGATTTAAGCTATTGAAAACTTTGACCATTTTTGCCCCGTTTGCCCGTTTGTCCCCGCTTCAAAGGTGACTAGCCGGAACCCACTCTCACAACCAAAAATCAAATATCTCGCCAAATGTTACCAGTGTAAGAAAAAAAACATAAAATGCTTTATATTACGCTTTTTTTCCGTAACAATGGAATTATACGCCCATCACTCTTGGACACATTGACCCCCAACTTTCTTTCTTAACCACCCCTCATACCTCTTTCCTTCCAAGAACTTCCTCTCCGTCCTTTCCCTAAAGAGACCCTCCACATGGCATCCCCAAAGATGACATAGGTCCGAAGGCAATTTTTTTCCTCAGGGCCTCCTGTGTGGAGCTAATGTAAAAAAACTATAATCAAGGTTTTCAAGATTTTATTTTAATGGATTTTTAATTTTTTGTATTTTAACAATTCTATCTGATCCTTGATGTTTGGGTTAGGTTAGGTTAGGTTACGTGTTATACTTGTAAATAATTGTTTACCTTTCCCCTCGTGCACCCACTTTACAGAGCGCTTCTTCCTGTTGACGTACATGCTCTGCCCCTTGGAGAGCTGGTTGGCGGGTTCGCTCAGCGAGTTGCTGATCTTCTTAGCTAATTCTATCTGGTCCTTGACGGTTGGGTGCAGCCCGGTAGCGTAGAAGGCAGAGTTGGCGAAGGCAGACTCTGCTATACCTGGCGACAAACATCAGTCAAGTTTTAGATGGCATTGCGTAAATATTGTGTGTTTGAATTGCATATATAATGAACGGAACAGCGTATCAAAGAGAACTTCAAAGGGTTGTATAATTTTTGAAATGATATGATGTTTTGTTCTGGATCATCCAGTAAGTTATATAGGAAGAAAGTAAGAAAGGTGTTAGCGCGTTTTATTTATTGTATTTTATTTTGTTTTTATGTGAATACGCACAAGAGTCTGAACTGCTCCCAACTGTCTGGAGCCGGTGAGACTGTGGCATCCCCAATTAGTGTATGTTGTGAGGCTGAAGGTAGTTACAGCTTATATACATATAATAGACATATAAATATGCATGTGAACTGCAGTGAAGCCAAAAGAGTTTCTTATGCTAATATTGTTTGGAGATGGAGTTTTAATTTATCTTAAGCTAAATTTTAGATTTAGGAAGGGGAGAGGAAGGGGAGACGAGGGGGAGGGGAGGGAGAATATAGGATAAGGATATGAGATGCTCTCGATACCTTCCACATCCCCGTATCAATCCAATATCGCACGCGTTACTTCTATTCGGTACTTCTGAAGGTTTAAATTAAAAATGTCTACGTTGTGAAACAATTCGTTGTAATTATAGGAAAAGAACGGGATGTGGAAGTGGGGAAGAGGAAGTACCTGGCTATTCAGTTATGATCACCAAGACTAAAGTCATTTCGAGTAACGTTTAAATTCTGAATGGTGGTCTTACAGCAGGGCGATACTATGGGTATACATATATTTATGATTCCATTCTGGAACATTCTGCGAATATGCTACATATTTGCAGAACAAATATGCTCTACATATTTGCAGACAGCCCATACCTCCGGGGGGGGGGGGGGTTCGAACAACGCGTTACGTAACATGTTTTTCTTTATTTAGATAAAAAAACTAGGGAATTAAAATCTTACAAGTTAAATCCTATTCGTTCTCGAAATCTCTTGTTTTATTTATTACCGCAAACGCGATTAAAACAAGAAAAAAGGTATTGAAGCGACTTTCCAGTACTTTGCGCAACTTAATTGTGACTTTCAGGTAAAAAAATTGTCACTTGGGCGTTACGTAACGTTTAGGGGGGGGTGATACGGAAAAACGTTACGGCGCGTTACATGGGGGGTAGGGGGGGTCAAAAATCTTCAAAAATTGCGTTGCGTAATACTTGAACGCCCCCTAAATGGTTCGAACCGTACAACTACCGCCAGGGTCGTCACCACACTTGCTCTGTATTCCACACGGCAGAACAGACGTTCTGGCTCAGCACAGCATGACAAGACGTATGGTGCTGCTAAATGATATCTCTATTGACATTTTCAACAATGGCCTTGAAGGTTTCAAGAGTCATTTTAGGCAAGAACTCTGAAATATATAATATTTTTAAGAGTTTCGTTTAAAGTTTTGCATATATTATATCTAAAATATATATTATTTTTAAAACTTTCGTTTAAAGTTTTGTATATATTATGTGTATTGTAATAGAATTATATTCATCTGTAATGCACCCAAAAAATAAATAAGGCAACCACTATCTTACTAATATTATAAAGGCGAAAGTTTGTATGGATATATGTTTATTTGTTACTCTTTCATGCAAAAACTACTGAATGGATTTTAATAAAAACTTAACAATAATATAGCTCATACATCATAATAACGTATATAAGCTCTGGCATTATGAAATTTGTATAAAAAAATTGCAATAGATGGCAAGCTCTTTGAAAACTGAATGTACCGAAATGAATCTATGGAATGCGGGAGGGGGGAGGGGAACCTGGAAGGGGGGAGGGGAACTCGGGGGTTCGCGGGACGGGGGAAGGGGGGGAGTGAAGTGGGGAGAGGGAAGGTGGAGGAATCAGAGTTGGGACCCGAGAGGGGAAGGAGACGTGGGAGAGGAAGGGGAGGCGGAAGGAGAACGGGAGGAATAGGAAAGGACACGCAGGGAGAATTTTTTTATTTATTAAATGGCATAGCAAAGCACGCCAGGAACCAGCTAGTAAATAATATATAACACTTACTGTTCTTTTTGATGAGATGCTCTTCTGCATCAGGAGCAGGTGTGAAGATCTTGTTGAGGTCTATCTCCTTGTCCCCCACGGTAATGGGAGAACGGGTGTCTAACTCCTCCTGGAAACCACCCACAACGTAGTTACAGAACAGGTTTAGCAATACTCATATCTGTGTTCAAAAAACCTACCCAAGAAACATTAACTCTTTTTAAATGTGTTTCAACACTTCCAGTACTTGTAAAGGCCAAGCCGGGCGTGAAATCAAGAAAAAATAAATATTACGATGCATAATTGGCTACACGACATCAGACGAGCGATTCTATATCTTTTATGGGATCGTTATTAGATAATGGATGTGATCTCCTGTCAGATTTGTGTGATTTTTATGACTGTTATTTGCTTTTTCTATGTACAACATACATTAAATGAATAAATAATCATGCATACTTGCAGGAATTCGTGTTTAAAATAATCTAAACTAAAATATGTAAAAATCACACAAATCTGACAGGAGATAATGTCCGTTATCTAATAACGATCCCATAAAAGATATAGAGTCGCTCGGCAGAGTTCATGTTATGCAAATTTTGGTCTTGGGTGACATTTTTGATAATAGTTTTTTTAAAAATTTTTTTTACATTAACTTCACATAGGAGGCCCTGAGGAAAATAAATTTCTCAGGCCCTGTATCGTCTTTGGGGATGCTGTGCGGAGGGTCTCATTGAGAAGATGAGGTTGTAAACATGGAACATATGTCTTGAAGAAACCCATGTTGCAATGCTGGCGTCCCACAGGGATCAGTTCTGTCTTCGACTTTGTTTTTGTTGCACATCAACGACCTTTTGTCATGTGCACCAAATCATTGTTACGCGGATGACAGTACAGTCCAAAAAACAAAAGGTCGTTGATGTGCAACAAAAACAAAGCCGGAGACAGAACCGATCCCTGTGGGATACCAGCATTTATAATGTCAGAAATCACTGGTTAAAGTAAGTCAAGTGGTGACCGGACAAGTCAGAATGAAACCAACTCAGAAGCACCCCAGAAAGGTCATTAACCCCTCCGCAACGTAAGCAGATATATGCGTTAAAAATTTATGTTGTATTTTGTTTATTAAATTTATTGAGTGATTATAAAAAATAGGTTAAGTTAGGTTAGGGTTACCGGCTATTTTAAAATTATTTTTAAAAGCTTTTAAAGACCTTTCTGAGGTGTTTGTTTGAGTTGGTTTCATTCTGAGTTGGCATAGAACCAAGTCAAGTAGGTCTCATAACACCCAGTATATTATATAAATGATATGCAGGGCGTATTTCACCATCCTTCTTATGTATTATCCATATGATAACATACAGTTTGGATAAATTAAACACAATTTATTTGTTTAAAAAGTCTTAGTTTACTATTCGGTACTTGATCCCATGAATTCATAATTTGGGAAGCGAGTAGGGGTACCGCCGCCCCGGGAACCATTTATTGGATAACTAATAAATGGTTCCCGGGTTGCACCGCAGTTCAAGGCCCCAGATTCCTACCCACCCCTCATACCTATTTCCTTCCTGGAACTTCCTCTCCTTAAAAAATCCCTCCACACAGCATCCCGTAAGATGATATGGACCCTGAAGGAGATTGTTTTTATTTGTGTGGAGCTAATGTAAAAACAATCCTGACATTAATTGGAGTGAAAAATGTGAATGAAATTTTGGTCTCCGGTGACATTTTTGAAAATAATGTCAGGAATCACTGGTTAAAGTAAGTCCAGTTAGTCTCTCAACAATCTGTATGTTGTATAGATGATATTATATAGGGTGAAACTTATAAAAGGGTGTTGTGGTTATCTATAGGTATAGATGAATTACATTTGGGAAAGCCTTTCTTTGAACACAGATATTTATGAAAAATGTGAATTTTCAAATGACATTAATGTACAGGTGAAATGAAATTTACAGATTTATGTAAAAATGATGAAAAAAACACAAAAAAAAACTTAGGTATTTGTCTTCATATTGGACAAACTTTACTAACACTGTAAAGCTTTTTCAAAACTTTGCTGCAAAACAACACTGCAAAGCTTTTAAAATTAAAATTAATTATTATGTAGGCATAGGTACCTACTTAATGAATTGTTTTGTGTTTAAAAAAAATGTTAAATAAGTGTTTTTTTTTTGTAGTGTGAATAATGTTTGTATTTTTTAAAATTTTGTAAAAAAACTATTGGCAGAAAATTTTCATATTTTTATGTAAAATTTAAATGTCAATGTCAATCACAATCAACAGAATGAGTCTAAAAACAAACCAACTGTCAACACAAAAATTAATATTTATTTTGTAAAGAATAAACTGATGGTTATTATTGTTGACAGTTGACTTTAGACAATATTTTAAATAGATTAAATTAAAATGCAAATAAGATGAATTTTTGAATATTTCTAGATTCTTATATTTATGGAAGAGATCGTAAAAAGGTTTTTAAACATGTTACAGGTTACAAGAATATGTATGGTCATATTCCGGGTTACGAATAACCCAACAATGTTGCTTGTGTTGTGATGGAGGACTTAGCCAGCCGAGGAATCGAACACGCGACGCTCGGGTGGGGCCCAAGCGCTATGCCCATTTAACCCCTGACCGGTCAAAAAGATCATTTTATAAATTGCGTTTTTTATCCGTAAAGCAATAGGAGACATTTAAAATGGCGCCAATATATGGCAAAAATCGCTCCAGTGGTTAATTAACTCGAACGTATCAAAAAGGTATGAGATTTTGATAAACAAAAGTATTATCCTAGTGATTTATTTTTTAGGTATTATGCTGTGTTGCGTTACCTCCTTCTTTAGTCAACGATTCTGACAGCATTAGTGTCCATCATCAAGGCAGACGTGTAATCGAAATAAAATTATATTAATTATTATTTTTAATTTATAAACTAACGTTTAGACAAGATTTTTATGCATAGCACAAAGGGTAACAATTATTATAAGCAATAATTATCAGCCTGAAACACTCATCAACATTGAAAAATCTTCCGAGAAAAGATACTTGCCGCCAACGGGACTTGAACCCGTGTCCTTCTGATTGCCGGTCAGCTGCTCTTGACCACTGAGCTATGGGGGCTTATCAAATACCCGCCAAATAATTCAATATATACTAGTGTTTCATTCAACAATTACTGCTTATTATATTTTTTCCACCTGAAAACAACCAACTTTATTTTTGCGAGAAAGACATTGTAAGTGTTAAATCCCTCGCTAGGTGGCGTCGAGACAAATTATGACTACATTTATTGGGGAAATACTTAAACTTGTCAAATATTTGACAAGTTTAAGTATTTCAAGTAAGTCAAATATTTGACAAGTTTAAGTATTTCCCCAATAAATGTAGTCATAATTTGTCTCGACGCCACCTAGCGAGGGATTTAACACTTACAATGTCTCTCTCGCAAAAATAAAGTTGGTTGTTTTCAGGTGGAAAAAATATAATAAGCAGTAATTGTTGAATGAAACACTAGTATATATTGAATTATTTGGCGGGTATTTGATAAGCCCCCATAGCTCAGTGGTCAAGAGCAGCTGACCGGCAATCAGAAGGACACGGGTTCAAGTCCCGTTGGCGGCAAGTATCTTTTCTCGGAAGATTTTTCAATGTTGATGAGTGTTTCAGGCTGATAATTATTGCTTATAATAAAATTATATTCTTGGTATTCGGTAACTGACGGCTACACCAAAACTAAACGCAGAAAACTATTTTATATTATACTATAATACCAGCTTTTAGAGGTTTGGAGCTGGAAACATATATATCGCATCTACACACAGAAGCACACACTTCACAACAAACTTTGATTACACATCTTCCCTGATGATGGACACTTTAATGCTGTCCGAAACGTTGGCTCAAGAAAGAGGTAGCACAACACGGCATAATACCCCAAAAAGAAATCATTATAGTACCAAAAAAAATTACAAGTTTGCAGTTCATACGCGGTAGAAGTGAAACCTCCAAAAAACTGAAGTAGCCAAGAGTGGAGAGGCTACGAAGCACCGCACAAAGAGGAGACCAATTATACCATCTCATTCTCTCGCAGGCTAAATCCTATAGATGTATGTGTTTGTCTATTTTTAGTGTCGCTATTTTTTGTTCCTTCAACGGTGCTAAAGAAGTGAAAACTTCTGTGATTTGAAATTGTGATTTGAAACTCGATGAAACGATAAATAGCGACATTAAAAGAGACAAACACATACATCTATAGAATTTTGCATTCGAGAGATAGAGATAGAATAATCGGTCTCCTCTTTGTGTGGTGCTTTGTATCCTTACCACTCTTGTCTACTTTAGTTTTCTGAAGGTTTCACTTCTACCGTGTGTGAATTGCACCCTCTGATTATTTTATGTTTTTTTTATTTTTTGGGCATTAACAATTCCTAGACACAATGTTTTGAAGAGTTTTATTTCACATATAAATAAAAATTAAGTAACAAAAAATGTACATGTGAAGTAAAGCTCTTTAATAAGTTACTGTATGTGTGTGTCATTTAGTCAAGTTAAAAGTTTAATATTAGTTTTATTTTGCATTAATAGCAGGCTGTTGTAAGTGTTAAGATAGTATATATTATTTAAAACAGTTATTAAGTAAATTTGCAAAATAATAATTATATAACCTACATATAAATAATTTATTATTTTTCATGCTATTGCCAGGTTCAATAATAATAATACACAGTTAAAATAAAATAAAATAGATAAAAATATGTAAAAAGTGTAAAAAAAATCTGTAAAACGAATTTCCAACAAATCTTCTAATACAAATGGTAACCCTTCACTTAATCCCCCGTCAGTTGACCCCCAAAATTATAATTATTATAAAATTTAAAAAAATTGTGCATTATTTACCAATTCCAAACTTAAATTCGACTTCAAAAATACCTTTAATAACGAGTTGGTATGGATCTCAAACGATTTATTTACAGTATAGATAGTACATACATCGATGTATAAAGTAGTTTTTTTTTCCTTTTTTTACATTCGCTCCACACAGGAGGCCTGAGGAATTCCCTTGGGGCCTATGTCACCTTTGTTAATTCTGTGTGGAGGGTTTTTTTTTGGGAAAGGAAGGAGAGGAAGTTCTGGGAAGGAAAAGGGTATGAGGGGTGGGTAGGAATTTAGAAGTCGTGTGTCCAGGAGTGACGGACGTACGAATCGGTTGGAGATATCAAAAAGTCTACCTTAACTAGTCTTTCCCGATCACCAAACAAAAGTGGGCAGACACATCAGCTGTCAAATCTCAACTTGACAAATCTCAACCCACGAACCGCGGCACTCCTGCTAAGCCAACAGACGAAGCGAATCACTTGGGATGACCTATGGCAGGGGTATTGGTTATAATGGTTATCCAATCCGGGGTACCCATACCCGCCTGCCAAATTGAGAAACTGTGCTGCGAAAAAATTACGAGACTGAATATTGTTTGTATGAAATATTCCATAGGAATTATCTGTCCATAGGTGCGTTTTGAATTCTGCTCCTATGAGTGGATTGGCGCGCTGTTCACAATGTAGAATAATAATGTAAAAGTTCATTGTTTGTCTTCGTCATCTTTGGAAACCGCCACTGATGATGAATGATGACGTATCATTAGTTTTGCATCTCCGTATGTATATTTGCCGGAGAGTTTATTGCTCTCAAGTCATCTCTGTAGCGATGTTAATTTAAGAAAATATTGGCATTTGCGATTGGTTGACCCAATGCCATTTCTTGCATTTATTTTGGTCTCCCGATCAATTAGTTGACAGGGGTGAACTGACAGCTGCTGGCATGGACTGAGGACTCCAGGGCGACACATCTTGGAAAATATGCGCTCGTCAGTGTGTGTTCATTTGAGCGAAAACGATTCAGTTGGTTTCGCATTGAAAATCGTTCTGTAATTCCTAATATATAGAGCAATTTCCCGGAATAATGCTGTATCCACGGACATATGAATATATCTGGACCTGCCCTAAGTGATAAAAACGTATTATTTCCCCCTCCCCGTGGAGCCAGCTGGAGCTCCTCCTTGAAGCCAGCTCGCTCCATGGGGAGGGGAGCGAGCCTCGCTTGAATCTAAAATATGTGACGTCATCATTCTTGTCCTGAACAGCGCGGAAGTAACATCCATACATTTTACGAAATAACACGCCAAAAACGGTAGCTTGTGCTATACATTATACCCACATATTATATGGACATAGCGAATGTGGGCGGTTCTCCAGTGTGCTCGTCGCTGGTTACAGGGGTAAGTAAATTATGAAACATTTGTAAAAGTGTCTTAACTAAACACGGCAACAAAATATTGCTATGTGAATTGGGGCGAACCTTTTCGGGGCGAGTATTTGGCCTTAGCAAATATGTTATTAACGTGGCAAGCAATTTTGTGCTCCCATGTAAAAAGGTCTATTCATTCAAAGCAGATTTTGCTTTTAAGAACTAAATGGTGATATTATAATGCGAGATTCCTATATACTGTCAGATTGATTTTTTAACGAATCACAGTAATTTTTCTTCTCTTCGCCCCCCATAGTTTGGTTTTACCCCTCATCTGTTCTTCTGGTCTATTGAATTCTGATGTCTATGGCTGTATCCGATAAAACTATCAATGTTGAGTTAATGGAATAATGTTGGGCATATTAATAAGCATCTTTTAAGGTAGGGATTATGGTAATTAATTTTTTTTTCGTCGTATGGCAGCCTTTTAAAGTTTGATTTGTGGAAGAATGTTGTATAATGCCATCGAAATCATGGAGCGTAGTTTAATTTATGGGAACAAATGGAGAAAACGAACGCCTTATGGCTTCTTCTAGAAAGTTTTCAAAGCCAAAAAGCTAAAGAATGCAGGAAAGTAGAATTTGTCCAGAAAAAAACATTATTAAGCCTGCTTTTTAGTCGTTGAAACAGCTTTGTGGAATAATATTGTGTGTCGATCTCAAGAAAATATCTAGAACGTCAATGGTTATCGTATCGGTCGTCATATCGCATTTTTTGATTTTTAAGCTCAAATACATCAATGATATGTTAGAAAAGACCGTGTTGCTTTCTGTAAGGTGCGAAGAGTAAAAAAAAAAGTTTTGTGGAGTAACGTTGTGTGTGAAAATTTTATATACAACATTATTCCACTAAATCCATTCTAATCTTCAAACCACTTTAAAATAAACAGGCAGAAGAAAAGAAAGCGATATCTAGTGATTTTCTAGTTTCACTTATACCGCGTGTGAATTGCACACTCTGATTGTATTATTATTATTTATCCACAGGTAGGGTTACCATTTAGAAAATTGAAAAGTCCGGGCAAAAAGCCTGACAGTCCAAAAAAGCCCGGACATTTTAATCACATAATGTAAATATCAGGTACGCACTTCATAACGATGCATTTTTTAGTATGATGGTCCATAAATGTGGGTTACCATTTTTAGAAACTTCACAATCGCCAGATTACCCATTCAATGGAGTATTTGCGAGTTCATTTTTGCTATCCAAGCTTAAAAGAAGTGTAGAAAGAATGTTTTCTCTAATGGGAGCACAGTGGACAAAAGAGCGTAATAGATTATTATCTGTACCCTCGGTCAGTTCGTTGATGAGCTGCGAAGAATACTATAAGAAAACTTTGAATGAACGGGAGCTGCTCCGTCAAGTATCTAGCACTGAAAAATATTAAAGTTTATATATTTTTCGAAAACAAGTGTTAAGTTTTGAAGATATTTTATAAACGTTTTAAGATTTTCACGGCCAAAAGTATTTTAGTTATTTGTTTTTGGGGTGTTATGCCGTGTTGCGCTACCTCCTTCTTTAGCCAACGTTTCAGACAGCGTTGCAGTGTCCTTCATTAGTCACATCTACCGGATCTGCCGGATCTGCCCTGATGATGGACACTGCTGTCCGAAACGTTGGCTAAAGAAGGAGGTAGCGCAACACGGCATAACACCCCAAAAACAAATAACGAAGGTATTTTATGTTTGAATTTATTGAATTGTTTGCAACTGCAATTAAAATTTATTGTTTGATCTCAGTTAGTTGATTGTTAAAAAAGATTTATATTTTGTTTTTAGATGAGTGGGAAACTAATAAAGATTAAATACTTATTTGATATTACTTATTCTTATACTCATATTCCATCTAAAACAAAAAAAACCGGACAAATTAATAGGCCGGACAAAGGGCTAAAAGTCCTGACATGTCCGGATTAATCCGGACGGATGGTAACCCTATCCACAGGCATGTAATATATATCAGAACTTTTCCATCCCATTCGTAAACACTACGAAATAGTATGAGATACATTTAATTGGGACAATTTGCTCGTAAACTTATAAACATACAAAATTTCATACATAATTCATTGCATTCGGCAAACAGGAACCATGAATTATCATTTTATAGGTCCTGAAATAGATATTAGTGACCTTTGGGCCGCACTAGCGAGCAGCGAGCGGATGAATTCAATCCAAACAAAACGACCAGTAATATTTACTCTGTTAGCTGCCAAATAATGTGGCGCATACAACATTCTGTTTACGAGCAATTTACGTAATTGGCGCCCAACGTGGGGCTAAAACAATGGCTGTGTTTATTTTTATCAGAGTTTCGTTATAACCATTGGAAAGCTGTTTTCAAAACCCTTTAACAAGAAACCACAAGCCAAAAATGTATGTATTCTTAGTGTGCCTTATATCGCCACAAAAAATGTTTTTTATGTGGTCTCAAGTCTAGGTGATATACATAGATTCAACAGTTTCTCGCTTGTATTATGAGTTGCCGAATGTATTGTGTATTTATGTGAAGTAATATTGTGACATAATGTAAGATTTTAACGATTAAAAAGGAAACTACATTCAAAGAAATCAGTGAAATAACACAAAATAACTAAAAGGCATATTTACATTTTGAAAATGTATTATTTTGTTTCTCAAATATGGGTAAGTATCAGGAACACGAAAATGGCAGCATTATGAAGCATTTTATGTATTTGATAGATGGAGATTATGAACATAATAAATTTTACACTTTTGAGAGGCAAATATTAATATTTTTGAGAGAGAGAGTGAATATTAACATGATACGCTTTTGAATGTTGAATATTATGGAACTTTAACAATTTTTAGGGACAACGCGGTGAACGCTTTTGAGAGGTGGAAATTATGGGACATTTTACACTTTTGAAATATGGAAATTATGAGGCATTTTACACTTTTGAGAGACGAAAATTATGGGGCATTTTACACTTTTGAAATATATGGAAATTATGAGGCATTTGCACTTTTGAGAGGTGGAAATTACGTGGTATTTTACACTTTTGAGAGGTGGAAATTACGTGATATTTTACACTTTTGAGAGGTGGAAATTACGTGGTATTTTACACTTTTGAGAGGTGGAAATTACGTGATATTTTACACTTTTGAGAGGTGGAAATTACGTGGTATTTTACACTTTTGAGAGGTGGAAATTACGTGATATTTTACACTTTTGAGAGGTGGAAATTACGTGATATTTTACACTTTTGAGAGGTGGAAATTACGTGATATTTTACACTTTTGAGAGGTGGAAATTACGTGATATTTTACACTTTTGAGAGGTGGAAATTACGTGGTATTTTACACTTTTGAGAGGTGGAAATTACGTGATATTTTACACTTTTGAGAGGTGGAAATTACGTGATATTTTACACTTTTGAGAGGTGGAAATTACGTGGTATTTTACACTTTTGAGAGGTGGAAATTACGTGGTATTTTACACTTTTGAGAGGCGGAAATTATTTTGGGCATTTTACACTTTTGAGCGATGGAAATTATTTTGGGCATTTTACACTTTTGAGAGGTGGAAATTATGGGACAATTTACACTTTGGAGAGACGGAAATATTGGGGCATTTTGCACTTTTGAGCGATGAAAATTATTTTGGGCATTTTACACTTTTGAGAGGTGGAAATTATTTTGGGCATTTTACACTTTTGAGAGGTGGAAATTATTTTGGGCATTTTACACTTTTGAGCGATGGAAATTATTTTGGGCATTTTACACTTTTGAGAGGTGGAAATTATGGGACAATTTACACTTTGGAGAGACGGAAATATTGGGGCATTTTGCACTTTTGAGCGATGAAAATTATTTTGGGCATTTTACACTTTTGAGCGACGGAAATTATTTTGGGCATTTTACACTTTTGAGCGATGGAAATTATTTTGGGCATTTTACACTTTTGAGAGGTGGAAATTATGGGACAATTTACACTTTGGAGAGACGGAAATATTGGGGCATTTTGCACTTTTGAGAGGTGGAAATTATGGGGCATTTTACAGTTTAGAAATATGGAAATTATGAGGCATTTTACAATTTTTGAGAGATGGAAATAATAGAGCGGTGTACATTTTTGAGCGGTGGAAATTATGGGGCATTTCACACTTTTGAAAGATGGAAATTATGGGACATTTCACACTTTTGAGAGATGGAAATTATGGGACATTTTACACTTTTAAGAGACGGAAAATTAGGGGAAATTTACACTTTTGAGAGATGGAAATTATGGGACAATTTACACTTTGGAGAGACGGAAATATTGAGGCATTTTGCACTTTTGAGCGATGGAAATTATTTTGGGCATTTTACACTTTTGAACGATGGAAATTATTTTGGGCATTTTACACTTTTGAGCGATGGAAATTATTTTGGGCATTTTACACTTTTGAGAGGTGGAAATTATGGGACAATTTACACTTTGGAGAGACGGAAATATTGGGGCATTTTGCACTTTTGAGAGGTGGAAATTATGGGGCATTTTACAGTTTAGAAATATGGAAATTATGAGGCATTTTACAATTTTTGAGAGATGGAAATAATAGAGCGGTGTACATTTTTGAGCGGTGGAAATTATGGGGCATTTCACACTTTTGAGAGATGGAAATTATGGGACATTTTACACTTTTAAGAGACGGAAAATTAGGGGAAATTTACACTTTTGAGAGATGGAAATTATGGGGAATTTTACACTTTTGAGAGACAGAAAATAAGGGGAATTGTACACCTTTGAGGGACGAAAATTATGGAGCATTTTACACTTTTGAACGATGGAGATTATGGAGAATTTTACACTATTGAGAGATGGAAATTATGGGGCATTTAGACCTCTTAATTTGCATCTCTGAGAGAAATAAATTATGGAAACTTTACACTTATGAAAGATTATGAACATTTTTTGTTAAAGGTAATAAAAAATGGAAATTCCTTTTCTCAAACATATAATACATAAACACATAAATTTGTTTAAACCAATTTATTTAAATAATTATTGCTCTGCAGGTTTCGGAAGAGACCTTCCTTCTAAAAATACAATGGTTTTAAACATATGTATTTATATAAATTTATTAATCATTCAAACTACGATCTCCATAATACTGTCACCCAAAAATTAACCTTTACGCACAAATATTGTCAAAAGTATAAACATTTACCCAAAAAATGCAAAGTGGTTCGAAACATGAACATTTTTACAAGATAATATTGTCAAATGTATGAAAAATTCCTCAAAAAATAAAGAAATGGTTTGATAAAATGATTATCTTACACGAACATCGTTTTGCCAACGATTTGTTGAATGAGAAATGCGGTGGCAGAATTTGCTTTTAGTTTCGATTGACAGATGGCGATTGATTGAGTTTTACCAGATTAGAGAGTTCCTGATCGACGTCTACGAGAAACTCTGTCGGCGAGGGATCTCTGGACTTCGGGTGGTCATTCTAGATATTATTTATAGAAAAAGACAACGTTAATACAACAATAAGTATAACTAATCACTACTAGACTAAGCTAAACTTCTATAAAACTACTTAAATAAGGTTTCTGGAAACTCGCAATAACTATAGCGGGAACCTGGTGACTCAACATCTATTTGGAGTCTATTTTGTAGTATAACTTTTTTGATTTAGACCCGGCTCCAGAAGATTGGACCCTTTAAATCAAAATGCTCAGATCGAAAAAAAGGATTTTTTGGGTTCTAAGTACATTATGTGAAGTAGATTAAACAGTTTCCCGCTTGTACTATGAGTTTTCGGATTTGCATATACCATCTTACCCACCGACCAAACAATGGCAGAATATCTTATTATATTGGAGGCCAAAGATAGCGTGAGGGGCAGTGGCGGACTAAGGGGGGCCGGGGGGAGGGCGGCCCGCTCCGGGCCCCCGGTCCTAGGGGGCCCTTAAACGCCTCCATGTTCCCTTGATCGAATCCTAAACAAAGCTTTAAGGACCAGGACACTGTAAAAAAATATTTAATTTTCTCAAAGACCCACTTGTTAAGAATCCTCTCACCAAATATTTTAAAGAAATTCGAAAAATTGACGGAGATATAGCATTTTATGTTAAACCGTTTGAAACAGTTTGTATGTTGAATTATCGTTCAGCAAAACTTTGAATGCGTTTTTCTCGAAACTTTCAACCTGGTTGACTACATATTAAACAAACTATACATCCGATTTGCATGCAAACTGTTCGAAAATCCAGTCTATGGCACCACGTAGGGGAATTTCGATATCTAAAAAAATGGCGGCCCAACGAATTTTATTTTTGATTTTTTATGGAAAATTTTCAACGTACATAAAAAAAATGGAATGAGGCTCTTTATAAAACAATCCCTTGTGTCATAGTCAGGGCTAGATTAAACATGTCGGGGCCCCTAGGCAATGCACGTCTCGGGGCCCCTTTACCATAGGGGCTCCTAGCCGATGCGTGGCCTCTAGGCAGTGGCCTACACTGCCTTATGGACAATATGGCCCTGGCAGGGCCGGATTAAACATGTCGGGGCCCCTAGGCAATGCACGTTTCGAGGCCCTTTTATCCTAGGGGCCGATGCGGGGCCCCTAGGCAGTTTCCTACACTGCCTTATGGATAAATATGTTGTCAATCACGTTTAAAAACGTAGTTTCGATAAAAACGCGTTCAAAGTTTTGCTGAAGGATAACTCAACATACAAACTTTAAAACGGATTCACATAAAATGCTGTATCTCCGTCATTTGTACGAATTTTCTTAAAAAATTTGGCGAGAGCATTATTAACAAATACATCTTTCAGAAAATGAAATAAAACAAATTACAAAAAAAAATTACCTGGTACCCTAAAGCCTTTTTTAGGATTTATTTTTTATTTTTTTATTTAAGTTTTTATTCCAGCAAGACTGGGAGGGTAGTGCAATCCCAGTCTGCCATATTACATAAACAACTATAAAAGAAAAGAACAAAAAATAGTTTAAATATTAGGTAGGTACCTAATTAAACATAAAATGAAAACAAAATTCATCACACAAATAACAAAAAATAAGCATAAAATTAAAATAAATAATAAGTAGACAGAATTAAAAATAAAAAGATATTTTGGGATTTGATATCAAGGGAACATGGAGGCGTTTGGAGGCCTCCCAGGACCAGTGGCTCGTTTGAACTGAATAAAAAGCTTGTAAAATTACATCATCAACTAGAGAGGGGGGGGGGGGCACCCCGGGCCGCTGACGGGCTTATTCCGCCACTGGTGAGGGGTTGTGAAAGGGATTCATTTGGTGCCTTACGGAAGCGGATATGTGCTCGAAGATCTAAATATGTATTGGAAGCCAAAGGTAGCGTCTGTGGTTATGACAGGGATTCATTTTAATGCTTTATCGAAGCGATGGGGATCAAAGCAGCGTAGGTTAAATTAATGACTGTAATGAGGTACGCTGTTTGTGTTGTGTTTTACATAGAACAGATTTAAGTATGAAATTTTTTCCGTGCGTTGCAATGTTGTAATCGGTATATGGTTGTTTTATTTTCATAAACTTACGTGTAGCTAATTTAAAATGTTTATTATAAAAGAAATAACCTCATGTTTGAATGATTCGCAGCAGGTATCGTAAACGAGACAGCTGTCGTAAGCGTCCCTGGCAACAGTGTGTTGTGTAAGTAATTATGTGTTGGCACGGTAGGTAATAATTAAAAACAGTTGTCTTCAAAATGTATCTTAATAATTTTACGTACGCGCACGAGAATATAATCACATTTTATTCCTAACCAAACCTAACCTAATCTAACTTAACCTAACCTAATCTCACTACTTCTTCTAAAGTATTAGAAACATAAATTTGCAATCACCAAAGGGACGGTGGGAGGAGTAAAAAACAAGGAAACATTGTCAACAAAGCTGACTTACAGGATGCTATTATTTTGTTTACCAAATTGTGTTTTTGTTTGTTATTTTCTAAGATTTCTAAGGCGCGCAAATTAAAATATGTATTAATATTTTAATGTTTAAACTTTCTTTTTTTCTTTATTGAAGCTATGGCCTATCTGTAATAAATGATTAGCAAACACAGAATAGATTTTTACTTCTTAAACAGAGTTCATGTTCCCTTATTCTACTTTTAAAAGTATAAAACTAATTAAAAATTAACCCCCTTCTCCTTTTTCTGTACTTGTATAATTTTTAAGATAGTTTTAAGGGCCCGCAATCCGGTTTTCTACCGATTTATTCATAGACATCCAAATGGATAGATAAGCAGTTACAGATGAGGGGTAAAACCAAACTATGGAGGGCGAAGAGGGGAAAGATGACTGTGATTCGTTATACAATCAATCTGACAGTAAATAGGCATCTCGCATTACAATATCACCATTTAGTTCTTAAAAGCAAAATCTGCTTTGAATGAATAGACCTTTTTTACATGGGAGCGCGAATTGCTTGCCACGATAATAACATATTTGCTAAGGCCAAATGCTCGCCCCAAAAAGACTCGCCCCAATACACATAGCAATATTTTGTTGCCGTGTTTAGTTAAAACACTTTTACAAATGTTTCATAATTTCATATTGGTAAAAAGCACTAACTTTGTGGCTCGCCATAATTTACAATAAAAAACACATAAATTTATAATATTTAGCAGTTATAATATTCTCCTGACGACGGAAGGGTGCTTCTGAAACCGGTAGAGTGTTTTAAAATAAAAGTGGTCTTAAACAAATTTATGTGTTTTTTATTGTTTTTTTTATTGTTTCATAATTTACTTACCCCTGTAACCAGCGACGAGCACACTGAAGAACCGCCCACATTCGCTATGTGCACATTGATATGTAGATATATTGTATAGCATACGCTACCGTTTTGGCGTTATATTTCGTTAAATGTATGGATGTTAGCTTCTCGCTGTTCACGGCAAGAATGATGACGTCACACATTTTAGATTCAAGCGAGGCTCTATCCCCTCCCCATGGAGCGAGCCGGTTCCAAGGAGGAGCTCCAGCCGGCGCCATGTGGAGGGGGAAATAATACGTTTTTATCACTTAGGGCAGGTCCATATACCTATATTCATATGTCCGTGGATTTATTGAATATTTCTCTTAAACACATTAAGTTTTAAAGCTCTTGAAAAAATATATGTTATTCTTGAAGATAATATCTAGATTTTGCCCGCGCCGAAACGCAAATTATATAAAATTCCCTCGATAGAAAAAAATCGAAAAGTATGCTCCAAAAATTATTATAAACAATTAAATTATATAATATTAAGTATGAAAAAATTCACAGTGTTTCTTTAAACGCTGTTTAAGACAATGCCTGCAAGATTTTTGCTCTATTTTAAACGAGTCGTGTTTTATTAAACATTTTCGCAATTTTCGCATCGATTTTGTCGCTGTAAATGTTAGCGCTCTCCTCTAACATTCGTAATTTCGTATCTCTCCATCTTCTTCTTTTCGAGCCCGGTTGCAGAGCCTTAAGAATGCCAGTGAATGACAAGGATATATCATAACCGGCAGAAAAAAAAATTGTAACAAGTGTACAGTGTACACAGTGAATAAAAAAAAATAAAAAAATGCTCTTTAAAACAAAACATATCTTTTAAAGCCCCTTAACCAGCGGCTGAGAATTCAAATTGCAAAACCCTTGCAACCCAGAACGGTTCCGATGAGAAAGTTTGATAGAACTTTCTAAATCCATCAAATGACTTAAATCATTACTCCGTACAAGCATTTATATCTAACTAGCAGACCCGGACACACGTTGCTGTGGCTAATGAAACCTTTATAACCAACGCCATCTGTTAAATCAAATCCATACCACGCTGCCCGTTGCCTGCTGCCGCTTGACCAGATGTATTTCAACCAATTTAGACAAAACCTTGACAAATCATATACCTAAAAACCTTCCTCATGAATCACTCAACCTATTGATGAAAACCGCATGAAAATCCGTTGTGTAGTTTAAAAGATCTAAGCGCACATACAGCGTAAGCGACTTCATGTTGTACTTAGTAAAGATAAAGATAACTTAATATCGATTTTATTTCATTCAAATTTTGCTTTTAAGTATACCAACAGCTCGTAAGGCTTTGAAGCAAAGAATGGACGGTTACCTCGAGAGTGTTTTCTCTTGGGGTAAAAATAATCTCGTTGAATTTAATGTTTCAAAAACCCAATCTTGTCTGATTACGTCTAAAAGGGATCGCAATGAAAATCTAGTCTCTTTCAACGGAAGCAATCTTCCGAACAGGCCCTCCATTGATATGCTTGGTGTAACCCTAAGTGACCAGCTAAGGTATGGGGGCTCCATCGAAGCCAGAGTAAAGTTAGCCTCCCAAAAACTGGGCGTACTGTACAGGGCCCGCAGATACTTTAATAGTACACAACTGCTAACCCTGTACAAATCGCAAGTGCGCCCCACGGTTGAATTTGGCAGCCACCTCTGGTCTGGAGCTCCAAAATACCTGAAAAATACCCTCGACTCTGTGCAGAAACGGGCGGTCCGTTTGATAGATTCTCCCATCTTAACAGACGGATTGCAATCTTTAGAGCACAGGCGTCGGGTGGGAATGCTATCCTTGTTCTACCGGTATTACAATGTAAGATGCTCCGAGGAACTAGCATCATTGATCCCTTCGGCACCGGTGCATAGTCGGGAAACACGCCAAACGCGTGCCCAACATTTGACATTTGTCACATGAGAACGGGTCGTTTCTTCGACTCGTTCTTGTTTTCAACAGCTCGGCTGTGGAATGATTTGCCGGCCTCTGTGTTTCCTCCTTCCTACAACATGGGTCTCTTCAAGACCAATGTTCATTCCTTCCTCTCCTCAAAAAGACCCTCCACACAGCATCCCAGATGACATAGGCCCTGAGGGAAATTATTTTCCTCAGGGCCTCCTGTGTGGAGTTAATGAAAAAAAAAAAGATATCTAGATTCAAGTTGCCAATAAAAACCCTCAAACGCATAGTGATAAAATTATGTACTTTTTAGATCGTAAGTATTTATAATTTTACAATAATGTCTAAGCGAAATAAGTGTAAATAAAAGTACTAATATTATAAAGGTGAAAGTTTGTATGGATGTATGTTTGTTACTCTTTCACGCAAAAACTACTGAATAGATTTTAAAAATTCATTCACTAATAGAAAGCTACAATATTTGCGAGATCTATGGGCCATATATATTGTTAAGCTCTGGCGTTATGAATAATCTCTGGCGTTATGAAATTATTTATCATACATTTTCTGTCGCTAACAAAATCGATTTATTGCAAACTCCAATTGTCGCCTTGGAAACGATGTTTTTTTTTTTTTAATTAGGTTACTATTGACATCCCTTTGATGTTAAAATTCAAATATGTATAAAATACTAATTCCTACTTTACTGAACGGATTTTAATGAAACTTTACAATAATATAAACATATAGGCTATAGTTAAGAGCTCTGGCATTACGAAATTTGTATGAAAAAATTGCAATAGGTGGCACGATTAGTAAGATATCTATAATTCTTTAATCGATTCAAATTATTAGGGAAGTAGGTACTTCAAATCAATTCGCTAATTGAAATATTTTCTAAAATAGAATTTTTATTTAAGAATCTTTGTTTTGCAAAATGTCATTCTCAAATTTTGACATTTTCTATCACAACAATTAATGTTTTAATTGGATAGACAGGTATCACATTTTTTAATTATAAAACTGCTGTAACTACTTGGATTTTTTGGTAGAATATAAAAAGAAGAATAATAATTCGTTCTTAATAACTATTTCTAAAAATGAATCACCGAAATGTACATAAACGCATAAATTTACGAAATGTACATAAATGCATAAACCCGAGCGACTGAACCAAATTGGATAATTCTTTTTTTTTGTTCGTTTTTTGTATAAAACTACTGGAATGAATGTGTGGAATGCGAGAGGTGAGAGGGGGGAGTGGGGAGGGGGGGAGGGGGTGTTGGGAGGGTGTTGGTGGAAGGGGAAAGTGGAGAGGGAAGAGGGTGGGTGGGAGGGGGTTAGGGGACAGAGACGGGGGAGGGAAGGAAGGGGAAGGGGGAGGAATGGAGGAGGGTGTGGGGAGGGGTTGGGGGTGGGGGGAAGGGGGTTGATGGGGGTTGATGGGGAGTGGTGTGGGGAGAGGGAAGGTGGAGGAGGCGGAGTGGGGTGGGAGAGGTGGGAGGGAAGTAAATGGTAGGGGTTGAGGGGAGGGGTGGGTGGAGGGATAGGGGGAGGGATAGGGGGAGGGGGTTGATGGGGGGTGTGGAGTGGAGAGGGGGAAGGTGGAGGAGGTGGATTGTGGTGGGAGAGGTGGGAGGGAAGGAAGGGGAAGGGGGAGGGGCGAAGGAAGGTGGAGTGGGAGGGGTATGGGGTGGGGAAGGAGTCGGTAGAGAAGGAGGGGGAGGGAGAGGGGGGTCGATGGATTAGTGGAGTGGGGAGAGGGAATATGGAGGGGGGAGGAGTGTGGGGAGGGGTGGGTGGAGGGAGGAGGGAGGTTGATGGGGGGAGTGAAGTGGGGGGAGGGTTGTTGGAAGGGGAGGGGGAGGGGGGTTGATGGGGGGAGTGGAGTCGGGAGAGGGAAGGTGGAGGAGGCGGAGTGGGAAACCCCTAATACCATGCGAGCGAAGTCGCGGGAAAAAGCTAGTACTAACTAAAACCACAATTCTGAAATGTAGCTTTCCCATATAATTTATTGATTTATTTTACTGTGTAATTATATGATTTGAAATGTGTGTTGTATAATACACAATTTTGTTTAAAAATTTAACAAATCTGTCAACGACCAACAGTATAACCTTATTATAATAAAATAAAACATTTTTTTTTCAAAATTTAAAACATAACTTTACTAGATAAAATAACAATCTTTCGAAATCAATTTATATTTTTTGTAGAAAAGAGCCGACATGTCTCTAGAATTTGATAAAATAAAGTTATTTACAAAATAAGCTTATTTACACGACAATATAACAATAGCAGTCAAGTACAATAAGCTTCTTTTCAAGCTAACGCGTGTGTTTCCACAGAAATCCTGATAACTCCGTTATTGTTCTAGTACCCTAAAACAAAAAAGTAGAAGATCTATATTAAATCATGCTTCACATCTGCATCAAAGTTGTCCATAGAAATACATAAAAAATACTTATTTTGTAGAAACAGTTTTCATCCGCCAAATTGCCTACGCGTCGTTAGACGGCCGGCGTAGTGCAACGGTAAGGCGCTTGATTAGCATTCCGAAGGTCGCGGGATCGAATCCGGGCGTGGCAAATAAATTTTATTTGATTAATTTGTGTATTTCACAATTTATTCATTTAAAATAATATATAGTAATATTTGCGGCACGTTCCAGAGTGGAAGATACTCTCAGTATCGCCCTGGTGTAAGACCATCATTCAGAATTGAAACGTTGTCTGAAATGGTTTTAGCCGTGTTTGGTGACCAGATCTGAATAGCCAGGTACTTCTCCACCTTCCTCTTCCCTCCTTCCCTCCCCACTATCTTCAGCCTCACAACATACCCCAATTGGGGATGCCATAGTCTCGCTGGCTCATCACGTGAGTCATTTTTACAATTTTTCTATGTTTGCATTCTAAATTTTAATATTTACAAATGTTAATATTTATTTGTAATAATACAGTTTGAAAGCTTATTTCATATCCTTTCAAAAACTTATTTTAGTATTCGGCTACGTTCAGAAATGTTTAATGTATAGAGCTTTAATTGCGAAGCGGAAATAACACAAAGTTTTTATAAATCTGACAGTTCGTTCAAGACAAAAAACTTGCACAATGGCAAAATACCTGAGTGGTTGATGTTTTGTAAGAATATTCTTCTTTCCACTTGTATACAATATGATAAACACATGTCTTATTTATAATTGACTTCCTGCCCTTCATTTCGTAACAATCAGCGCCCAATGAACTCACCCAACCAATAAAACTATATTTGATTGATTGCACAACCAAAATTTAAATATCTAGATCAATGGGCCTAGCAAACTACGTTGCCCATCAACTAGAAACATAAACTGAACGTTGGCCAAAAATACACACAAGTTATTACAGTTATCATGTGGCAAGACTCAAATGCATCTATAACTGAGCTATCTGACCAACAACTGGTGCCACTGGTGCTAATGAGTTGGGTAATTATTCTTGCGACAAACACCTGTGTAAAATATCGTGACAGCCAAGACGTCTTTGAATCAACACTAGGTGACTAATAAAATACCTTACTGCGTCTGGATGAAAGAGAAAATATAACGCAGACGAAACATAAGGTGTGGAAGAACTTATCAACTTATCACCTGCATTTTTTTTACATTAGCTACACACAGTTGGCCTTGAGCAAAACAATTTTCATCTTAGTCTATGCCATCTTAGAGTGCTGTGAGGACGGTATTTTAAGGAGAGGAAGTTCTGGGAAGGAAAAGGTGTGAGCAGTGGGTACGAATCTGGTGATCAGTGTGTTCAGGAGTGATGGACGTATGAATACAGCATTTAACGAGGTGCTGACCGTTCGATCCGTCCATGAATACAAGTAAATGGCGGATATTAATATTAATTTTCACTGGTAATTCGGTATCCAAAAATGCTGTTTTTGTGAAACGGCGACCTTCAAAGCTAGAAGACATAAACTTTTATTTATTTATTTATCTATAAAAAGTATATGTACATTGGGGTTTTTTGGTGCCTGTCTCACTAGAATATACCTAAAGAGACAGAGGCTAAAGTATGTATAATTATATAGAAACTAATTATATATGCGCCTATGTGTGACTTTGCACTCACCCTCCACTTATTAAAAGCAGAAAATGTACGGAAAAATTATAATTGATTGCTAAAATAAATTCCTAGTGCTGCCATGCGCCTTGCACTTTTCAAGTAATACATCAAAAACCCCATCGAGAGTAATAGTTCTAATAACAAAAAGTTCAATTTTCACAAAATGTTATAAAAATGTGATAAATTTACGAAAACGATTTATTCTTTTTTTGTATGAATACCAAAATCCAAAACGCAGAGAGCTGAAAACTTCATTTTGGCTCCAACGTTTTTCATTTGAACCGCAGGCAGGTTGGGTATGCCTGACCTAGACAAACCTCACACCATGAAACCGCCTGTACTAAACCTGTGACTCCAGATGCCATCGTCTGACTGGATAACCTCAGCATCATTTGACCTTCAACAAATGCCATCCGCGATTAGAGAAAATAGTTTAAAGAAGAAAAAATCTCCAAAGTTTCTTCTTAGTTTGTGTGGTGGATGGGTCAAACGGCAACGGGGACCATTATATATGTAGATCTGAGATCCAGTCTAGGTCCTCAGGAATCTCCCTGTGAACTAGATAGATTGGGCAATTAATTCGTTGACCACATTCGATGGTCGTTCACACCGAGCCCCTTCTATGCATCATACGGGCACACCGACTGTGGAAGCACCTTATCCTATTGATGCAGGACCATAGATTGCGAGGCAGTGAAATCAGGCTGCCACTCCAAGATGGACATTCACATCAGCCGATTTGCACACAAGTTTCCACTTATCTTCTGGAGTGAAAGCTATCTGAAGGAGCCTTTCGCCTTCCACCTAGAAGGGTTTTTGGGATTTTAGTGGGCAAGCAGGGCGAGAGACGATATCATCGTGCAAAGATATTGCGTTGTTTTGCAGCACCTTCTTGTATTCCCTCGGTGAGGGTGTTAGGGATTATTCCTATTATTATCCTGATTCCTACCCACACCTGTTCCTACCTGCACCTGTGAAGTCACAAATGCAATGCCTTGATAGTCTTCAAAGTGACAGCCGTGTTCTATGATCAGTTTTTATTGTTCGATTGACTTCTTTGATAAAATTACTAGTTCCATGAAAAACTTCAAAGTAACAACTGGTGTTAATCGGTGCAAAGTAGAAGGTGACTCCCAAAGATAATGAAATACAAGTAACACCGTTTATCTGCTGCTGTGAGTTTTATGCTATCCGTGTTTCCTTCCTTCCAGAGAATTTCTAACATAGGTATCTGAACAGATAATCTGCCTAGCGATTCTGTATTTCTTGTGAGATCGTTATTGGAAAACGGACGTTATTTCCTGTCAGATTTGTTTGACTTTATGGCTGTTATTTGCTTTTTCTATGTATAACGTATTATTTGAATAAATAATCATGCGTACTTGCACGAACTCGTGTTTAAATCGATCTAAACTAAAATATGTGACATTGGAGGACCCACCACTTACCCGCCCTGGTATAGGTAACAGATGGTTACCCCTTAAAGGCTCTTGCAAGGACTCTAATTTTTTTTTGTGAAAACGACTCTACATTTGAAAACGAAACTAGACCTCCAATGTCCCTGCATACGTTGTTAGTAAGCAGTATGCAAGTGCTTAGCGGGAAATACAGATACAATAGTTGTTAGTATGATAAAATATAGACAAGACAATGGGACAGGTTGGTGAAAGTCCACGAGGTGGCAAGCGCTGGGTGATTGTATCCAGCTTATCCTACAAAGCACCTGTTTGGGAAGAAGACACAGTAGATAAGTAATAAGGGAATGGCAAACGGTTGGGCGTCCTCTTCAATCGATTGGCAGTCCCAGCAAGAATGCGCATGACATGACATAAAATATGTGACAGTAAATATGTAAAAATCACACAAATCTGACAGCAGATAACGTCCGTTATCCAAAAACGATCCCATAAAAAATACGGAATCGCTAGGCTGATAGTGACCAGATCTGAGTAAGCACATACTTCCAAACCATCCTATTTCGTAACTGCATCCTCTTTTGACCATCTTCAACCTCTCGATGTACCCCAATTGGATATTCCATTGTCCCGGTGGCTTCGGGCAGTTAGGAATCTTGTGAGATAATCACAATCGTTAAAATCATTATTTTAAATTGACAAAGTGTTCTTGACAGAAGCAGACAAAAAATTATTACTGAAAATCAAGCTGAGAAAACAGCGTAATTAATTAGTTTGACTCCCTCGCACTGACCTAGCAAGAAGAATTCAGACAATCATTTTTTGTACTCTAGCCAATCTATTTGTATATTATTATAACAGAAGATCAATCTCTATCCGAGATGATTCACAGACTAAATATGTACACGGGTGTTGAATCATATTCCAATATGCGACATTGTTTCGACTGTTTTTAATAGATTGAAGTCTACTAAAAGCCGGAATGTTCTAGCCGGGAATGGCTTAAATGTTTTCAGTGGATCTGTGTTTTGTAAACTGCGTTGTTTCTTTTCCGTTTCTTAACATCTTGTTTTTGAAGTAAAACTTCTTTACGCACGCTCGACTTGGGGGCTAAGCTAGTTAATGCGTTACGAAAAGTGGTGATTGTTACGAAAAGTGGTGATGTGTTACGAAAAGTGTGATGTGAACGGTAATCGATGCGAATGGTGATCGATGGCGAGGCGAACGGTCGGGCCTTTACGCACGCTTGACTTGGGGAGTGATAAGGATAAGGATAAGGATAAGGATAAGGATAAGGATAAGGATAAGGATAAGGATAAGGATAAGGATAAGGATAAGGATAAGGATAAGGATAAGGATAAGGATAAGGATAAGGATAAGGATAAGGATAAGGATAAGGATAAGGATAAGGATAAGGATAAGGATAAGGATAAGGATAAGGATAAGGATAAGGATAAGGATAAGGATAAGGATAAGGATAAGGATAAGGATAAGGATAAGGATAAGGATAATGATAAGGATAAGGATAAGGATAAGGATAAGGATAAGGATAAGGATAAGGATAAGGATAAGGATAAGGATAAGGATAAGGATAAGGATAAGGATAAGGATAAGGATAAGGATAAGGATAAGGATAAGGATAAGGATAAGGATAAGGATAAGGATAAGGATAAGGATAAGGATAAGGATAAGGATAAGGATAAGGATAATGATAAGGATAAGGATAAGGATAAGGATAAGGATAAGGATAAGGATAAGGATAAGGATAAGGATAAGGATAAGGATAAGGATAAGGATAAGGATAAGGATAAGGATAAGGATAAGGATAAGGATAAGGATAAGGATAAGGATAAGGATAAGGATAAGGATAAGGATAAGGATAAGGATAAGGATAAGGATAAGGATAAGGATAAGGATAAGGATAAGGATAAGGATAAGGATAAGGATAAGGATAAGGATAAGGATAAGGATAAGGATAAGGATAAGGATAAGGATAAGGATAAGGATAAGGATAAGGATAAGGATAAGGATAAGGATAAGGATAAGGATAAGGATAAGGATAAGGATAAGGATAAGGATAAGGATAAGGATAAGGATAAGGATAAGGATAAGGATAAGGATAAGGATAAGGATAATGATAAGGATAAGGATAAGGATAAGGATAAGGATAAGGATAAGGATAAGGATAAGGATAATGATAAGGATAAGGGTCGTAAATCACCCCAAGGTCGTAAATCACCCCATGGTCATATTTCACCCCAATGTCGTATGTCATATATGTCGTATACTTTTTAAAGAGGTGTTGACTTGATCCTGAGTTAGCTTGGAATCTATTATTTGTATCCCTCGTTCTATTGGCTATCTGTCATAAATTAACAATTTCAAATCATTCATAAATTAACAATTTCAAATCTAAACTTTAAACTAACATAAGACAAGTCTAGCATTTCAACGTAAACGTTTAAGAACTTTGACCAACAATGGACCAGAACAATCTATTTCAGTCCATGTTCTTACAACTTACAAATACTAGGGTCAGTCAAAAAGTAATGCCTCCTATTTTTTTCTCTTTTAATTGTTAAGATATAAAAAATGCAATTGCATGGGTTGAAAAGATATACAAAATGTAAATTGCACTATTGAGGATTAATTTGTTACTTTTCAATATAATTTCCGTCCATTTTCACAGCTTTGGTCTATCTTTTAACAAGGGCATGTATCACAGATCACAGTGTTGTAAAAAACACGGTCACATCCAGAACACCATCGCCATAACTTTCCCCGCCGATCACACCGTTTTGAATTTATGAAGTGTATTTATCCCCGTTAGCGATTTGTAATTAGAATGAAACGGAAATGCGTCACAAAAATTTATTATTTGACAGTCCTCGGTTCTAATATAATGCGGTAAATTCATGACTACGCACGGGCCTCCAATAGCGCCGCGGTATGAGCGCCAGAGAACCATTCAGCGAATGGAGGTTGGAAACCTACTGAATCCAAAAAAAATATATATTTAAAATAAACAGGCAAATAAATCTTCAAACCACTTTAAAATAAACAAGCAAAAAAAAGAAAGCGGCATCTAGCGACTTTCTAGTTTCACTTCTAGTGTGTGTGAATTTCACACTCTGATTTTTTATGCTTGGTGAGTTTGTGTGAAGTCATTCCTTTGACTGCCTCTTTGATTCAGGTTAAAAAAAAATGAACCCATATTCCGTCTCCGGTCACAATTTTTTCCAGAAACTAAGTGCTGCAAGTTTTGTGAGGCTATTGTTTTTTTTGTTTCTTTATTCTGGCCGGTTAACTTTCTTGGTACCCATCTTGCACAAACTTTTGTTGAATAATCAGCTGTAGAATAATCATCATCACACTGCCTTTACTGAGAGAGAGAATGCGACATCTGTAGTTATCTGGGGTCACCACGAATGATGTCATCAACTCTCTAAATGTTTGCGTGCAGTCACTGCAATCAACGGTCTACCGCTCCGCTTTTCTTCAGCCGGCGGTCTTTGTCCTTCAGCTTCCTTACAGCGACGAACACATCGTCTAGCAGTGCTGACGTCCACTGTTAAATCATGGTACCATTTTTCAGTCTTCCATGAATACCAATGGGCGTTTCACCTTCTACAGTCAAGAATCAATCACAGAACGCTATCTAATACGAACATCGATGTCGACCATTTTGAAAGGGACTGCAGTGCTGCCACCTGTTGACCCAAAAAGTTACTATTGCAGCAGTTACTATAACTTTATTTGAGTACAAAAAAATAGGCGGCATTACTTTTTGACTGATCCTCGTACAAATCTCCAACAAATTTACGTGAAACTATTTTTAAGCTTAGGCAATTGTTTAAAAATTCGCCACTAAATGACTAATGATCGGAATGCCAGCACGTTCTGTAAAACATACAAAAATATAAAACACGTGGAAATACTTTTAGTCCAGCTTTGCTTGTTTGGGGATATTTTAAGGATATATTTAAGACTTTGTTTTCGGATTTACGAGTCAGACCAGAGCTTTTAATACGACCAGATGTGGATGGTTCGGTTTTCTTTTCGATACCTTTGTGTTTTGATGTTTACAGATTGAAAGTTTTATTTTCGTCCGGATCAAAAAACTTACTGCAGACGACAAAAGAAGTTAAAATGCTGGATTAAATACAGACATGCAAAATGTTGTTGACTTTATATTGTAAGCATTTAAATTCTAACTGAAAAAATAACTACAGTAGATAGAATAATATTGTTGATGTGAAAACACTAGAATAATAAATTTTTTGAGTCTTAAACCTTCAAGCCTTGGAAGGACATTACTAGCCGTTCACATCATATTCAATTTATAGCCTTTTAGGAATAGATTTGACCGGGGCGTCCATACTCCGTGTATTACATTATCCGTTTTTATATACATTTTATTTTACATTAGCCCCTGAGGAAAAAAATCAGTCAACAAGAGGTAGATGCGAAACTTTACCAAAACAATCTCAACCGATAAAAACCAAGGAGCCTTGGAAAGTAAGGTCATAATAGAGAACTCCAGTCCAATTTTTTTTTAAATGAATAATGACCTTCTAACTTAAATAACTGCATTTTTATTTTTATTTGTAGAGTTAGTTTTAATGGTTAAAATAAATGTCAAAGTTTTAATTTTTCAAGACCCCCCGAAAACCACCGTATATATGGTGAATCGTGTGACGTCATCACTCCTGAAAAATTACTCTAGGATCGGGAAATCAGCTGATCAACTGCCGCCATTTTGAATTCCGTTGTTCGAAGAATTCTCCCTAGAAAAAGTTTTCTTTGTGCAGTAGTTTTTGAATATTTTCAAAAATAGAGATCTAAAGTCATGGTGTTTGAAAGAGAGAGTACGAAAACAGTGTGCGATATAGTAGTGAATGATGAATACTTGGAGCAGGTGGATGAGTTTGTTTATCTGGGTAGTATGTTTACGAGAGATGGGAAGGCTGATAGAGATATTGAAAGGAGGGTAAATGCCGGTAACTCCATTAATGGCGGACTGAATGCCGTTGGAGCTAATAAAAAACTTTCAATAAAAGCGAAACTAGCAGTCCACAATGGAGTCCTGGTACCTACCCTGATGTATGGCAGTGAGGCATGGAACTGGCAGAGGAAGGATGAAAGTAAACTGAATGCTGTTGAAATGAGATCCCTGAGACGTATGTATGGTAAAACCATGTATGATCGTGTTAGAAATGTGGATATCCGCAAAGAATGTAAGGCTGATGTAAGAATAATGAGCAAAATTAAGAAAGGGACCCTCAGATGGTTTGGGCACGTAGAGCGAATGAACGAAGAAAGTAGTGTTAAAAGAATATATGATGCAAATGTGAATGGTAGAAGAAGTCGGGGACGCCCGAGGAAGACATGGCACGATCAAGTAAATCAGATACTTGAGACGGGCCATGTCAAAAGTCAGAATAATAGAAGAGTATGTATGAGACGATGTATGAATGTGAGTGAGGCAAAGAGTGTGTGCCAAGACCGAGTTGTTTGGCGGTCCGTCCTCTCTGCCTACCCCTGCGGGGAAACGGCGTGATGGTTAGTTAGTTAGTTAGTTTAGAGATAAACTAATAAGAGATACCTTTATTTTTTAAACAATATTTAGGCCTAGATAATGTTTCAATAAACACAACAACTAAAACTCTATAAACAGTATGTAAATAAACGAATAAATTAATACGATGGCTTGTGTCACATCATACATTCCAATTCAATTACTTTACGGTGACGTCACGACACATCTAAAAGTGACGTCACCACTAAAATTTCAATAATGCCAACTTGACGGCGTATTTTTATGACCCGATTAAAAATGACTTTTTAATATTATTAAATAAAACTTATATATTCAGAATCAGCGTTTATTGGTCTATATGAAAACTTTAGATCACATGTTTTTTGGTTGTCCCTCTCTAAATAAATATCCTCTCTTCTATCAAGCATTATCTAAAATTGCCTCCCTTCCATTCAACATTTCATCTCTTCTAAGTCTGAACTCGACTTCAATCTTCCATATAATTCTGAAATTTGCTCATTTAAATAAAATTAATATATAAATTCACCTTTCCTTTATCTATAATTTTAAATGATGGCCTAGAACACCCTTGAAGGGTGAAAGCCAGAAATAATTGAAAAAAAAAATATATATTTTTTAAAGCCACAATATTTTTCACTGGAGTTCCTTATTAAATGCTGGATGAGCGCAGACCAGCGTCATTTTCGTTGTATATCTCAACCAATAGGAGCCTTGATAGGAGTTTGATGCTTCGCAGGTGCTGAATGCGTCATTTCCGTTTCATCCGAATTCCAAATCGGGGCTATAGAAGTTTCACTTCAAACAAAATTCCTTCAGGTACTATGTCATATATGGGGATGCTGTGTGGAGGATCGTTTTAGGAAATGAAAGCAGAGTAAGATCTGGGAAGGAAAAAGGGTGGTAAAGGATCTGGGGACAATGCGTCGAGGAGAGACGGACGTACGAATACATTCCTCCCACTGCGGTGCAAGGCGGTGAGTAGAAAGAGTCTGGCTGGAGAGGTCTAGGATGGATCTCCCTCAACCAGTCTCTCACCGCAGTGGGTGAATCCGGGCACCTCTGCTAAGTCACTAAACGCATCGAACCACTTGGGGTGACCTATGGCAGGGGTGTTGGTTATCTGATAAATATTTCCCGGGTGGCGGTACATATACACGCCTCCCAAATTGAAAATATTGCGAAGTTAGGTACTTTAAATCAAGTATTTTGGCCTCAAATCTAAAATTAAGACTTGTATGAAAAAGGCCGTGCAGTTGTTGCTCTTTTTTGAAAAACTACACGCTGCCTTCCTTTGTTCAAAGGGAAATACACGCTACAGACTGCTAACAAAGAATCCCTAAAACTCCTGAAGTCTACCACACCAAACTCATAAAGTCTGACAAAATCTCTCAAACTCCCAGAGTCTCTCAGTAATCTCTCTTATATTATCGTATCTCACAATATGAAGAAGTAAACAGGACGGCAACAGAAAAAATGGCTCACATCCAGAATTAAATGGGTTCGTTTGCCAAAAATTCTGTTTCATAACGAATGCAATTTTTCGAAGCACATCCGACGACAAACTACGACATTCCTGTCGCTAGAAACACGAGTGACGAAACCACGCATTTTAAACGAACACTATCCGGAGGTTTAGGGTTCAAATCCCACTGTAGCGCAAATACATCAATCAAATATTTACAAACAGAGACATAACTTAAAACTACTGTATGGCTCAGAGAGCTTACTTACAATAAAAGGTCTCCACTGGTTCACTACTATTATGGATAATATGGGGGAAAGCCCTTACAAACACCTACTTGTACACAAACATACCACAAGATTTAGAGAAGGAAAGGGCCTAAAAACTCCTCGAATATTAAATAAATATGGAAGCCGTACTCTTGAATATCAAATACCAGTGATTTTCAATAAAATAAATACAAACATAAAATGAGAGACTATGTCCTAAAATGATAAAACTATGGTTAATGAACGAAAACTCCATGTATCTTTGAATATCTTAATATAGCTGCCTACATATCTTGTTATTAGGCAGGTATATGGTATATTGAAATATCTTATATATTTATAGTTTATTTATTTATTTATTTAATACAAACGGCATAAGTATGCCATAAACATTAATTACATGTCACAAATTCATATTCAAAATATTAGTAATGGTAAAACAGTGTATGTATAACAGTTAATTGTGACGATACATTGGGAAGTGACACCAGAGATACATTTACATGCAAAAATCTATAATAGAAATAAAATTAATAGTGACTAAAAAAATATGATAGCATAGCCGTCTTGTACCTCTGTTCCGTGCAGTTAAATAGATCTATCACATCTGCATATCTATTAGTAACTTCATGCAACCTAGGTAAAAGTGAGTGTTTCGTATACTCAGTCCGATTATTGTTACATTTAAAAAGGGTTTTAGAACGAGTGGTTCTCGTGGGAATATGAAATTCAATGAGCTTAGTTAGATCAGGACTGTCTATTCTACCATTTACAATTTTGAACATTAATATTAAGTCTCATTAATATTAGTTGTAAGTTAAATTATCTAATATTACTATGTGATCTATTCTAATGTTTCCTTAAAAATATAAATGTATTTACAAATATTTTCTTAGATATTATATTAATTATCTTTAGATTGTTAGTACCTGCAGACAAGCTGCCATATGACAGCTTTGTGGGTCTACTCAAATTTTTGTACAAAATGTTTTCTGTAATTTAATTTTAATAAACTAACATGACACTCTACACATACACATAGATTTTCATGTCGATCCCTATAGACGTAATCAGACATGTTTGCATCTTTGAAACAATAAATTGAGCGACGTTATCTTACGCTAAAGGAAGCAATTTGGAAGTCATTTTATTGAATGACGAACACCTCTGCTATGTGTCACCTCAAATGCTTCGTTAGCAGGGGTGCTCAGGTTCATGCGGTGAGGTTTGGACAGGTCTAGGTCTTCTCCTTTCCTTCCCACTAACCTTGAGCCTCACAACATCCCCCAATTAGGGATGCCATAGTCTGACTGGCTCCAGACGGAAGCAGTTGGGACTTTTTTTATATGAATAAAGCACAAGAGTCGTAACTGCTGCCGTCTGAAGCCAGTGAGACTATGGCATCCCCAATCGGGTATGTTGTGAGGCTGAAGGTAGTGGGGAGGGGAAGGAGATAGGGAAGAGGAAGGTGGGGAAGTACCTGGCTATTCAGATCTGGTCACCAAACACGGCTAATGCCATTTCAAGCAACGTTTCAATTCTGAATAGTGGTCTTACACCAGGGCGATACTAAGAGTATCTTCCACTCTGGAACGGGCCTCAAATATACCATATATTATTTTAATGAATAAATTGTGAAATAACACAAATTAATCAAATAAAATTTATTTGCCACGTCGGGATTCGATCCCGCGACCTTCAGTGTGCGAGTCAAGAGCCTTACCACTGGACTAAGCCGGCCGTCTTGTGAGGTATGCACATAAGAAAAGGTCTTGGCGGCGGATGTGTCTGTCTGCGTACTGCGTGGCAGGCCGGATCGAGAGAGAAAGGTGGAGGGAGGCCTTTTGACCTCTCAGGCCGGACTCTCTCGAACCATCGAGGGTTGGATGCATACGTCCGTTACTCCCATATTCCTACCCACCCCTCATCATACCTTTTTCCTTCGCAGAACTTCTCCTTCTTTTTATAAAAATACCCCCCCCCACACAGCATCCCCAAAGATTACACAGGCCTTGAGGTGAATTAAATCCCTCATGGCCTCCTGTGTGGAGCAAAAGCAAAAAAAATTACAGTTAATGAGGAACAATCAAAGTGAGAGTGGACCAGAATGGACCAGGGTGGACCAGAGCAGATCAGAGTGAACTATTACTATTTATGGGCTATCATAGTATAGTTTACCCTACATTTTATCACTTTCACATCTCCTTCAATGGCGCTACAGCCCATTTCGAGCCTTGGCCTCCTTCAAAATAAGCCTCCACCGCCCTCTGTCTTCCAATCTGCAACATGGAGTAATTTTCTTGCATCCTTCCTGACATCATCCTCCCATCTCAGTCTAGATCTGCCCGCCTTTCGTTTACTTCCCGGGGGTCCTGTCAGAACCTTCTTCGGTACTCGTGTGCTTGACATTCGGTGCACATGTCCGGCCCATCTTAATCTTTGGAGTATTAAGCTTCCACATCAATCAGAGGATATTAATTTCAGATCTTTTGATGCCATTGTTATCGCTAGTCTAAAAAACTACAAGAATCAGCGAGTGTGTGGTGTAGTGGAGCGTGGTGTTATTGTCTGTTCTGAGATTAGAACCCTGGCCCCGAGCCAACACAGCGTCCCACCAGCATCCACCACACCCACTCTCCACTGGACCACGGAGACATATACGAATTAAACTTCACGCGGTAAATCAGTAATTACCACCTATATAATATATCTACAGATTACATACATTCTGTGATCTAAGATATGAACACGTCCTAATTTTTGATATGATGAAAATTTATTACAACCGTAAAATTATAATTTTTTTATTATATATTTTATCAACACAATGAAAAATAATTCCCCTGAGGGCATGTCATCTTTGGGGATGCTGTGTGGGGGGTCTTTTAAGGAAAAGAAGGTGAGGAAATTCTGGGAAGGAAAAGGGTATTACGGACGTATGAATCCATTCCTTCCACTGCGATGCAAGGCGATTTCACGAGACAGTACGGCTGCCCGGCCTACCGTGCAGCTGGTGGGCAGACGCATCCGCCGCCATGACCCGGACAAACCTCACCCTTATGAACCCGGGCATCCCTGATAAGTTACCAAATGTATCGAACCACTTGGCTGACCTATGGCAGAGGTTTTGGTTATCTACGTAAATATAATAATATATTGAATAAAAAAAGCATTTTGATGGGCTTGATTTAAAAACGACCGATTTGCGCATAATGCAGTGTCTACCCATCACCTGCTTGGTGGGCCGGAACGGGAGAGACTGGTTGAGGGTTGAGGGGACTGTTTTTTGAGCTCTTCTGATCCATCGCCTTGCAGTGCAGTGGGGAGTAGGTATGTATTCATACGTCCATCACTCATGGACCCACTGACCCCCAGATTTCTATCCACTTCTCATACATTTTCTTTCCATTTAAAAAGATCCTCCACACAGTATCCCCACGATGACACAGGCCGTGAAGCAAATTATTATATTTTTCTCAGGGCCTCCTGTGTAGAGGTTAAGGAAAGAAAGCTTCACAAATCTTGCAATTATAATACCCCGTGATTTTTAGGGATCTGCGCTAGTGTCTACATATTTATACAAAATGTCTTTACATTAAACGCTCGTTGTTGGCAAGTCTCCAACAGAAAATAACAAATGACAACATTGTAATACTAATATAGTAAATCAATAAGAATCAAGTCTGCTTCTAGAACTAGATAAATCATTTTCCATCATTTAACAGAGAACTCCAGTCCATTTTTTAATTTTTTTTATGAATAATGGTCTTCTAACTTAAATAACTGCATTTTTATTTTTATTTTTAGAGTTAGTTTTAATAGTTAAAATAATTGTCAAAGTTTTAATTTTTCAAGACCCCCAAAAACCACCGGAAATATGGTAAATCGTGTGACGTCATCACTCCTGAAAAATTTGTATAGGATCGGGCAATCAGCTGATCAACTACCGCCATTTTGAATTGTTCAAAATATTCGAAATACCGTTGTTCGAAATATTCTCCCTAGAAGAAGCATTACTATTTTTTTGTGCAGTAGTTTTTCAATATTTTAAATAATAGAGATAAACTAATAGAGATACCTCTATTTTTGATACTGAATTGTTTTGGCTTAAATATTGTTTCAATAAACACAACAACTATATCTCTATAAACAGTATGAAATAAAGAGTAACATGAAATGTTGTTAATACTGATGGCTTGTGCCATACCTACATTTCAATTGATTTCAATACAATGTGATACAATGACTGGTGACGCGTGACGTCAGCACCAACGGTAAATGGTACCAACTTTACAGTGTATTTTAACAAGACGTTAAAAAATGCAATTTTTAATATTTTTTTAAGAACTCTACGTTTAATATTTTGAAAAAAACTTATATATTCAGAATCAGCGTTTATTGGTCTATATTTTTTTAAAGACATAATATTTCTCATTGGAGTTCCTTATTCAGTTTACTGGAAAATTGTGTAAGTATATTTTTTGCTTTCTACGTTTTCTAAGTGGTATGATGTACAGGGTGTTAAGGGTCGTACTTGACTTACTTTAACCAGTGATTCCTGACATTATTTGGAGTAAAAAATGTTGATGAAATTTTAGTCTCCGGTGAAATTTTTCATCATTTTTTTTCTACAAAAACATAAAAAATTTTCGGTGTTGGACAGTTGGATGCGGGCGAGGGGTTGGTCAGTTACTCGACTGAGTGACCAGTCCAACATGCGGAAGAATTTTTTTGAAGAAAAAAATTTGAAAAAAAAAGTCACTGGAGGCCAAAGTTTCATTTACATTTTTTACTCCAAATAATGTCAGGAATCACTGGTTAAAGTAAGTCAAGTACGTACCTTAACACCCTGTACCTATCGTATATAGCGAACTATATACGATACGGTACTAAAATAAAATATATTTAACTATATTACCCACGCACCTTAGTGGGTTCCCATTATTTTTATTATTTCCAAAATATGTAACCATAAAATGTAACATTGGGAAAAATAGAGGATTCAAAAAAATATATTACAGTTTAAAATAAAAATAATCCGCATCGTTCCATTGGAAATACATACTTGTAAATTGTTTTGATAAAATTTTTAATGTTAAATCTGTCTTGGCTAATGATCCAAGACTTGATGTCTGATTTATATTTAAAATAACTTGTGTTCTGTCTAATGGCCAGTGGAAGTGCATTGCATAGCTTTGTTGCAAAGTATCTAAAATTCCTTTGACCAAAATGTGTTTTAGCCAAAGGGACAAGTAAGAGATTATGCCCTTTAGTTCTAGTATCTCGAGCAGTTTCGACATTTTCAAAAGCAGTTCTGCGTATTATTCTGTATTCCGTTGGAGGTATATCTTTCTATTAAAAAAATCATTTGACTGTTTTATAAGTACATATATTTGTATTCCCACTAAATTTAATCGTAATTAATTTTACATTAACACTCCTAAAATAATGAATAGAATTCCAGTTGACATTTAACTTGGCAATTCTATTATATACCGTTCTAATAAAACAACTCTAAGCAAACAGCAAAGCAGGAGCCAGAAAATAGGTATAGATTCTTTGCCAGATGCTTTTTTTCTACTAGCTACTTAGAGCTTTATTCTATTTTGCAAACAGTAGCAGTGGTTACCAACCATTTTACTCTTCGTTTTGGGAAAAAATTTAAAATACTCCGCAGGTCAATTTTTTTGCGTCTTTTACCATAAATATCGTTCACCGAAATTTGAAATGATGTAAAAGACTAAGGCGCAAACTACACGAGCGGTTCTCCCGCCGCGGGAAACCGCAGCAGACACAATTTACTATGAGCGTTGTATGGCGCAAACTATACGAGCGGTTCTCCCGCCGCGGGAGCTCGCGGGAGAAATTCGCCCGCCGCATGCAGCGGTTCTCCCGCCGCGGGTAACCGCCACTTCAAACTACACGGGTGGTTTCCCGCGATTGTATAAGGATCGGGCGGTTTCCCGCGGCGGCGGTAGAATCGCTCGATAGCATGGCGGGAAACCGCCACCAGTGTAGTTTGATATGAGCCGCCAGCTTTCTCGAGCGGTTTCCCGCGGCGGGAGAACCGCTCGTGTAGTTTAGGCCTAACTAAGGGAACGTACCCATACTACGTGACACGTTTAGGGGGGGGGGGGGGTCTTCAAAATGTCACGCTCCATACAAATGAGCGGCGGGTTGCTTAGGTTTTTGGTCACCGGGGGGGGAGGGGGGTTAAAAATTGCAAAAAATTGGTCACGTAGTATGGGTACGTTCCCTAAACATCGTGCCGTTTTCCCGCGACAGGCAGAGAGGACGGGCCGCCAAACAACTCGTCAGTCTCGTACATGCTCTTCTATTATTTTGACTCTTGACATGGCCTGACTCAAGTATCTGATTCATTTGATCCTACCATGTCTTCCTCGGGCGTCCCTGACTTCTTCTACCGTTCGCATTTGCGTCACATAATCTCCTTACACTCGTTTCTTCGTTCATTCGCTCTACATGCCCAAACCAATTCAATCCTCCATTAATAGAGTTATTCTGTTTATCCTTCTTTCAATATATCTATAGGCCTTCCCATCTCTAGTAAATCTATTGTTCAGTGGAGCGAAAAGAATGTTTTTTAAGTTTTCAAAAAATCATACAAGCCTCTGTCTTTGATTTTCTATTATAAAATATCATTGAATAGATCTTTAAGAATACTTTAAAAAAATGTCAATTTCTTTACTAATATCTAATTTTGCGGAAAAAAATCATCTTAAAATGCACGTCGTAAAAGACGCACTTATTTGCCCAGAAATATTTCGACGACGCAGATCGAAAGAGAAAGAAAAAACGGAGAAAAATGACAAATTTAACTCATTTTTGGATTTGTTGTCCTTTATAGCTGTTCAGAATTTAAAAGGGTCACGAAACCACAAGTTGGCCTCACCTTTTCTCCACAACATAACAAAACTCAACTTATTTTTACTGGCTAAATCTTGACTCTGGTTTCAGCCCACAGCGGTGTAAGATGGATGCATTGTGGACTGAGGATTGTAGCTTGAGGATTGTGTCTTGAGGATTGTGGACCTATTATTGGTACACTGACGGATTGGGCATCATGACCTAGTTTAGGTTCGGTAGCTGCTTCAGTTCTTTTAATATTCTTAATTACTCGAACGATTTCTTAATGAGCCTAAATGTATGTGAGATATAAATTAATGATTTTGATGTTTTTGATTTGTGACACCGTACAAGAATTCAGCTGCTAAAAGCTATGCGGACTATGTCACATCCAATTATATGTTTTGAGACGTGATGAAATACACAAATGAGGGGAAAACGAAAATTGCAACGTGTTGGTAGGTACCTACTTGTTTTCTTAATTATGTGATAATAATATATATCATCCAATAAACTAAACATGAACAAATATTGATGTGTGTGGATGTGCTGAGTCGGCGACAGCCGGCAGGCTGCCGACTCTGCATGATAACATGTCTGTTTGGTGAAGAATCCATATAATAATTATTTTGTTAAGTGGGGGAAAAGCGACACGCTTTGCCGCAAAAACATTTTTTTAGCCACGAGAGTCTTAAATCATAATAAATAAATAAATGTCATAAGTTATAAGCAAACAATATAAAATGTAATAACAAAAATGGTTAATTTTTTATAAATATATGTATACACATAATTTACATATAAGGTGATAAGGAATGATGTACACGACTTACTTTAACCAGTGATTCTTGACATTATTTGAAGTAAAAAATGTGAAAGAAATTTTAGTCTCTGGTGTGTTTTTTGGGGGTTTTCTTTGTTAATGTTTTTTTCTACAAAACCTAACAAAAAAAAAATCTTCCACATGTGACATCACTGGTTCCATGACAGTTGATCCGCCGACAATTGGTCCCCGGCGTACTTATATACAATGTGCAGTCGGTTTAAAGAAAATATGGTAGGTACATCTAATTACACCAAATATGAAATATATCTAGGTGACCCCGAAGGGATGTGCAGAGAGAATGTACCGCCGAATAACAAAAGTATAAAAGATTTTATCATTTACATACATCAAGGAAAGATCTGCTTCTCTTTATACCTATATACACCTATCGTTAAATCAAATTCACACCACGCTGCACGCTGCACGCTGCCCGCTGCCGCTTGGCCAGATATATTATGTATTTCAACCCTGTTGAAAATTTACACAAAACCCTGACAAATTATATACCTAAAAACCTTTCTAATTAATCACTCTATCTATTGGTGAAAACCGCATGAAAATCCGTTGGGTAATTTTAAAAGATCTAAGCGCACATAAAGCGTGATTCATTGTATAGTTAGTAAAGATAAAGATAAAGATATCATTTCTGGAGATAAATTATCGTGGGATCAATTGTCGGGGGATCAATTGTCGAGGGATCAATTGGTGGGGATTAATTGTCTGGGATCAATTGTCGGGGGATCAATTGTCGGGGGATCAATTTTAGGGGGATCAATTGTCGTAGGATCAATTGTCGGGGATTAATTGTCGAGGGATTAATTGACGGGGATCAATTAACTGGGATCAATTGTCGTAGGATCAATTGTCGGGGGATCAATTGTCGGGGGATCAATTGTCGGTGGATCAATTGTCGGGGGATCAATTGTCGTGGGATCCGTTGTCGGGGGATCAATTGTCGGGTTCTCAATTATCTGGGGATCTATGGTCGTGGGATCAATTGTGGTAGGATCAATTGTCGGGTAATCAATCGTCGGGGGATCAATTGTCGGGGGATCAATTTTTGGGAGGGGTCAATTGTGGGGGGATCAATTGTCGTGTCACCATCATCACTAGTCACTAAGCCGAGTAACCCTTTACCACGATTCTACCTGATTTTTACTGATTTTGAAAGTTTTAAGTTGAACAAAAAACATGAAAAATGTCAGCGGAGAAAAAAATTTCATATTTATTTTTTACTCCCAAAAATGTCAGAAATCACTGGTTAAAATAAGTCAAGTACGTCCCTAACACACTGTATAATAATCTATGTTAGTTATTAGTTATTACAAAAGGCAGTAATTTGTTAGGGAATGCAAAACGGTGATGAAAAAAATTAAAAATATGTATAATATTGCTAAATACTCTAAATAAAAGCCCAAAAACTAGGTAATACATTCCTTCAAACATCTGGTGAGTCAATTGTTGTCAATTCTGTCAAATGCAGTTTAGTGTCTTCATCCAAAGTTATGGTAGTGTTGTCCGTATGTTGTTACTGTTGTCAGAAATATAATAAAAATATGGAATCATTGAACTTCCAAAACTTATTAAGCGAGATCTCTAATAAAGAAATTGTTTCTCCCTGCGTGTCCTTTCCCATTCGTCCCTTTCCCCTTCCGCCTCCCCTTCCTCTACCGCATCCCCTTCCCTTCGTGCGTTCCCACTCCCCCTTCTCCGTCTTCCCTCTCCCCACTACCCTCTGCCGAGTTCCCCTCCCCCCTCCCGCATTCCATTCATTCAGTCCCGGCACATTCATTTTTCAAACAGCTCGCGTGCCACCTATTGCATTGTTTTTATTATTAGCTTCATAATGCCAGAGCTCACCAGTATATATAGAAACTATCGCGGGCATGCACACACCAAATCCCCAAAGTTTCATCGCAATCGGATGAATGGTTAGCAACGCATAATTTCATGATGCCATAACGCACTATTATATATAGAAACCATCGCGGGTATGCGCACATCCAATCCCCAAAGTTTCATGGCAATCGGATGAAAGGTTTATCAACTCATAGACATCTCATATATCCCCAAGCATATTTGATTTTTATATAGAAGAAAGACAAACACTTCCAAGTTACGAATAACTTGACAATTTGAATTCTTCTAACTATCATCATTAGAGTTGGAAAATGTTGCTTGTTTAATGATGGAGAACTTGGCTGGCAGAGCTATTGCACCCACGAGATCTAGATGAAAACCCGATGCAACCCGATTAGTCAAACATCTCCAAATACTCCCAAACAGTTTTGAGATAAGATGAAAACAATATTGGAATGCTTTCCATAAATCAAATATTTCTTACACGTGTCTGTAATTTACATATTAAATATGCTATAAAATAAAACCAGAAGGCATAACGGTCCAGTACAATACTATGACATTTTAAAATATCCTACTAGTGACCCAGAAAACTTCGACATTTTTTTAAATTCACCATTACAAGTTTTTCTGTTTTCTATTTGATTTGATGGTGTTTATGAATAATATCCGGATAATCAACTGAACGTTCGATATTATCCAAAATTGGCCAAAAATTGAACTAAAATACAAACGAACAATTTTTTAATTACTGTTTTCTTTGTATCTATAACAGTATCAATAAATTTTTAACAGTGACGCCTCCTGCTGCATAGATAAGTATGTCGATCTTTAAATCGGTTTTATTTTGTATGATCCGAAATAATGTAATGAATAAATATTATTATTCTAGAATTATAAAATAAAATACGAGCATTTCTATTGGCCTAGAAGAACTCTTGGCCTACATTCTGATCAAATATTTATTTTAATGTTTTCTAAGTCCAGAACAACATAAATTATCCGGTCCGTAAAAATGCTTTGAACTTTGTGATGTTTTACTCGTGCATTTGTTTTTCTAATAGGTTTTAGTGCTCGTGGCAAGCTGAAATTATTAAAACTGCGTTTGAAAATGTCTCCTGATGATCCACAACATTGGCAACTTTAAATGAATGTCTTTTCACCATCTTCACATTTCCTACACCTATTCGTGTGTGCTTTCTACTCCTGCAGGTGTCAGGTCTGTGCGTCTGTGTGTGAGGTGGCATTGTCCTGCTAATAGACCTAGTCCCTCAGCGAGTTCCTATTCATATCATAGATATGTGAATGGCTGGAATGCTGGACAATAACTACTTGACATAGGTCATGAATTAAAGTCAAATAACTTTGTAATATTTTTAATCATTGAAGACAATATTAACAACTCTCAAATGAAAATGCGAAACGGACAAAACAGGAACAGATTCAGTCGCATCTGGGAATTGAAGCCAGGACCTCTTCTTTACCGGGGCATTGTTCTGATCACTGAACTAATTCGATTATATCAACGTAATTTTTAATTGTATCATATGACTGAGAGCAACTGAAAATATCTTCAACCCCTAGGGTAGGGTACCGACCAACTACAATAGCAGTGGAGTGAAATCATGACTCCACCTACAAATGCACTACAATGTGTGGGTGTGGAACTAGGTTTTATACATTTTTAACGCATTTTGTTACTGTCCACGAAAATTCGACAGCAAAAAGTTGATATTCTAGAAGCCTGTCGATTAATTCAGATACAATTTTCTATATTAAATTTGGTTTTTAGATATTTACAAAATACTACCCGTCTTCTAGGGATCGTAGCAGGGGCGTAGCCTTTATTTAGCCTCTTTATCCTTCATTTGGGCCCCCCAACTAGTTTTAATACAGGGCCCTTGGCCTTACCGGAGCTCTGCTCTACGGAGCTCATTATATAATATGATTGCTAGATTTTCCCCGAGCTAAATGGTCTTGGATAAATATATCAATTTGTATTTTAATGTGCGATATCTAATGACATTTCTACAAGTCTAAAAATTGAAACAAAATCAACCCCCAACACCTGTATTTGTGACTAATAAAGTGGTGCTAATGAAGTAAGGAGGAAGGCACCTGCTCATGACCTTGTCCGAAAGGCGTGCAAGATGGATCGGCTATGTAATACGACAAGAAGGCCTCTTGCATGCCATAATGGAGGGTATGACCGAGGGGACAAACTCTAGGGGACGCCCACGCCGAGAGTACCTGAAGGACCTGCTGGTGGACGTGCGCTGCTCATCATATGCAGACTTCAAAAGAGCCGCACAAGACAGGGAAGAGTGGAAGAGAAGAATAGAGGAAATTGCTGCAAACCATTCCCAGGATTGAAACCAGAGAGAGAGAGAACGAAGTAATTTGACTTTAAAACATAAATTATGTCAACCCAAAGTAAAAACCTACCATTAGATAAACTATTCTCTGAAAAAATTATGTAGTTATGATCTTTGAAATAATAATTAAGTGTTTTTCAGAAGTTGTTCAATTGTTCCATGTTTCAAATTTATAATATTTCCAACAGCAGTAGTTGTCACAACAGACAGACAACAAAACAACGTAACACGCAACGGGTTGTTGTTGTGGTTAGTTAAAGCAACGGAACACTTACCCAACTTACAGGAAAAAGCTTATAACTGAGATTCGTCAGAAACTCCTTCTTCTGAGGGTCAAACATGTCGGAGGGTTTGAAGCCGCGCTTCGTGATCAACGCACTGTTTGTTGACGATGACTGTTGTACGTCATTGAAATTGTCCTGGTGGACAACCTTGTCGTTGACCTTGTGGATCGTTGACATCTTGTTGGACGAGTAGTTGCTCTCGCTGATGGTCAACATTGTTGCTGATTTGTTGATCCGCTCCTTTTACGAAACACTAAACTTTGTCTTTATCGTTGCTGTAGGATTTTTTGTTATTGTTTATTTACAGTTCGTTTTATGAAGCATGCGTTTAACTTTTCAAGTTTTACTCTTTTTATCTGAAATAACTTGCATTATTATAGTTTTATAAACAACAAAAAAACTTGCTTATGTATTATTAAGTAATTTGTATATGATATCAATTCGATGGAAACGATTTGAGTTTTTTTATCGTCTTTACCGTCTCATTATTATCATGATTTGTTTTAAGGGTATTATGCCGTGTTGCACTACCTCCTTATTTAGTCAAAGTTTAGGACAGCGTTTAGGGTCCATCATCAGGGCAGATGTGATCACATTTGTCCCAGTGGCGGCTCTAGACGTTTTGTGAGCTAGTGTGCCAAGATTTAAAAATACGACAATTTTTCAGCTAGAACAATATCACTAATGTCGTAGGTACTTTTCAATCTTAACTATAGCTCACCGAAAAGTCAAGGACGAAGTTATACGTGAAATCCTATTTAGATACTATTTTGATTCATCTTTACAACGAATCGGCTTACAGTATGAACATTAAAAAATATGCTTCGGATAAATCGAAGCTTTTGCTAGCTTTTCTATGTATTGGAATTACAATAAAATTATTATTTACGTAACAAAAAATATAAGCGTAAACCACAAAAAAAAAGTTTTTTCATGACTTAACTATGAAGTAATAAAAGAAACAATTTTTAAAAAATACCGCTTAATGGCTAAGACTATTTTTGAGGTTTTTCATGTTCTAACTTTTTTTCGTTCTTATAAAATTATGCACAAAATAAATCAAAACCACTTTTTCGCTTACTTGCCTCGGGCAAATAAGACGCTCGATTTTAAAATTTGGCAGGCATGAGATTCGAAATATTTCTAGCGTTTATATTCCTCTTAACGCTGTTCGAAACTTTGGCTAAAGAAGGAGGTATAGCAACACGGCATAATACCCCACAACAAAAAAAATCTTAGGATATCAATTTATTTGAAAAGTTTAATGATTTTACTCAAAGACAAGAAAAAAATGTTAGATATTATTTTTTTAAGAAATATGAGATTGATAAAAATAACAGTGTCGGTAGAGAATTGGTAAATACGAGTATGTCAGAAAAAAGTTTCCGATTTCAAATCAAGCGATGTATTTTTTTTTAAATTTATCAAGGGTGCGGACAGTATCGATAAGTAAGCCGCGTTTATAACGGGCTCCACACACGATACTGCATGCAGGCATGCAGGGACTTCTGCCGCAGAGAGTCCCTGCATGCGTCTCGTTCTAGCGGCCCTCTAACAAACCAGACATCGCTAGTTCGCCCAAACCCACGCTCTCTGCAGATACTGCCTGCGTTCCAGCAGGCAGTGTCGTGTGGAGGGCCTTTAACTGATCGTAACTGTCAAACGTAATTGTAGATCGCGAGCGTACAAGCGAAAGTCGACTAATCATCGATGATGTTGATAAAAAATTTTATCGTGCCAATGTTGACAACTTGTATGTTATTATTTTATATTGTTTCAATATTATTTATATTGTTTAAATGGGTAATCCTTATTATTAAGTAGAGAGGTTTTCATGGGAGATTTTATGAAAGATAAATTTTAAATATTCTACGACTGTTGTGATGTCAGAGCAAAAGAGCACAAATAACGATTTAGTAACTGGATGTGAATAGCCAGGCTGATTTCAGGAATGCCTAGTGACATTGTTATAATAAAGTATTTGATGCTCTCAAATTGCTTTGGCAAGAAATCAGATTTTTATTTATTATTTTTCTGTTTTTTTTTTTTATCAAATCTGAATAGCCAGACACTTCCCAATATTCGTCTTCTCCTCTCGCGTTGTTCGGCCACACTTAATTCTCTAACTTTAAAATTTTGAATATTAACAATTTAATATAATTTAATTAGTTCTGATGATATTGTTCAAACATTTTCACATATCAAAATTAATTTCATTAGCATGTCTTGGGCTGGGTCGAAAGGTCTTATGTTAATTGGGGACATCCGTTTTCTTTGATATTTAAATCACATTTAAAGGAATTATCTCTTCAATGCTCAATACATAAATGCCAATACCGGGCGACCTGTTGTTATAAACGATATTTTGAGAAAGTTACACAGTTTCAATTAATATTACATTATAAAGCTACTTACCTATATTAAAACTTTTAATTAATTCCATCAGTCTACCTATATTTATAGAAGAGGGTATGTGGTGGGCAGGATGGGTTTGGTACGAATCTATGTGGATTTTATACAAATCACACTTTTTAATTTCATTATGCATACTTTTTTTTTTTTTTACATTAGCTCCCCACAGGAGTGAGGAGGCTCTGAAGAAAACAATTTCCCTCTGCGCCTACGCTATCCTTGGTGGTGCGGTGTGGAGGATCTTTTTATAAAAAGGAAGGAGAAGAAATTCTGGGAAGGAAGATGGTATGGAATCTGGGGGTCAGCGTGTCCAGGAGTAATGGACGTACGAATCCATCCCTCTCACTGCGGTGCAAGGCGATGTTCCGAGAGAGTCCTGCTGGAGAGGTCAAAAGGTCGTAAAAAACTGTCTCTCGCAACTGCCGCCTAGACCAAGAAAACCTAACCCCATGAACCTGGGCACCCCTATTAAGTCAACCAACTTAGCGAACCGCTTGGGTTGACCTAAGGCAGAGGAGTTGGTTATCCCTTTATATCCTATTCCTATCCCCTAAAGCAGAAAAATTCCCGGGATTCAGCTATTTAAATAATAAATTAATTACATAAATTTAAATGATTTACGGAAGTATCTTTAATTTATTTTTTAAATACCATTTCGTCTCCCATCTGTGTTTGCCGGACGAGACGTGTGAGTGAATTTATTGTTGTTTTTTACATTTGAGCAATAATTTATGTGGGTTTTTTTAGTGGCCAAGTTGGCAACACCGAACTGTTGGCGGGAAAATTATAGTTCCGTTGACGCGGGGAAGTGCAATGGGTCGCCATGTTTTAAAATGCCGGATTTGTAGTACGATTTTCACGATTTATGGTTTTTTTTCCATTATATTCACACATGAGGCCGTGAATGAAATTATTTTCCTGAAATCATGTCACATTCTGTCATCTTTGATAATAATGTGTGGAAGGTATCTTTTTAATCAAAAGATATAGAAAATATCTAGTACGGATATATGCTACTTTATTTTTTTGTTTTTTTTTATTATTATAAAATATAGGCCATTAACGGATTCAATTTTTCATAATTAGAGGCAACTTTGACAATAAGCTGCGGCATTTAGAATTTGTACAGTTTTATAACATATTTCTCTTGAACGCTTTAAGTTTATAAAAAAATATATGTTATTATTGAAGATATTAATATCTGTACATTTGCCATGCCGAAACGGATATTAGGTATATGAAATTTTCTCGATAGAAAGAAATCGCCAAGTATGCTCCGAACATTATTATTTATTGCAAACACGTTTTTTCCGTTATTTTACGAGTTACTATATTCATAGTGTTTCTTTAAATGCTATTTATCCGCCGCTACCCGAATTTCTACCGATTTCTTACATACCTCTCTTAAATATTTGAAGTTTTTAAGCTGTTAAAAAAACTCTTATTTTTGAAGATAATATCTAGACGCGTTCCACGCCGAAACGCAAATTATATGAAATTCCCTCGATAGAAAAAAATCGCAAGGTATGCTCTGAAAATTATTATAAACACGTTCATTCACTTAATTTAGAAGTTATATTTATGAAAACATTCACAGTGTTTCTTTAATTGCCATTTAAGACATTTCCCGTGAAATTTTTGCTCCTTTTTAAACGAGTTGTGTTTTATTAAAATTTTTCATAATTTTCGCTTCAGTTTTATCGTTCTAAATATTAGCGCGCTCTCTCCAACATTCGTAATTATAGTATATCTCTCCATTTTCTTCTTTTTGAGCGGAGACACGGCGCCTTAAGACATTTACCACAAGAATTTTGCTGTATTTTAAACGAGTCGTGTTTTATTAACATTTTTACAATTTTCACAAAATATTATCGTTTTTAATATAAGCGCGCTCCCTCTAACATTCGTATTTACGTATCCCACTTCTTCTTTTGGAGCGGGTTACAATGTAAATATAATGAAATATAAAATAAAACATTGTTAAAAAAGCGTTTTTTGGGCCGAAATTTTATATTTATACTCGATAAATTTGTGTTCCAACGTAAATCGGTCGTTTTTAATTTTTAACCCCTGGCGCAAGAAGCGGTGTTATAAGTTTGACTTTCTGTATCTTTCTGTCTGTCTGTGTGTCTGTCTGTGTCTTCTAAACGAATGGACCGATTGTGATGCGGTTTTTTTTTGTTTGAAAGCTGACGTGATCGAGATGGTTCTTGGTTCTTATCTACAACTCTGTTCAGGCGTTTCAAGGTCATCAGCTCTTTTTTGTGTCGGGGGTTGCTTAAAATTATAAATTCGAGCCCATCAAAATGCTTTTCAACCACGGACATATGAATATACATGGACCTGCCCTAAGTGATAAAAACGTATTATTTCCCCCTCCACATGGCGCCGGCTGAAGCACCTCCTTGGAACCGGCTCGCTCCATGGGGAGGGGATAGAGCCTCGCTTGAATCTAAAATGTGTGACGTCATCATTCTTGCCGTGAACAGCTAGAAGGTAACATCCATACATTTAACGAAATACAACGCCAAAATGGTAGCGTATTCTATACAATATATCTACATATCAATGTGCACATAGCGAATGTGGGCGGTTCTCCAGTGTGCTCGTCGCTGGTTACAGGGGTAAGTAAATTATGAAACATTTGTAATAGTGTTTTAACTAAACACGGCAACAAAATATTGCTATGTGTATTGGGGCGAGTCTTTTTGGGGCGAGCATTTGGCCTTAGCAAATATGTTATTATCGTGGCAAGCAATTCGCGCTCCCATGTAAAAAGGTCTATTCATTCAAAGCAGATTTTGCTTTTAAGAACTAAATGGTGATATTGTAATGCGAGATGCCTATTTACTGTCAGATTGATTGTATAACGAATCACAGTCATCTTTCCCCTCTTCGCCCTCCATGGTTTGGTTTGACCCCTCACCTGTAACTGCTTGTCTAGTCATTTGGATGTCTATGTTTTCAACAATTTTTATGATGACAATTATTGGGAAAAATTGCAAATTTACGGAGGCAATTTTTTAAACTTGTTGATAACTTTATATGTTCATTTTGTTGTTAGGAGATTTCTCTAAAATAGTCGGATGCAAAATATGTGGAGAAATAATGTTTACAAGTCAAAAAGCATAAATATTATTTGTTTGTCTTATTGGATTCTATTTCGATTTAATGGGAAATTTCCGCAACTAAAGAAAATGACGTAATGAGTTAATGAAATCGTCGATCAGCCACATTTCGAATCTTTGAAGTGAAAACTTCTTTAGCACTGTTGTGATTTGAAACTCGATGAAAAGAAAAATAGCGACACTAAAAAGAGATAAACACTAATAGACCAACCCGACACTAATTATAAGTTTTAAATTCATCATCACAATAATGATAACAACAAAAAAAACTAGAACATAATCTCTAAAAATATTTCATCACCATTTCAAATTGAAAGTAAAGTACATACGCATTATTTGCAGGCACCAAATTGTTACAACTCTATTATATGTACCTACTCTGACAATACTGTCAGTTATTATGTCCACTTGTCTTCATGAATATATATTTTATTAATATAAGTACTTGTAATAACATACTCTGTGTAACTATGCATTTTACAATGGCACTCCAAAATTCAAGCACGAGAAATGTTTTTGTTTGAATTGGGTAGTTTCATTAAAAAGAAATTTACATATTGTTATTAGTTTTAAGAATCAAATGTTTTACTATGAATCTGTATACGTATGTATTTTTTTAAATAAAAAAATAAAATAAAAAAATCTGTAGGATTTAGCCTGTGGGAGAATGAGATATAATAATCTGTCTCCTCATTGTGCGGTGTTTCCTAGCCCTTGGTGATTTTTCACTAAAACGGCGCTATATAAATTAGCCAAATATTATTATTGTTTATCGGTCTCTTCTTTGTGGTGCTTCGTAGCTTCCCCACTTCTTGTTTACTGACGTTTTAATTATTTATGCATTAAACCGCGAATACTTTTTATCCAAACAGTTAGATTTAGCTTTATTATTACGAAAAGTGAATATTTATGTCGGGGAGACCAAAAAACATGCAAAAAATATGCATTTAACATTTTAATTTTGTTAACATTAATTCACTCGCGCGGTAACGCCATGTTTTTTTATTTTAACATTTCATAGACACTTCACCAATGCTGCCAATCATAGAAAAAATATTTTTGCGTAAAGTAAAGTGAATGCATCATTGACAAGTTTGTACCTGTACTTATAATATACCTGGACAAACCCTGCTTTGCCAACAAACCATTCAAAACCTGGGATGTTTTTTAAAAGTATGATGAAATGCGAGTTTATTTTAGAGAATTTATTTTATAAGATTGGTACTTCCGACAAATGTTATATTAGTCTATTAGTTAAAAAAGGAACATTCCGTATTATCCGTGCATCAAACTTCGACACAACGAACGTTCCGTATTATCCGTGAGGTGGACTAACTGCATATTTACCAGGTTTTATTTCAGCCGCGTGTAAAACGGAACATTCTGATTTTTTTTTACTGTGAATACCTACCTCACAAGAGTCCCAGCTGCTCCCGTCTGGAGCCAGTGGGACTATGGCTTCCCCAATTGGGGTATGTTGTGAGGCTGAAGGTTGTGGGGAGGTAAAGGAGGTGGGAAGAGGAAGGTGGAGAAGTACCTGGCTATTAGATCCGGTAGCATATATCGATTTATTATTTATTTTTTGTCAATATCGGTGAAACCAGAAGAGCGATTCTATATCTTTTATGGGATCGTTATGAGATAACGGACGTGATCTCCTATCAGATTTGTGTGATTTTTAGACATTTACAGTGACATATTTTAGTTTAGAACGTTTTAAACACGAATTCCTGCAACTATGCATGATTATTTAATCATTTAATATACGTTGTACATAGAAAAAGCCTGTAACAGCCATAAAAATCACACAAATCTGTCAGGAATCACGTCTGTATCTCATAACGATCCCACAAAGGGTATAGAATCGCTCTTCTGGTTTCACCGATATTGACAAGAAATAAATAATAAATCGATATATGCTACCGGATCTAATAGCCAGGTACTTCTCCACCTTCCTCATTTAAGTAGTCGGAAGTCACGCTTATCGATCCTGCAGCGTAAAATTATCAATTTCTCTGTGCTAGACTCCCAGGCAAGGGCGGATTTAGGGGGGGGGGGGGGGGGGGGGGCACGGGAGCACGTGCCCCTCCCAGAAGGTATTTTTGTGTACTGTGGAAATTCCATCACAGTACAGAAAACTGTCTCTATTAAACATTTAATTGTTCTATTGTTTTGACACTTTCATAAACCTGATACTTCAAGTTTATTTCTAACAGTAATTGTTGATTTTTTTGCCCGTCCGCCCCTTATGCCCCCCCCCCTCCAGAAAAAAATCCTTATAAAAAAGCCCTTGCTTCCAGGGCGATACTGAAAGAATCTGCCACTACCGCGTTAGAGCTAATACATCACATTTTCGCGTTCACAGAAATATCCCCGCATTTTTTCAAAAAATCTACCCTGTTATTAGATAACATCAACAAAAAAATGTGATATAACGCAAGTTCAATGAGGCAAATTCAAATACTCGGTTACTCAAATAACATAACTCTTATTAAATAAATATTTATACATTTTGTCGGCCGACATAGATTTGTCAGGTTGCCAACTTGCGCGACGGAACATTAAATTAGAAATACATATATTAATTACTGCAGTTGGTGTCACTGAATTTACATATTGTTCGCGAATTTTTGTTATTATTTCATTTATATTTTAGTAGTAGATTTGCCAAAGTATATTTAGAAAAATTCACGTAATTTTGTTAAAAAACAGTACAATCATAGAATTTTAAAAATTGTTTATGGTTTAATGTGAATAACTGAAACTCCCAAAAATTTCCCAAGTTGAAATCTTACTCAGAGCAATTGAAAGCAGACATTTTTTTAATATTAGCTCCACTCGGATTCTATGTCATCTGTGGGATGCTGTGTGGAGGGTCTTTTTGGAGAAAGGAAGTTTTCTGGGAAGGAAAAACGTATGAAGGAGTGAAGGACGTATGAATCCTTTCCTCCAACTGCGGTGCAAGGAGGTGGTGGATGGGTCGAAAGAGACCAGCTGAAGAGGACAAAATGTCTCTCTCAACCAGTCTCCTACAAACATCACCCCATGAACTCGGGCACCCTTGCTAAGCACCAAACGTAGCGAACCACTTTGGATAGTCTATGTCAGAAGTGTCGGTTATCCAAAAAATGGTTCCCGAAGCGGCGGTACCTATACCAACCTCTTAAATTAATAGTTTTGAGTTCCGAGCGAAATTTTCGAAAACGAAACAATGTATTTCTTTGAATATGGCATTGCAATGCATGCCGGGAACCAGCTGGTCACCGATAGTATTGATAAAAACCCATGTAAGAAGTGTCAATATTGAAAAATTAAATTTTTATTTGCTAGTGCAAAATCAAAAACAAAAAATAACTAAACGCGTCTCAATATTTCGTAATGCAATATTTTTCAGAAGATTCCAATACTTATTTGAATTTACTCTATTTTTAGGGTGACATAAACAAAAGCGAACATGTTTGTTTTGACAGGTGGATTACTTATTGGCGGGAAAACACTGTTTGGAGGGAAAATGATCTTATAAAGATGAGTTGGAAAAATATAAATATTTGAGGTTAGGAAAAAGGTTAAAAGGAAATTATTTAATAAATAATGTTAACATAAGATAATAAACAAATAATACAAGTGGGCAGTTCACATCGGTAGAAATGAAATCTTCAGAAAACTAAAGTAGACAAGAAATAATATTTAATAATACATAATAATATTTGACTGATTTATAAAGCGCCATTTTCGTGAAAAATCACCTCAAGGGCGCAATATCTCAATGAAATAAAGTATCTCATTCTCTCGCAGGCTTAATCCTGTAGATGTACCTATGTGTTTCCCTCTTTTTAGTGTCGCTTTTTCGTTTCATCGAGTTTTAAATAAGATGCTAAAGAAGTTTTCACTTCAATAAATAATTGAAGAATAGAATATTTATGAATTTATTTTTGAAATGCAAACAAACCTATCTATTTTTTAAACACAGGAGGCCCTGAGGAAAATAATTCCTCTCAGGGCCTATATCATCTTAGGAAGGAAGAAGAGGAAATTCTTAGAAGGAAAAATGTATGAGGGGTGGGTGGGAATCTGGGGGATAGTGGGTCGAGGAGTAACTGTATGACTGTATGAATCTATCCCTCCTAATGCGGTGCAAGGTGATGTTCTGCTGCAGAGGTCAAAAGTTCTCATTCAACCGGTCTCTCTCGATCTGACCTGCCACACAATAGTTGGGCAGACGCACCCGCCGCCGAGACCTGGACAAACCTCACCACATGAACCCGGGCATCCCTGCTAAGTGACCACACTTAACGAACCACTCGAAGTGACCTATGGCACAGTTGTTGATATTCATTTGAGAGGCGGATATGGGTACCGCCGCCCCGGGAACCAATTATTTGATAACCAACGCCTCTGCCACAAGTCACCTCGAGTGGTTTGCTAGGTTTGGTGACTTAACAGGGGTGCCCGGGTTCATGGGGTGAGGCTTGTCCGGGTCTTGGCAGCTTGGCCCACCAGGCCAGATCGGGACAGAATGGTTGAGGGAGTCTCTTTGACTTCTCCTGCCGTACTCTCTCGGAACATCGCAGTGGGAGGGATGGATTCATACTGACCTGTGACTCTGGACACACTGACCTTCAGATTTTTACCCACCCCTAATTCTCCTTTTCTTCCCAGAAGTTCCTCTCCTTTCTATCCTAAAAAGACCCTCCAAACAACATCCCCAAAGATGACATAGGCCCTGAAGGGAACAATTTTTCTCAGGGCGTCTTGTGTGGAGCTATAAAAAAAATATAATAAATGGTTTCTGGGGAGGCAGTACACATCCTCCTCCCATATTGAGTATCTATTGAAATCACATAAAGGGTCCGCCAAATAACTTTTTTTTTTGAAAATGCTATAAAAAAAAACTACTGACTATTTTCTCAAATTTCTTTTTTTATTTGAAAGTAAAATCCTTCCGGTTAATAATGGAAAATAATTTCATTCAAATGGCTGCCTCGGCTGGCCATGCAGTAGCCTACACGATCGGTCCAATTTTAACCCGTCTGCTTGTTTAGGAATAAATACATGCCAAAACACATAATCGCGTTATACTTTCATAAGACCAAAAACGTCCCGAGCGACTTTACATTTTAAAAGCTATATATCTCTCTTCCTCTCATGCAAACATATGTATTTTTATTTTAATCAGAAAGAGTACGAAATAATGCTTCTTATTGTCTTTTAAATATGGAACTTGCATAGATATTTTACAATCTCGATCCAAAGTGACGGTTTCCGATTTTTCGTGCGAAACTGAGGCTTCCGGATTGTGAGGTACGAATATATTGAACCAAGCAGACGGGTTAAGCACATTATCGTTTGTGTGCAGCTGTATTTCACCAATGGCTTCACGAATATTGTCCTTTACGTCAATTGTCTCTGGCTTGTCGGCGTAACACTTATCTTTGAGGGCACCCCACAAATAATAGTCCAACGGTGTCAAATCGAAGCTCCGAGGTGGCCAAACGATTTATTTATTTTTTCAATTTAAAAAAAATTCCAATTTTCGCACACATTCTGCAACATTACCATGATTTTCAAAGTAATGTCGCAATATTTCCCAGCGTTGTTCAAGCGTATACACAACCATATTCGTTCAGCGGAAGGATAATGGTACTTCCACACCAAAGCCAACCTTCCAACTCCCAACTTAGTTTGGAGTCGGAAGGTTGGCCGATCGTGTGGTGGCTGCGGCCAACCCTCCAACCCCGAATTCCGAACCCAAAATGGCGGACATTGAACAGCTGTAGCTACGCTGTATCTTATGTCGATTGCCTATAATTATTCCGCACGTATAATTATATACTTATGTACACGACATGTTTTTAATCAATTGTTATACTACTCTCCGTAATAATACTGTCATTTTAATAGAACGCGGCTGCGCGTCTTGATCGCCTGCCGTTCGCAGACTGATGTGTGGACAGCTGCGGCAGGCTGGTTCGTGTGAGTTGGCCGTCGGGATCGCCTCGAGGGCGATCCCGGGCCAACTCGAACTCCAACCTTCCAACTCGAACTTCCAACGCACGAACACCCCTCCACACGATCGTCCAAACGTTTGAAGTTGGAACGTTGGCCGCTGTGTGGGCTTACCATTACACTAATTATAACCAACTTCCAACTCCGAACTTAGTTCGGAGTTGGAAGGTTGGCCGATCGTGTGGTCGCTGCGGCCAACCCTCCAACCCCGAATTCCGTACTCCAAAATGGCGGACATGAAACAGCTGTAGCTACGCTGTATCTTTTTCAGTTGCCTACAATTATTACGTACGTATAATCATATACTTACATACACGACATGTTTTCAAACGATTGTTATACCACTCTCAGTAATAATATAGTCATTTTAATAGTACGCGGCACGGTGTGGACAGCTGCGGCAGGCTGGTTCGTGTGAGTTGGCCGTCGGGATCGCCTCGAAGGCGATCCCGGGCCAACGCGAACTCCAACCGTCCATCTCGAACTTCCAACGCACGAACACCCCTCCACACGATCGTCCAAACGTTTGAAGTTGGAACGTTGGCCGCAGTGTGGGCTTACCATCAAATCAGACATGAGCTAAGTGTTACCATTCACAAAATAAGCACTAGTTGAAAAAAAAACGTTAGATGGCAGACCCTTTACTTACTTTAACTTTTTTTAGTAATATCAAAGGATGCAACTTTGAACTGTATCACTAGTTTCATAACTGGTTTATAATAATGGTTTTGCTTACTTCAAATTACTATAATCATACAGCCCGGTGTTTCCGCTCTTAGCACCCCTCCCACGCTGGTGTTATAAAACACAAGTAAGTTTCTAGGAATTTAATTTAATATCGTTCAAGGCTACGACCCGGTTTATAAAATTATTCTCTGTTGAATTGAAAACTTGTTGAGAGAATTAATAAAGCTGTGAAGATTTTATCGTAAAAAATAATTAGGTGTAAAGTTTTTTTTAGTAACCAAGAGAAATTTACTATCGAATATATTATAATCATTCAGGGGCTCTAGAACAGTGAAGGAGGAAGGCACCTGCTCAGGACCTTGTCCGAAAGGCGTGCAAGATTGATCGGCCATGTAATACGACAAGAAGGCCTCTTGCATGCCATAATGGAGGGTATGACCGAGGGGACAAACTCTAGGGGACGCCCACGCCGAGAGTACCTTGAGGACCTGCTGGTGGACGTGCGCTGCTCATCGTATGCAGACTTCAAAAGAGCCGCAGAAGACAGGGAAGAGTGGAAGAGACGAATAGAGGAAATTGCTGCAAACCAATCCCAGGATTGAAACCAGAGAGAGAGAACAGTGAAATCAATAACTTTACAATATCGGATCGATAGGCATAACTTCCGTCGAGCTTATACCGTTTCAGTTTATACCCGAGCATGACCGCACTGTTGATAGCCAGACCGATATTGACAGGTAATAAATAATAAATCTATATACAATGGCAACACTGGCAGATCTGTCTATGTATTTACATAATGTAAAAATACTAATAAATTGACAATTTCGAATTGAAATACTGACTTTATTATATATTGGCGCTTCGCATATATTCTCTTTAGACTAAACTGGAGTTAATTAGTTAACGAGGTCTTTAGTAATATTTCAACCACTTCCGTTTCTTCAAAATCGAACGTAATACTTTTATCGCGTCTTAGATGAATTATTTAAGTCTATGGATCGCGTAAACTTTTTTTTCTTTCAATTCTAAGAGCTTCGTTAGTTCAATCGTTTCATTAAATAAATCAGTTATATTGTATTACGAACGACATTATTCAAAAATATATGTGCGCATTGACAGTTAACCGAAACTTTTCTGATACTATAGAGAACGCGCTAATTTATCCCTGAGGAAAATAATTTCCCTCGGGGCCTAATGTCATCTTTGGGGATGCTGTGTGGAGGGTTTTTTTTAAGGAAAGGAAGGAGAGGAGAATTCTGGGAAGGAAAAGGGTTTAAGGGATGGGTAGGAATCTGCGGTTCAGTGTGTCCTGGTCAGTCGCCTCCTAGACCTAGACAAACCTCACCCCATGAACCCGGGCACCCCTGCTAAATCACCAAACGTAGCGAACCACTTGGGGTGACCTATGGCAGAGGTGTTGGTTATCCAATAAAGGTTCCCGGGGCGGCGGTACCCATTCCCACCTCCCAAGTTGAATATCTGTTAACAATCGATGACCGTGATTCAGCCACCAGTAAAGTAATTCTGGTGATGAAAATGAGGTATGAATTGAATATTTACCGGGGTCACAGTTTCAAAATGAAGCATTTGTGGAATATTTTGATGACGACGAGTAGTCAAATGAGGACGATATTCCATTATCAAACGTTGCAAGTCCTAAAGGGGTACTTCTATTGATGCCTGTTAAAAGATTTCTACGGTAGAAAAATATGATATATAAATGTCCTATAACCCTACACGATACAAGGTTATGTTTTTTTGCAAGTTCTGACAATTCATCAAAATATTCAACAAATGCTACATTTTGAAATTGTGGCCCCGGTAAATTTTCAATTCGTATCCCATTATCATCACCAGAATCTATATCAGTGAGATTAGATTGGTCATTACTGGTAGTTAAATTTTGCTTATTTGGTCTCATTCCTCATCAACTTCTTCCAGAAAGGTACATTTTTTTGGTGCACTTAGAAGCAACTGAAAAAGAATTTAAATCCCAGGTAAATTTTGGGGATCGCTGGCAACGGTTAATACGCACTTTTTTTTGAAAAATCTTTTGATTCACCTTAATTACATTAAAAGACAACTATTTGGATTGGGGGAAGTGGAAAATATTTTCGTGTAACATGGTTTGTGATACAAAATAAAGTGCCCCTTTATAACGCCTACTCGCGTCAAGGCAAGAAAAACATCCCAGTTTTCAAGTAGTTTAGCGGCTACGCTAGGTTTGTGTAACATGGTTTGTGATTCTGGCATACAATCTCACAAGATGAAAGCTAATTTTAATTTTACGTAATGAAATTTAGAATGAAATATTTTCCACTTCCCCCAATGCAAATAGTTGCCTTTTAATGTAATTAAGGTGAATCAAAAGGTTTTTTTTTTTTAAAAGTGCATATTAACCGTTGCCAGCGATCCCCAAAAATTAATAAATCCCAAAAGGGTACTAGATTTCTAAGGTAAAAAATACAATATATAAATGTCCTATAACCTATAACCCTACACGATACAAGGTTATGTTTTTTCGCAAGATCTGACACTGAAATATCGTCATCAGTTGACCACTCGTCAACATCAAAATATTCAACAAATGCTACACTTTGAAACTGTGGCCCCGGTAAATTTTCATTTCGTATCTCATTATCATCACCAGAATCTATATCAGTGAGATCAGATTGGCGATTACTGGTATTTGCTTGAAAACTTTGCTTTTTTGATCACATTCCTCATCAACTTCTTCCAGAAAAGTAAAAAAATTTGGTGCCCTGAGAAGCAACTGAAAAAGAATTTAAAGAAAACACATCAGATGCTCATAACCCTATCGTACCAAAATTGGAACACCAAATTTTGGTACACAAAAAGTATAGTTGAATTACGTTACCCTTCAATTTTTGTTACAAAATAATAAAAAAATGCAGTTTATAAGTTGATATAAAACATACTTTTTCATAAACTTTTAAAGTATTGTAATACATATTTAATTACGTTCTACAATAGGTAACACTTTTTTATTTATTTTTTATTTTGTTGCGTGCAAATTTCGATTTATGTTTAATAAAATTACGACAACAAGTATGCTGTTCGATGCTAAAGTCGTAAAGGGTAGTACCTATATCTACAGAAACACAAGCCGTAGTAAGTTATTTTTTTAAACTCTATGCCCACTTCTAATTATTTTTTGGTTAGAACCAAAATTGGTACGGTAGGGTTATGGCTATGGGTTAACGAAGGACATATTGGTGACATCCGTTGTCAATTCATTCAAATCGGTACAGATCACATTTCTTATTATTATATTCAGTGTTTCACGCAAAGTTTCGTTTTTCGAGTTTACTACAACGTAACACACTGCACTGAAGTTGGCAGCTCTCGTAACAAATTTAATTTTAGACTGCGGAAAAACTCGAAGTCTGAAAATAAATTCGTCAATTTTTCGGTCCAGTAGTGATGGATTTTCTCGGAAGATCGATCTATTGACGAGCGTAAATCTCTCGAGCACATAACGCGTCTATTTTTAATATAATCGGCATTCCGTAAACTAATGGCGTAGGTAAATTTAATTTGTAAATGAACATGACTTAACGAAATCTTCGACGAATGAAATTAAACTGTCTACAACAAGAATAACATATTTAAAAATACGCATTTTTGTGTACAGCTGCGCTGCGATGTAGTTTCTTTCGATGATTGGAAAGTAGGTTATTTTTTTTGTTTTAATATTGGATTATAAATATATCTTCAATGTCTGGAGCCAAAGTTCAATAACTTCGGGAGGTAATTTTACATGAAAGTACAATTTAAAACATAAATAACGTTTTAAAATAGGTTTCAGTTAAAAAAAAGTTGAATTGTTCGTATGGAAAACAAATTCTTCCATGGAAAAATATCAGTTTGGGATGCAGGTTTAGGAACTGCTGCCCGGGAACCTTTATTGGATAAACACCATGTTGCCATATATGTCCATCTGAAGAGGTTCACTACTTTTGGCGACTTAGCAGGTGTGCCCAGGTTCATGGGGTGAGGTTTGTCCGGGCGGTTGGTTGGGCTGGATGGGAGAGACAGGTTGAGGAAGACCTAACCTTGACCTCTCCAGCCGGAGTCTCTCGACCCATCACCCTGCAACTTCCGTCACTCTTGGACACATTGTCCCCCAGATTCCTACCCACCCCTCATACATTTTTCCTTCCCAGAACCTCCTCTCCTTTCTTCCCTTAAAAACTCCGTCTACATAGCATCACCAAAAAAGAAGTGTGGAGCTAACGTAAAAAAAAAGTTGAATTATTCACATGGAAAAAAAATTCTAAGGAAAAATATTTTTGCATGGAAAGAAATGTAATTTCGAAATATGTTTTTTTTTAATCTTTTTTTACTTCAGTCATGTTAGGTTACAGGTTGTTATTATCACTAGAGTTTAAAGTAACCAATCTAGATTAAACTAACTTCTTGAATTCTCATTGTAGAAGGATCGTTCAAAAATCTCAAAAAAAACTCTTGACCTATTATTTACTGGGAGGTTTTTTTTTTAAATTTTCTGGCTTTCACCTTTCAAGGGGTGTTCTAGGCCATCATGTCAAATTACAGAGAGAGGAAAGGTGAGTTTATGTATTAATTTTAATTTCAAAAGATTCGAGTCGAGTTCAGACTTAGAAGAGATGAGATGTTGAATTGAAGAGTGGCAATTTCAGTTAAGGGAACGTACCCATACTACGTGACCTGTTCAGGGGGGGGGGTGGTCATCAAAATACCAGGCTTGGTCACAACGGGGGGGGGGGGGGGCTTAGGTTTTTATCACGTAGTCAATCTAGAAATCTCGCGTTTTTTTCGAGCTACGAGGGGAGGTTTTTAAGTTCACGGAATGGGAAGTTAAGTGATTAATGGGGGTACCGCTGAATTAGGTACTAATTGAACAACTCATTTTTAGGATAAAACCGGGTTTTATCGTAATTAGGTCATTAGTCTTTGAGCTATCGTCGACCAAACACTTCAATCGGGAAGAAATTGTGAAATGTGGAGAAAATTGAGTTCCGCGCTGTTAAGTTAATTTAAAGATCGGAAAAATGTATTAGGGTAGTACCTAGGTGAATATGTTGAAAAGGAAAAATAATTTTGGTTTTTATTTCCACTCCTTACCCAATCCGCTAACTTAAAAACCCACCCTCGTACATTCAAATAAGTGAAAAAGTTCAGGGAACGTGTTTGTTGAAGATGATTGAGATGAAAAATGTTTATAAAAATAACAAGACTTTCGTTTACATAAATTACGTTCCAGTTTCAATATATTTTGACATAAGTTTTATCTTGATAATATTTTTTCCACTTGTAATGCATGCACTCTTGCTGTCAGCTGTCACGCAGCAAGCGCCGTATTCATAAAGACAAATACCTATAAGCCAAATAATGCATTTTTTATGTTTTGTTAGCAAAAAATGATTCGAAACCATATTTATGAAATACTACGTGAAAACTGTAGGGGGGGGGGGGGGGTTTGGAATATACTACACGTGGTCACCGGGGGGGGGGGGGGGGTAAAAAATTGCAAAAAGTGTGTATGTTACGTAGTATGGTTACGTTCCCTAAGGCTTGATATAAGAGAGGAAAAATTTTTATAGAGAGACAACCAAAAATATGTGATATAAAGTTCCCACATCTAGACCACAGAATGTACAATCTGGGGAGTCAAGTACCTATTTTTTAAAAGCTAAGAAGGAAAAATGTCCAATTCTCATTCGAATAAGTGAGGAATATATTTTTTGGAAAAAGGGGAACTGTTCAAACCACGATTTTGATGGGATAGTAATTTGTTTTGAGGCGTAGCAGGCTCCCTTGGATTGACTAGCAATGTGCCAATATTCTTGAGATGGAAAAAAAATCAGAAAGGGGAATGTGGTTTACAATCGTTACCCACTATCCCAACATGTCCAGGAATCCAAATCAGAATAAGGAACTCCAGTGAAAAATATTATGGCTTTGAAAAAATATGTTCATATAGACCAATAAACGCTGATTCTGAATATATAAGTTTTATTAAATAATATTAAACGCAGAGTTTTTTAAAAATTATTAAAAAGTTCACTTTTAATCGGGTCATAGAAACACGCCGTCAAGTTGGTATTATTAAAATGTTTAGCGATGACGTCACTGGTCACCGTAAAGTCAATGTATGGGAATGTAGGTATGAAACAAGCCATCGTATTAACAACGTTTCATCTTATTCGTTTATTTACATACTGTTTATAAAGAGCTTTAGTTGTTGTGTTTATTGAAACATTATTTAGGCCTAAATAATTCAGTTTCCAAAATAAATGTATCTCTTAGTAGTTTATCTCTATTACTAAAAATATTCAAAAACTACTACTAAAAAAAATTGTAATGCTACTCTAGGGAGAATACTCCGAACTCTGAATTTCAAAATGGCGCCAGTTGAACAGCTGATTGCCCGATCTTATTGTAACTTTTAGGGAGTGATGACGTCACACAATTCACTACACATACGGTGGTTTTAGGGGGATCTTGAAAAATTAAAACCTTGACAATTATTTTAACTATTAAAACTAACTGTAAAAATAAATAAAAATATGCAGTTATTTAAGTTGAAAGGTCATTATTCATCAAAAAAAATTGGAATGGAGTTCCTTATTGCAGTTTTTCCAGAGCTTTGAATAGAGGCTATCAGCACTCGAATAAAACATACAAAGTTATCATAAAGCAAACAGAAGAAGAAGATGCAGAAGACGCAGTCGAAGAGAATAACTATCGTGTTGTTAAGCTTGTCAGCTTTATTACAATTTGATAGAAAGCTGAAACGCATCTAGAACCGCCATTTAACGAGGATCTTTAAAAAACAAAATGGCGCTCAATGGCCATAATGACAATGATACATTTGAATTTCTGCGAAAACACTGAGCATTTTTTTACATTAACTCTACACAGGAGGCCCTTAGGAAAATAATCTCCCTCAGGGCCTTCGTCGTCTGAGACGATGTGTGGAGGGTCTTTTTGGGGAGAGGAAGGAATGAACATTGGTCTTGAAGAGACCCATGTTGTAGGAGGGAGGAAACACAGAGGCCGGCAAATCATTCCACAGCCGAGCTGTTGAACACAATAACGAGTCTAATATATATTACTAGAACCAGCTAGTAATATATATTTAGGTTAATAGGCAGGTTAAGAAAGTAAAAAATTGTGTAGCACCCGGCTATTCAGATCTAGTCACTAAGCGCAGAGAGCGCAATTTCAAGCACAGAAAAAATTACATTAGCTCCACACAGGAGGCTCTGAGGAAAATATTTTCCATCAGGGCCTATGTCATCTCAGGGGATGCTGTGTTAAGGGTCTGGGAAGGAAAAAGGTTAGAGGGGTATGTAGGAATCTGGGGGTCAGTGTGTCCAGGAATGAAGGACGTATGAATCCAATTACTTCAACAGCAGTGCAAGGCGCGAGAGTCCGGCTGGAGAGCTCAAGAACCGGGCAAACTTCACCCCATGAACCCGGGCACCCCTGCTAAGTCACCACACGTAGCGAACCATTTGGGGTGACCTATGGCAGAGGTGTTGGTTATCCAATATTGGTTCCTCGGGCGGCGGTACCCATACCCGCCTCCCAAATTGAATGTCAATATGATTTGAGATTTTCACGGCCAAAAATCGTGATTTATTTTCGAAGGTATTATGCCGTGTTGCGCCACCTCCTTCTTTAGCTAACGTTTCGGACAGCAGCGTTACAGTGTTACACACACCTCCCCCGATGATGGACGTTGTAACGCTGTCCAAAACGTTGGGTAAAACCCCAAAAATAAATCACAATAAAATTATCTCGACTTCATTTATCGACTCCCATTTTTTAATGTACCACACAAAATTCTCGACTGTTCGCAGCCGAATTGGGATACGTTGTGAGGGAGGGGAAAGAGATGGTGAAGAGGAAGATGGGGATGTGCCTGCATATTCAGATCTAGTCACTAAAGCACAGAGACTGGCATCATTCAAATTTTAATTTAAAAAATAACTTTTAGGCATTAAATAACTATTTTCGTCATCGCTCGCCTCTCATTTATCACATTATCATTATAAGTATTGAAAATTACTCTAAGGTCGTATTAAATTAATAATTAAATATTAATTTAATATAGTTGATAATATATATTATTTAGTGTGTACTATGTACTGCGATTTTATTATAATTTTCGTTCGACTCTACATGCGAAAATTGCGCGGCGTAAATTTGGCATTAAAATTAACGATTTTATCGGGTTATTATTATCTATTGAAAATTGCTAAGGTCTTGTTAAACCAATAATTAAACGTTTTGCTAGTGTTTTAGTTATGTAGGTACCGCGATATTCCGGAATAATTTCTTGTCCCGACACGGGTAGATGGCACGGCGCGAATTTGACACTAAAATTAACTATTTGCTTCGAGTCAAGCGGCGGCGATCAGCGCGGATATTTTAAAACCCTGGCCCGGTGACGTCACGGGATTGAGATGCGCGCGCAAACACAAACCAAAATGGCGGCGTTGTTTTTTTTTATCCCATCCTTTTTGTCGTTTGGCATTTGAAAACAGGAACTGTGCCATCTATGGCAATCTATGTTCAATCTATTGAACAGGCGAAATTTGAAATGATTATATTCATATTAGGGGGCATACATTAATTAAGTGAGTCCAAGGGGGGGGGGGAGGGGGGGGGTCAGCAAAATCTCACTTACTTGAAAAGAATATACGAAGTGGCCCAAATTTATCTCACCAAGGGGAGGGAGGGGTCTAGATTGGAAGAAAAACTGCTCACGTAATTAATGTATGCCCCTTTATTTCAACAATAGTTTATTAGACAAATGTATATAAACGTCTTTATCATAACATTTTTTTGTTGTGCCATGTAAAAATAATTAATAAAAAATTCCGAAAGTTTCATAAATTTATTTCAAAATGCGATTCGAAACTTTAGTGTCATGTAGTTTTGTGGTTGAATATAAATCGTGGTCTTTTCTCTTTCTAACACCGTTTATATCGTATTTCTCACTGTGATAGTAAGGGAGATACAACTAGGGTTGCCATCCGTCCGGATTTCCCCGGATTTGTCCTAGTTTAGAGGGTGTCCGGGGAGCGTCCGGGCGGGGTTTCGTTTGATGTCCGGGTTTAAAAAAAATATTTAAAGTCAAACATATACGTTTGCCCTGAGGAAGGAACGGTCAATCTGAAACCGGTCGGCTTTAAACAAATATAAAAGTGGTTCATACAAAGTAACATTGTTTCACTTATCTTTAATTAAAATTAAATTCAATTTCCAAGAATACAGCTGCATTGATTTTTACAAATTCCTTTTAAAAAGGGAAGATATTCTAAAAGCTATCGGAAAGAGTGATAAATACAAAAAAAAATTAAAAGTAAAAAAGGCGAGAGGCTGAGGAAAAAGCTATAATAGCTAGATAATCGAATAATCTACTTATGAGTGCAATAATTTCCTTTCATTTTTGTAGAGTTGTGATTGTTTTTATTACGTAAAAGATATTTACAATATGGCTGTTGATTAAAACTTTAAGGTGATATAAATGAGTATAGTTTTTGGTTATTTTATACTTAAAAAAATTAATAATGTAACTTTAATTAAAGTAAGTCTAAACCTTAAAAAGTTTCAGTTTTGTTGCTTAAGATTTAAGAAGACTGAATTTAGTTCATATTATGTTAAGAGATATTTTGTTGTTTAAATGGCTGCTGATAAAAATTTAAAGATATAATTATTATCGAGTTAAAAGAGGTACCTCAAAAATAGGAATACTGAATACTAAAATGGTCACAGTACTTTTAAGTTTTTTGTTTGAAAATTTAATTGAATTTTGGTAGGCTTAATATTTTAATAAGGTTTTGTGTTCATGACAGAGTATATTAATAATTTGTGTTTTATTTTAAGAATAAAAAAATTCTAACTGAATATTAAAACAATTTGTAACAAACTGTAATAAGATTCTGTTTTGTTAGGTACTTTTAAAATGATGATAAAATATGACTAAATTTAATTTGAAAATAAATAAAAGGTGTTTTCTGACATTTTCAACTGTTTTTTATTACACTAACTATGTTTAAAAAACCTGTTGAGATGTCCGGGTTCTGGGCCCTAAAATCCGGGGTTTTCATGCGTCTTGTCCTGGTTGCCAAATTTAAGAGATGGCAACCCTAGTACAACCATTTCTTTGAGACCTGTACGAGTTGTCCCTTAAAAGGGACAAATAGACTAAGTTAACCATATTAAGGCCCAGTAATTAAGAGCTGTTCGCGAGTGTTTTAGTCGAGTGGAGAGTATAGTAACTAAACGCTTCCGAACACCGCAATTTTAGTAGAATGGGTTTAGTCAGCGCTTTAGCGGATTCAATCCATTTTTCAGGCGAGTAAAGACCCCCACCAAGGGGGGGGGGGGGGGTGACACTACGCCCGGGGGGGTGACATCTGCCCCGGGTGCCACCCATGCTAGCTACGCCACTGTATATAGCTACGCCACACTATAATAAGGTTTTATGTCTCCATGTTATAATTCGAAGGTAAGATTATTTTTATGTTGGCAAAAAAATTAAAAAAATGATCTTTTGAGAAATCTCGAGCAATCGAGGCAAACTTATTTATTTTGCGTGGTCTCTCCAGTGGTTATTGTAAATCGCCACTGTCTGGCGCTCGCATAATTGAACCTTATGGCTCGTTCAGATGGTTCAATTTCAGTTGATCAACTTTCTGTAGAATGCTTGAACACTTGAAAGCTTATCGACTGAAAGCTCGTTGAACACTTGACAAGTGTGAACACTCTTTCAACAAGTTGGTCAAGTTTGTTGAGCAACTAAAGTTGAAAGCCCGTCTACTTTATCGGGCAGAAGTGTGCTAATGTATGTAGACACGATACTGTGTTGCCAGCTCCATTTCTCTACGAGCTGGTATTACAATATACTTCACAATGGTTTTCTGCATTTGGCTTTGATATAGCCGTCAATTACCGGATACCAAGAATTATTGAGCTTAGCTCTGTCGTCTCTATTAATATTAATTGGAATTTTATGGATTTCAATTGTCTCCGTAATCAGGCGTGCTTTATGAGTTTTGGGTCTTCCCAGGACTTCAGGAACAAATCCAAAGTAATGCTCGGAGATTGCCGATTTGTCAGGGTGACCGAGTTTAGATGCTCGAAAGTGTTCAGAACAATTTCGAGCATTCCAATTCAGACCATAATTTCTAGTACGAATCCAAAATTTTAATCGAAAGAAGGGAAAGAGGCTGAGGAAATGGCTCACAGTGCTAAATATTACAATGATTTAACCACTCCAGTAAACTAAAGCTAGAACTCCAGCTCGAACTAAACCTCTCCCTGCCATCTGTAAAAATTTTCGCTCTCTCTCAGAGCTTCAAATTATCAAAAATGATCTTCTTCCTTTGTACAAATTAAAATATAGTCACGTCACCCTATCCCCAACGATTTTAGAAGGGATCGGCATCCTTAAAAGTCATTCCAATCTCCCAGCCCATACTGTCAATAATATGTTCAATGACATTATTTCTTCTAAATGGCCCAACTCTTCTCTTTTATTTACTGATGGCTCCAAATCTCCGGACTCTCCTAACTGTGGTATTGGTTTTAACGTTTACCACAATAATTCTAATGAAAGAATATGTTATTCAATTTCAAACCAATTTTCAATATTTTCTGCCGAGTGCATTGCGATTATTGAATCTCTCAAATATATAATAAAAAATAATTTTGAACATTCTCTTGTTCTCTCTGACTCTCTCAGTTCCCTCCAAAAACTTAAAACGAGTCCTCCTCTTCATCCTGATGATCACTTTGTATGTCTTATTCGAGTATTGATAACCTCCATTCAAAGCTCTGGAAAAACTGTCACTCTGATTTGGATTCCTGGACATGTTGGCATAGTGGGTAACGATATTGCTGATTCCTTGGCAAAACAAGGAGCGTCTAACCCTACCGTTACCCTCGTAAACCATATTCCCCTGTCTGATATTTTTTCCATCATCAAAGATAGATCCCGCAATGTTTGGACAGAGTATTGGAACATTGCTAGTCAATCCAAGGGTGCCCGCTACGCCTCAATACAAAGGACTATCCCATCAAAACCGTGGTTTCAAAAATTCCCCCATTTTTCCAAAAAAGAAATTTCCTTACTTATTCGTATGAGAATCGGACATTGTTCCGTTCCTTCTCACCTTTATAAAATTCATGTGCTTGACTCCCCAGATTGTACGTTCTGTGGTCTAGATGTGGGAACTTTAGATCACATATTTTTTGATTGCCCTTCTCTAAATAAATATCCTCTCTTCTATCAAGCGTTATCAAAAATTGCCTCTCCTCCATTCAACATTTCATCTCTTCTATGTCTGAACTCTACTCCAATCTTCCATAAAATTCTGAAATTTGCACATTTAAATAAAATTAATATATAAATTCACCTTTCCTTTCTCTGTAATTATAAATGATGGCCTAGAACACCCTTGAAGGGTGAAAGCCAGAAATAATTGAAAAAAAAAAAACCACTCCAGTATTTTGCGACTATGCAAGTTTTTTGTCTTAAACGAACTGTCAGATTTATAAAAACTTTGTGTTATTTCCGCTTCGAAATTAAAGCTCTATAAATGAAACATTTCTGAACGTAGCCAAATATTAAAAACTGTTTTTGAAAGGTTATGAAATAAGCTTTCAAATTGTTATATCTATAATATAAAAATGAATCGCTGAATGTGTTGCTAAGCGCATAACTTTCAAACGACTGCACCAAATTGGATAATTCTTTTTTTTGTATGTTCTTTATTGTCAGGACAAGGTTTTTATAAAACTGCAGGTGAGCTCTGGCATTATGAAATTGGTATAAAAAAATTGCACACACTCTTTGCCTCACTCACATTCATACATCGTCTCATACATACTCTTCTATTATTCTGACTTTTGACATGGCCCGTCTCAAGTATCTGATTCACTTGATAGTGCCATGTCTTCCTCGGGCGTCCCCGACTTCTTCTACCATTCACATTTGCATCATATATTCTTTTTACACTACTTTCTTCGCTCATTCGCTCTACGTGCCCAAACCATCTGAGGGTCCCTTTCTTAATTTTGCTCATGCTAGTTATAAATAAATATTAACATTTTTTGTAAATATTAAAATTTAGAATCTTCTTCTTCCTTGCGCTGTCCCAACTCATTACCTAGGCTGTTGGGATCGGCTCTTCTCGTTCTCAGGTTGTAATTTCTTCTGTTCTGAGTTTCGCCTTCATCCAGGCCGTTTCTCTGAAGAATTTTCAAGAAGCTCCATAGACATTGCCTGCTTCACTGTGTGGTCTGATGGTCTCCGTCTTATGTGCCCATACCATCTCAACTATCGTTCCTCCAGCTTACTATTTAAATATTAAAATTTAGAATGTGTTCCAGACGGGACGATGAGGGAAAGACGATTCCCTTCAGGACGTCTTCTTCTTCTATTTTAAAATTAAATATATGTTTTGCAAACTAAGACGAGGATGAGTTCCCTCACAGGCCATCCTCATTTTCTTAAATAACTTAGGCTTAAGAATTGGAAACGAAGGCGATATGATTATGATTATGTTTGTATACTATAATGTTCCCTTTTTGATTTAATAAAAATAAGCTTTTTTACTGAAACGGGCCATCTAGAGAGATCGAAGGCGGGAGCGGGTTTTTGCTGGGTCAACTCTCGTTTTCGATCTTTTCCGCACGCCACTGGTGCCCACCCCGAGGGGCAAAAACTATCCGCGGGGGACGGGCGGGCCCCGCTTCTCTACCCTTTCCCGCACCTACCCTCCGGGCGGACCAATAGGAACGCTCCGTCTGGAGGGATAGGTATTTTTGGCATCCAAATGCAATGGAGAATTTGTGTTTTTTATCAAATTGTAAGAGTTCGGTCTAACCGATCACCGAATAAATGATATGGATGGATAGACCGGACTCTCCTTTATGTAACCTTATGTCTTTGATAAATATGCAACTAGAATTAAACTAGCCACGTAAGTTTCCCTGAAGAAATGGGGGTACAGGGTAAATAAATTAGTAGGAGAAAGGTCATGGGGGTCAGACGGAAGAGAAGGATAAGGGGAAGAACTGAGACAATAGCAAACTCTGCTGTGTGGAACACAGCAGAGGTTACGACCCGCCAAAACTCGGACTGCCGGAAAAATGGGCAAAAATCTGAGTCCGCCCACGCCGGCGGCGAGGGTGGGGGGGTCGCGCTATAAATAGAGGGGTATCACCGGTAACAGCACGCATTCTTACAATTCGATTTGGTACCGTTTCAGCAATCCTTCGCCTCTTCTGCCTGGCCCTTGGACCTTCCTCCGGACTTGACCTGAAACTTGGATTTTATTTCTGCCTCCCTTGGCCTCGGCCTTGGCCTCGGCCTTGGCCTCGGCCTCTTCCTCTTGAGGGCCACCACCCCGGCGATTTGTCAAGCATCTTGGCGGCTAACCAGGACTACCCAGCCCCTATTTTACAGTCTATGTGAGTGGCGGAAACGTCGCTTACAGAATGCAAACATAAAAAAATTGTAAAAATGACACATGATGTTTTTATGTAAAAACGGTACTAAAATCATGGATTAGTAAAAAACCCTTATTCTATTGTATTCGTATAATAAACAATTTTATCATCCCACTTTTTTACCATTTCATAATACCATTCACTTTGAATAAAAATGCTACCCCTGAGAATCTAAACATATGTATAGGTACACTCATATAACTGTAATCCAAAGTCATATCTATGTAAACCTAACTGCTCTATACTCACTGTTAAAACAAATTAAAAATACCTCGGTGTAATTATAGATAGTAACATAAAATGGAAAATTACAAATCAATACAACAGTAGAACGTTTAAGAAAATTAATTTACATTTTTATTAGAATACGAAACGTATTAAATATTGGATTATAAAGAACCATATATTTTTCCCTAATTCAATCAGTATTACAATATGGAATTGTTGGCTGGGGTGGTGCTTTCAAAACTTCTCTTTTGCCTTTAGAAATTATCCAAAGAATATTAATAAAAATAATTCTAAAAAAGCCATACGATTACCCTACCATCAAATTATTTCAAGAATTTAAAGTCCTTTCACTTCATACTATTTATAAAAAAATTACACTCTTACAAATACACAAAGATTGTTTCAATAATGTGAGCTTAACTCTTTTTCGAACAGCAATAGAACCAATATCCTTGGTTCATTGACTATATATACCACGCTGTTACACCACCACAGCCCAACAATTCTACAAATATATTGGAGTTAAATGGTTTAACGAATTACCCTTGAAATTAAGATTGGAAACAAATTACAAAAAATACAAAAATTCAATAAAAACTCTTTTTATATACCTTATCAACACAACAACTTAACTATAATATTAGATATCTTTTTTCTTTCATTATTTTTTTCCTTTCTTTTTATCTCCTCCTCTTCAGTCAGTTGTATTTCTTATCTATTATTTAGTTTAAAAAAATATATTTATTTTTTTTTTTTAACTCGAGCTCTGCTCTTAAAAAGGGTGTAATACGTATTATTATTTAATGTATTTTAATAGAAAAACTTTATTTCTTATATATAAACATGTAATTGATACCATTATATTATATTAAATAAAAATAAAAAATTTCTTATTTACTGTTAATTATCTATTTTTTGTTTAATATATAAAAAAAATAAATTATTTTTCCTTTGCTAAACTGTGGTTAACCTGCGTTTATCCGCCTTTTTAACTCGAGCTTTGCTCTTAAAAGGGTGTAATACGTATTATTTAATGTATTTTAATAGAAAAACTTCATTTCTTGTATATAAACATGTAATTGATACCATTATATTATATTAAATAAATAAAAAAAATATATAAGAATATTTAATAAAAAAATTAACAATGTCTAACTGCACGTAGGCTATTTGGCAGGTGAAAACTGTTTCTACAAAATAAGTCATTTTTATGTACTTCTATGAAAAATTTTGAATAGAAATCTGAAGCTTGATTTAAAATGGAGGTACTACTTTTTGTTTTAGGGTTGTCATTAGAACAATAACAGAGTTATAACTATTTCTGTGGGAACACACGCGTTAACGTGAAAACAGGCTTATTGTACTTGACTGCTATTGCTAGATTGTCGTGTTAATACGTTTATAAAAGTTATTCCAATAAATTGAAAATATGGCTTACCGACATATACTTTAATGTGGGGGTTATAACAATACAGTGGACCCGCGGTAATCTGACAAACGTTTTGCAGGGTGATGTCAGATTATCGAATTTGTCGAATTATAGATTAGGGGTCCGTTAATCACGTGAGGCTCAAAAGGGGGGGTGGGGTTCGGAAAGAAATCACGAAATATCACAAGGATGGGGGGGGATATAATGAGATATCATGTGTATTTATTTTGCGTTGAACGCACAATAATATTCTGAAAATTTCAATATACTTTGTACTAAAAAATTTGGGTATGGGGGGGGGGGGGGGGGGGGGGTAGTTTAAAACCTCACCACATATCACCTGGGGGGGAGAATGTTAAGTTGCTAAAAAACATCACGTGATTAATGGACGACCCTGTACTACCTAAGACCCTCTATAGTCTGGAATTTTTTGAATAAGAGTACCTTGTAATCCGACAAAATTACAAATCAAAGAATCTGTTTGAACTACGCATCATACAACATATACACCAGATCTCCCGAAGTATCTGTGTTTCTGGGGGCAATGCATTCCAAGATTGACAAAGAGCAAAAACCCAATCTTTCTGTTGAGTTCTTTTAAGGTTTTTTTCTACAGGCTGGTCCTTAGATAAGGCTCTCAGAAGTAGGTGTTTTCTTGTAATCTTGCTTGACAAACTGAATAATATTCTGATTCTGATATGTCGGATTACATGGGACGCCAGATTACCGCGGGTCCACTGCATCGTGCTTGGATAAGTTATAAATTAAATAAAAATAAATAAAACACGATATGTTATTTTTCCATCATTTTTATTGACAATATTATTTTTAATGATAAAATTAACTCACTTACTTACGACGTACTCTTACACAGTACAATTATATTATTTCAGAAAGCGATCAACCAAAAAGTCGGTTCCATCCAGAAATCATAGGCGGGAAATAATACCACCGATCACACGCGGACTCACCTCGCACTGATCGGGATACACAATTAATATTCCATACATTAAATAATTAATGACAGCGACACTGTGAAATGCTTTTGCAAAAGTGGAGTCATACAATAAAATACTTAATTACAATTCTAACATTTTCAGACCAGCTTTTCTTATATGAAATTTCCTTTTTTTTGCAACAGTTTAAAAATGTATTAGATGGGTCTAAGTTACCTTAAAATCAATTGTAAAAATGATTATTTCTAATCATTAAATGTTCCCTTAACAGTTCATTCCAGGTATTTTACAGCTTTCAAAAGCGTGTTTAATTCTTATAGCCTCTCTTCTTATCTCTTAGACAAATCATCGTAATATTAGACCTAAGTTTTGAGTTTGTGTCCCAGCACTAGATTTTTACACGTTAAAACACAATCTCAGTTTTAATAATTGTAACAATTGTAACTGAACACAAATTATCCAGTTAATAAATAAGATTTTCAAATAAATTCAGATGAAAAAGATTACAATATTATCAATAATAGTTGTACATTCCCATTTTCGTTCCATTCCTTTAAAAATAAGTTAGATCATCATTTTGATCTGTCGAAAAAGCACATCACATCTTTTCTACGTATTTTTGGATGATGTTTGAATTTACAGCAAATAATTAGTGTTCATTTGCTGTGAAATGAATGAATTTGTTCAGCATAAGTCTTAGCGTTAAAATTCATAGGCGAATATTATGACAAAACACTTAAAAAGCGTGTTCAAAGCAAACTCGTAAAGAGGCGACGTCTCTAGGACACCCATGAGACGTGCTAAGACATGAGATCTTCGTATCGAACATAACATGATCACAGAGCGTCTAATGTTAGACATCTTCAGGACATTTGATGTTGTCAATAATGTTTCCAAGACATGAATTTCTGTGCGACATCTTGCACGTTTGTATAACATCTAAAGGGTGTGAATTTAATGTCTGTGCATCATCTCTAGGACTTCAAGTGATGTTCGAGTCCACAACATTTTTAAGACATGAATTTAATGTCAGTGCAACATTAATAGATGTGAAGCTTAAGTCTGCGCAAAGATCTGGAGGGATATGAGTTTAACATGTGTAAGACATTGTCGTTTTTGTGATGTTTATGACAAGAACTCAATTTATGTGCAACATCAATACGATGTGAAGCTTATGTCTGTGAAACATTTCAAGGACATGAATCACAACGTCTATGCAACATCTCCAAGAAGTCCTTCGATCATCGCAAATTGCACCTTAAAGTCTCTATTGCCCTAGTAAAAGGTTGATCCATTATAAGTTCAAATTATCACATGCATTCTTTCCCAGCGGTAATCCTTGAACTGTTACAGCAAAACCTCATTCTAAAACTTAGTTTGTGACCTCTCGCTTGTCTTCCAACAGATTATGTTTGGTTTAATTACATTTAAGGATTTAATATTAAAACTTATACTTATCAATTACAATAATAATAATAATATAGTGTCATCAAAAAGTCATCAATATATTTACACTATGCCAACTTTCGTCATGATGAAATAATAATTATATATTTTTTTACAATGAATTTTATCGTCCGATGGTTTTTTTTTTTAAATAAGTGGCTGAAAAAAGCTGAAAAATTAGACAGTGGCGGCGTGAAAATTGTAAATATTTGCACATCTCCACATTTGGATCATCGCATCTCACGGAATGTGAACAATAAGAACTTCAAGTACATTCAGATCATTGCGCCTCACGGAATGTGAACAACACGAACTGAAAGTTCACATTCAGATCTTCGCGTCTCACGGAATGTGAACAGCAAGTACTTCAAGTTCACACTCAGATCATTGTGTCTCACGGAATGTGAACAAAAAGAACTACAAGTACACATTTAAGTTAACAGGCATTCAATAACTTAGTAACTATGTTTTTTTTTTAATTGTTAGAGAAGTCTGTAGAGTAATAAATATTAGACTTACAAGTCTTGTCCCCTTTCGGTTACGCCAAAACAAGTCCTTCTATTCGTACACGCTAAGTATTCACATAAAATGGTATCATATAATAACGTATTTCCAATATTGTGAATTGCGAACATGTCGTCCGTCGGCCAAAGAATTATTTAAAAACAGTAATACACACACTCAGTAATTCAGCAAAACTACATACATTATGGTTATTCGTGCGCTTCTGCACGTAATTGATCATTTCAAAACATCATTGCCTACGTTGATTCGCTCGCAGCGAGAGTTCGTTACGTGCTACAGACCGTGCGTGATCTCTAAGAGGTCTTTAGAGTTTGTTAGGAGTCTGTACGATCTCTGGTATGTCTTTAGAGTTTGTTAGGAGTCTGTAAGATCTCTGGGATGTCTTTAGATTTAGATACAGGCGATTTAGAGAGCTTGCGAGATCTATGGGATGTCTTTAGAGTTCGTTACAGGAGCTATAAAGAATTTGAGAGATCTCTGGATGATATTCAGAGTTTGTTACGTGCGCTCTAGAGATCCCTGGGAGATTGTCAGAGTTTGCGACAGGCGCTCTTAATAATAGCCTGTGAGATCTCCCGAGAGATTTTCAGAGTTAATTGCATGCGCTCTCAATATATCTGGTGTATTCTCAGAGTTTGCGACAGGCGCTCTCGAGAATTTGTAAGATACCAAAGGTTTGTAGCATGCGCCCTCAAGAACCTGGAACATCTCTAGGATATCCCCAGAGTTCGTTACAGACACCTCTCGGTAGCTTGTAAAATCTTAGTTTGTCAGAGTTCGTTAAAGGTGCCTGTCAAAGTGTTTTATAGATGCTCTAAAGAAGCTGGTAAAATCTCCAGAACCAGGATTTCCCCAAAGTGTCTATGCAGGTATTCTTGACATCTTTAGAGTTCCCAGAGTTTGTTACAAGAGCTATTGAGAGTGTGCAAGAACTCTAGCAGATCCCTGAGACGAGTTGTTTTGTCCAAGTCAGAAAAAGAATTTCCCAAAAGTTCTCAGAGAAGTCTCATAGTTAACTTGGTGGGATTGGCTATCTAAAAACTGAATCTTTTAAACGGAATGAGATTTCACACGTTTTGAAATGTTCAATTTGCATTTTATATTAGAATTTTATCTATTAATCGTACACAATCTAATATTTTGTAGTAAACAGTATAAAACATGATATTAAATTTAATCAAATACACATCGTAGATGTATACTCTATAATATATTTATGTACGCTGAATGTTGCGCAATAGCGGAACAAACCCATTCTTGTATGGGGGTAGAGCATTGTGCAATGAAAACTCAGAGCATTAAACCCGGATACCACAATCACCAACTTCGGCCTTTTGTTTCTCAAATTCCCATAACTATTTTTTCCTTATTTTGATCATTTAAAAAAATCTAAATGTTCATGAGTTGTCGTAATATCACCAATTTCCTTGAGTTAATTGAAATAAATAATTAACATTCTTGAGTTATTTTTAAACCTTGAATTCCCTCAAATTATTTATGACAATCTTCTTGAGTTATTTATAATAAATAATCAAATCTTTAGAGTTATTAATAACACACAACTTAAGTACCATTGAACGATGAGTAATTTGTGATAAAATAATACACTAAATTTAATCTTCTTGAGTTATTTATAATAAATAATCAAATTTCTTGAGTGATGAATAACCAAAACCAAGTAACATTGAATGATGAGTTATTTGTGATAAATAATCAATCTTCTTAAGTTATTTATAATAAATAATCAAATTTCTTGAGTTATGAACACACAACCAAGTATCGTTGAATATTCAGTTATTTGTGATAAATAATCAATCTTCTTGAGTTATTTATAATAAATAATGAAATATCTCGAGTTATGAATACGCACAACTAAGTACCATTGAACATTCAGTTATTTGTGATCAATAATCAATCTTCTTGAGTTATTCATAATAAATAATCGAGTTATGAATAACACACAACTAAGTAGGTACCACTGAACATTCAGTTATTTGTGATAAATAATCAATCTTCTTGAGTTATTTAAAATAAATAACTCAACCTTCTTGAGCTATTTATAATAAATAGTCAAACATCTTGAGTTATGAATAAAAAAAACCAAGTATCGTTGAAAATTGAGTTGTTTGTGATAAATAATCAATCTTCTTGAGTTATTTATAATAAATAATCAAATTTCTTGAGTTATGAATTTCACGCAACCAAGTACAATTGAATGTTGAGTTATTTGTGATAAATAATCAATATTCTTGAGTTATTCATAATAAATAATCAAATTTCTCAAGTTTTTTATAAGAACGAAACAAATCACTATAAACAATCAAGTTTCTTGAGAAACTTTTATACAAAATGAAGAGCTATTTATAGCGCAAGTCAATAAAATTGGTGACATTAAGACAAAAGTCAGAAGACAATGCATTTGAATTTTAATAATAGAAAATTATTGTTTTGAAACAAAATTATTACTTTAGGAACTGCAAGGAGTTAGGAAAAATTTAGTTTTTCTGCAAAATAACGACACTTTTAAAAACGTAAATTGATCAACGTTGTTTGCTGTTTAGGTGAAATTTAAAAAACTTATCATTATAGGTAGATTACGCATAGTTTATATAATCTGCAGTTTGGTCAAGTAGAAAAGGTTTAAAAATATTTAGGTGTAATAATTCATACTTTAATAATTTGTAATTTTGTGAAAATCGGCTCTGACAATGATGATGTAATACATACACACATACTTCGACGAAAAACATGTATTTCTTTTAATTATTATTTTTACTGGATGTAAGACTTAAATTATATTTTATGAGAAAATTATCATGCCTTTTGTTGAATCTTACAATATTTTTTTTTATATTTAGTAAAAAATTATGCAATTTTATTTGACGATATTATTTTAAAAGATCAATAATTAATTAATTAAGATTTGATTTGTGGTTTGGCAGCAAATAAAATAATATTTTGATGTAATTACTATTTTAAGAGTAGGTGAAAGATTTAAGCTTGTGATTTTTAACAATCTGTAATTAAAAATATTAGAATATTTAAAATTCGTAAATGTTTGCGTGAAAATATTTTATTAAAATAATTGTATTAGGAAAAATTAATAATACACACCTAAACATTCATTCTTTCGCCTTTCTTTAATGTGGTATTTAGCTAACAAATAGAGAAGCATTAAATTAACCTAATTTAATTCAATCAAGAGCCAGATACACATAATTCGAACATCTCATAGAAAAGTGTCGTTAAAAGTTTCTATTTTACATTTTATCTCTGAAAAGTAAAGTGACTGTGATTGTCTATGCCCCACGAAAAGTGTATTTAAGTTAGATCACTCCATCTCTGCAAGATGTCGCTAGTATCTCTTTTCAACGGGACCGCTTCTTCATCATTTGTTTTCTCTCTCATGTAATATTAACTTTTTTGACTTACGACACTTTTCTACGGATGTGCGATGTTATATTGTTTAATAATGTTCAAAATTCACTGAGAAAAAATAAATAATAGTTATGAATTTATAAAAACTAAATTTGAATGCGTGAAATATTATGTGATTAGACGATTTTGTGATTTGAGCTTTCATTTTCAAGTAAATCAAGAAAGTTGGAATTTTTTTAGATCAAATTTGAAAAAATCATTGGCTAGGGGGTTAATAACAGCTGTTAAACCACTCGAGCGATGGCTACCCAAATTTAGGTAGTTGGCTTTTAAAAATTAAACGTTTTAATTAAAAAAAAATTTCAAAACTTTAAATAAATCATTTTTTTACGTTGCTGCATACAGGAGGCCCTGGGGAAAACAATTTACATGTACAGGGTCTTTGTCATTTTTAGGAATGCTGTGCGGAGGATCTTTTTAGGAAAAAGAAGGATAGGAAGTTCTGAGGAGGGGGAGAAGGATTCTGGGGGTCAGTGATTCCAAGAGTGACGGACGTATGAATCCACTGTGGTGCAAGGCGATGGGTCGAGAGTCCGGCTGGAGAGATCAAAAGGTCTCCCTCAACCAGTGTACCGATAACGTTTACGATTTCTTTCAATTCGAAGAGCTTCGTCAGTTCACCTCCATTCATTGATAAGCCAGTTATTTTGCATAACGAATGAAATTATTCAATAAATTGTGCTAAACGAATCTGAAACTATTAAGGCCACGCTACAATTTATCAATCGTAATATGTCTTATCAACTGTTGACCATGCACCCAACTAACGCTAACTGACCGTAGATGATGAATTTAGTCAATATTGCATTGATTTAACGCGTCAATGGCCATAATTTTTTTTTTTTTAAATGCGATTCTAACCCTTATGTATAGCGAAATTGTATTAAGGACAAGGTCAGAATCGCTTGGGCCATTCTCGTTCTTGATGTAACTGATACCCAAAATACTTCTAGCCACTCGGAATAAATTGTAATAAATTATCTATGGGATCTCGGTGTCACTTTTTCCGGCGATTTGAACTGTCAAAGTGAGAGCATGGTAGGACACAAAAACATCGAAAAACCTATCAATTTATCAAATAAACGCAAGTAATGTTGTTTTTTATAGATAGTTTATTGTTCGAGGAATGTGTTTCGGTAAATCAAATAATACGATAGATCAAAATAAATCCACAAAATATCACTTCAAAATGATGCTCTCCGAGATTTCATATGAAATACGGCAAAGCCCGTAAGAGGTTAAGAGTTATTTTCGGTCATCTGCGCCATACCTCCTGGATAGGTAATTTCAAAAGACTCGGAAAATATACATATATAATTGATATTGATTAAAGGAAAGATGATAAAAAGAAGAGGGAAAAGCTTAAAGAATGAGTAAAAAATAAAACGAAAATAATATACAATAATAATGTTTATTCTGACAAAAAAACTGTTTTGTGTGAGAGATGATAATAATAATAATTTGAAACCAACGATGTACCAACTGCTGTAGAAATATGAAAGCACTTAACTTATAAAAATAAACATAAATTAATTACAATGCGACAATAATAAATTCTTTAAATAGCTTTTTAACAATGGCAACATTGCAGAGAAATAAACCTCCATTTTAAATTTGAAACAAAAAAAAATCACCATAGATAAAAAAATTTATATAAATATTTTTCTCTATGGAAATGCAATTTTTATTTTCTTTCTCCAAAACGTAGATTTGTTTTGCCGATTGTTAAAAGCTTGTCTATGCAAAAAGTACTACAAAATAAATTATATAAGGAATTTGGGTGTACAGTGTTTTTTCCTGTCACCCTTCTTAAATGCTCGGTGCTTACAAAAAGATGAAGAGGAAAGAGGTTGTGTGCGCCATTTTTTGTAACATTCTACATACCTCTTTTTCACTTGCGATCCTAAAATATTATAATAATATAATTTTAAACCTATAATGCATCTTAAAGCGAACAAATAAAAATAATTTAATTTTTAATATACAGTGCAAATCCAAATTTAAAAAAAAAAAATTACTAAAAAAAAGAAAGTTGTGCAATTTTTTGTTTGTGTAAAATTTATGCATTTCTGTGCCTACTTTTTCAATATTGCAACAAATCAGTAAAACAATCATTAATTCAACTTATTTTAAAATAATAGACTTAATTAAATGCTCAGAAGTGAATACTGCAGACAAGTCTACGAATAAGAAATGTCAATTTTTAAGAAAGATTCCAAATTAAAAAAAAAAATGTCGGCCATAGACAAATAATATTTAAAAATAATTTTATGGCAACTTTGGAAGCGGATGACACTTTAAAATGGAATCTAAACTCTCCATTTTGACTTGCGCAGTATTTCGAATGTTAGTTATTTATGCAAGTAATAAATAATTAAAATAAATAGAAAAAAAAAATTGTGCGGCACCCAAAAATAATACCCAGGGCCCTTTTTTCAATCCAGCATTTTGATTTGTTTATAATAAAAGTTTATTTTAAACCGGGGTTATATAATTTTGCTGCGGAAATTTAGAAATTTAAAAATATTTTTACAAATTAACATTAAATAATAGTAAATGATATGATATTATGAAATTGCAAAAAAAAACAAAAATAACAAAACAACATAAAACAATAGTCCCATTTTGCTGATTTCAAGGAATAAATGTAGTAATAATAATAATATAAACCAATAATTTACAGTTCTTCAAATATTGATATTAAATTTAAATCCTAAAAATACTTTACATAGAAGACTAGTTACAAAAAAAGATATATTTAATGATGATATACAATAAGTTATAGAATATTTTCATTATCAATAAACAAAAAATGAAAAGCAATAATGACAAGTGCCACTAGGTTTGTGCAACGCTCAGAGTACAACCTTATTTTAAACGGAAATGCGTAATTTGCAAGTTATGTCAATAACGTCATCACGATGTTATACTTAGAGCTGAACAACCAATTCAGAGCCAACAAAAAAGAAATAATCATAGGTCATCACAATGGCACATTTATTTTTGAATTTAAATTTATTTATATCTTGATTAAAATGTTTTATTTCAAATCAGTAGTGGACATCTGCAATGTTATTTTAAAAATATATATATACGATATCATATTAATTATTATTTTATATGCAGGGTTCAACACTGAGAAAGTCACAGAATCCTATGGATGTGGGCTTCGGAGTGTTTCGCCCCGCATGTTGATGAAACAAGCACACATAATACAAGCTTTGGCGTCAAATCGAAAACCACTTACAAACGCGCTTCTGCAACCACACTAACTTGCGTGCGTACGGGAACAAGTTCAGGATACGCAAAAAAAAACACCGACGAAATTCGCGACACATGAAAATCAGTTGCAACTTCAAAAACTACAGTAAGATATTCATTCGGCTTTCATAAAAAAAGTGACAGTAAAATGGCTTAGAAGCGTTCTGTAACTTGTAACAAAAGAAAACATCTTGTACAATACATTAATAGAAAGAATTTAAGATTGCTGACTATCCTTTGTCTTATATATTAAATTAAACATTTTTACATTGAAAAACATTATGCATGATAAATAAAATAAAATCACATCGATTCGTTAAACTCAACTGAATTAAATTTTAATTTATCAAGTATATAATATTATAAACACATCTCAATATTTGAATGTGTTTTTTTTACATTTGTTACTATCTGAACACATGGAATTGTGCACAGTGCTTGGAGATTAGCGCGCACGCACTTAGTGTATCCCGTACAAAGCACATAGAGCGTCATTCGCAACGTATCATAATAACCATCATTCTCGCTAATGCAAGCGTCCGTCCGCATTTACACTGGTGTGTTACGAAACTAATAATATAATATTTATAATAATGATAAAAATAGAACGTAAAACGCTGAGAAAGGAGTAGTAGTAGTATTTGAATGAACGTAAGCTTACGGCTGCGGCCCTTTGAGAGTTTTACATATTTTATGAATAGATTGACCGTCGGTTCGTTATTCAACCGAAAGTTCAATTTTCAACTGACAGTTTATTTTTACTACCGACCGTCCCTCGAAACAATGATCTGTTTGCATTCAGACGTGTGATTTTTTTTTCTTCTTTGTTATTCATATTTACTCTCTAGTTTTATATAAAGAAAATGCATCCCTGCCCAATTGACCCCGTGCAACGCCCGAGATTGTCGCAAGTTGATACAGATCGCAGACACTCCCAACCGAAATTGCCGACGATTCAACTGTTTTGTTGACCATTCAACTGAAATTATTGACACTCTCAGGGATAGTGAAATTCGGTCGTACAATTATATTCGGACAAAATTAACAACACTGTTACGATTGACCCGACATTGGTGAACATTTCTGTAACCTATTTCTAAAAGTACCAAGGACGAATTTTTTTACAGTTTTGAGAGTTCAACTACAACAGTTCTTTTTTAAAAAAAGTATATAAATTCATAATTCAAGATATACAAGACAACAGAGCCAGTTAAAATAATTAATGTAAATTCTTTCACTTCGACTTCAGTACTTTTAGCATTGGTACAACAGATTTTATCAGCAAAACTCAAATCAACATTGATTTATTTGACATTTTGTGAAAATGTATTGAGTTAAGATCGATTTATTTGACATTATATTAAAATGTGTTTAAATGTTAATTAAGTCAACATCAATCTATTTGACATCGTATTGAAAAGCATTGTAATACAACATTAAACATCAAATGGTCATTGTGATCGTGGTGATATACAGGGTGTAACATATAGGTGAGCACCACGGTTGCGACAGTACCCAAGGTGTTGGTTGGTTGGTTGTTGTGATGGATTGGTGGGCGGGATTGGGGAGGGTGGTTGTTGGGGTGGCGGGTGACGACGCCTAGTTCCAGATGCGCAGGAACGAGTCCCAGGAGCCGGTGGCGACGGCCATACCGTTTTCAGTCACGCCGAGGCAGGACACCCTGTTGTCGTGGCCCGCCAAGATACCTTGAATAAAATTAATCATATTAGCAAAAGATTTTTTTTAATATATGGGCCTAAATTTACGACCACGTCCATGTGAGTCGTTTAATTTCTATATCCGCTGTATCAACTTTCATTGATTTGGAGAAAACTGAAAAAAACTGTCACAATATCTCTAGGGTAAATAAGTAATTGCCTTTTCAATTTTTTGAATAATGAAATGGAGTAATATAATTCCGAAAAGTATAATTTTTTATGTATGTCTAGCATAATTTAAGTAATTAAATAAAATGGATATAGCGGATTTTGATTCTCACTTTGTTATTTACTCACGATATAGAGGCTTTTGAAACTCAACTGACCTGATGCGCGAGTTTCTAAACCCACCATCTTGGCAAAATAACGGCTCATGATTGGTGGAATTCCCGATATAGCAGGTTTTGATAGTAACTTCTTGAATGATATACATAGCGGGTTTTGCTTCTCACTCGCAGTTTTAACACATTTTTTGGTTGCGATAAGGGAGGTTTTGAAACTCAATTTTCGGTTCCTCTTGTTTCTCGCAAAATGTGAACAAGATGTCATACTCAGATCACTTTATCAAAATATTGGATATAGCGGATATTGAAATTACAGGACTCATGTCTATATCTGCGTATATGTCTGTGTGTTACTCACCAGCCCTCTCCGTCTTCATCGAGTCCCAGACGTTGCAGTTGAAGTCGTCGTAGCCGGCTAGCAGCAGGCGTCCGCTCCGTGAGAACGCCACTGACGTGATGCCGCAGATGATGTTGTCGTGCGAGTACATGGCCAGCTCCTGGTCGGAGCGGATGTCGAATACGCGGCAAGTGGCGTCATCCGAGCCAGTGGCAAACGCAAAACCGCTCGGGAAGAACTGAAAAAAGAAACAAGTAAAAGTCAGTATAAGAAGATATCGCAATATTACAGTCACAAGTAAAATAGTATCAATACTGAAATAGCATATTTTGTAGGTTCATCTTTGATATCACAGCTGTATGGCTCTTACGTCATTTTTCCTTTCCAGCCGTGATGTACAGTGAAACCCTCTTAATCGGCCGGACACGCTCATATGCGCGCAGCTTGTGCGCATGCGCGAAAAAAATATTTCGAAATAAATATGTTTGTCTGCGATTTTGACCCTTCTATGTACAGAAATTGTATGAAGAACACGGTCAGAATCGCTTGCGCCAACATTACCCCATAAGATGGGTAAAAATTTCATTCACCTTGCAACCCCAGAATATTTTTAAACGATTTTATCTGTGGCATAAAAATGTCAGATTTGCCGCAAATTTTAGCTGTCAAAGTTGATGCATGTTCCTCAACTAAAACATCGTAAAACCTATTAATTTACGTAATTAACGCAAGTAATGTTGTTTTGGTACATAGTTTATTGTTCTAGGAATGCGTTTCGGTCAATAAAATATACGATAACTCAAAATTAATCCACAAAACATTCTATTAAAAATTCAAAATCGTGTTTTGTTAAGACATTTCCGTATTTTTCTTGGAATTTGTCGGCCTTTGACAGGTTAAAGGACCCTTCCAAGGGACAAGAAAAAACAAACTTCTTAAGCAGGAAAACCTTATATGTAGGGACCGAAAAAACCAAACTTCTTAACTTGTTACTGGCCGGAGACGCGCGCGCGGAAGAAATTTTCGAAAAAAAAAATTTTTTGAATGCGATTTTAACCCTTATGTATAAAGAAACTGTAAGAAGGACACATTCAGAATCGCTTGCGCCAACATCATTCTTTTTTTTCAATTATTTCTGGCTTTCACCCTTCAAGGGTTAGCCAAAAGTTTCATTCACCTAGCAACGCCAGAATATTTTTAAATGAATTATCTGTGGAATCTGCCGATGTCAAATTTTGCAGCGATTTAAACTGTCAAAGTCCGATGCGTGATAGTTGACAAAAATATCAAAAAGCCTATCAATTTATCAAATGAACACAAGTAATGTTATTTTTATAGATAGTTCTAGGAATGTGTTTCGGTAAATAAAATATATGATAGCTCAAAATTAATCCACAAAATGTTACTTCAAAGTGATGCTTGGCATAATTTCCAAGAAATATTAACCTGTAATCGGCCGGACACGCTCATTTGTGCACAGCTTTTGCGCCTTCGATTTTGACCCTTCTATGTACAGAATTTGTATGAAAACAAGGTCAGAATCGCTTGCGCCAACATCATTGATGATATAGCCACTAGTTTCATTCACCTGACAAGACCAGATTATTTTCAAATGATTTTTATCTGTGGAATCGAAATGTCATTTTTGGCGCAAATTGAAGCTGTCAATATTGACGCGTGTTCCTCGACTAAAACATCATAAAACCTATTAATTTACGTAATTAACGCAAGTAATGTTGTTTTGGTGCATAGTTTATTGTTCTAGGAACGTGTTTCAGTCAATGAAATATACGATAGCTCAAAATTAATCAACAAAACATTTAATTCAAAATCGTGTTTTGTTACGAAATTTCCTTATTTTTCCTGGAATTTGCGGGCCTTTGACAGGTTAAGTGAGCAAGGGCGATATTGAACGCAGAGATGCTCAATTTGAACATCCCATTGAATCATGTTTTTGGAGAAACACTTAACAAGTGAAGAAAGGACTAACTTAGTTAAAAATTAAAATTTACTGTCAAACTATTGTGAAATTAGATATGAGCGCATCAGCAGAATGCTGCCTGCTCATTATATAATAATAATAATAAAGTTGTTATGAGAACAAGTTGACTTGACGAAGCGGAAGGCAGAAGAAGCAAATGAAGATCCCAGATGCGTTGGACTGATCAAGTATCACAGGTTTTCACTGCTTTCCTTCTAGAGCAGGACCGCGAGAAGTGGTGGAGCCTTGCTCATCAGGGTAATTGGAGTGGGGGACACTATCCCCATAAATGAGGCTACGACTCAAGAAGAATCACAAATAAGGTGATTCGGCATGGATTTTATGAATTATATGATGGTTTTGATGGATTGTGGGTTAGATTTGATGGTTTGTATGATAAATTTGATGGATTGTGTAATAGATTTGATAAATCGACCCTTTGGAATAACAAGGATACATTTGTCGCAGTAATGTCATGCGATAATTAACTCTAAAGTAACTTACTATACATCACATTGTCGCATGACGTTGCTGCACAAGATGGAACCTTATTTTTCCATAGGGTTGAAATTGTGTGAATTTGATGGTTTGTGTGGATTTGATTGATAATCATGTTGATGGATTTAATGGTTTTTTATAAGGAATTTGATGATATGTATGATGGATTTGATAGATTGTATGTAGTGGGTTTGGTGGTTTGGGATATCATTGTACAATGTGGATTTGATGGTTTGTGTTATCATTGCACAATGAATTTAAAGTTTTGTGTTGGGGATTTGATGGATAGTGTGATGGATTTGATGATTTTAGAGATTGATTTAACCAGTCACATGCCGTGACATTTAGCGGAAATTCGCGGAACTTCGCAAAAAAACACTAAAAAACCACCACTTTGAATTTTGAATTGAATGTTTTGTTGATAAATTTTGAGCTATTGTATATTTTATTAACTGAAACACGTTCACAACACAACATACTATCTACCAAAACCACATTACTTGCATTTATTACGTAAATTAATAGGTTTTATGATCGTTTTATTCGCGATACACCCATTAATTGCGACCGTTAAATTCGCGGCAAATTCTGACAGCCGATTGTCATAGAAGATATCGTTTTAAAAATATTCCAGGGTGACTAGGTGAATGAAACTTGTAGCGTCTCCGAGAGTAATGACAGCGCAAGCGATTCTGACACTGTTCTCCATACAAATTGTGTACATAGAAGGGCCAAAATCGTCGACCAAAAGTTTTTTGTCGGAAGTATTATTCAAATATTTGAATTATTTTCTCGCGCATGCGCATATGACGCGCGCGCCGGCGCGTCTCCGGCCTGTTAGAGGTTAAGATGACAATATACCCCAAAATATATTCAGAATCTTAATGAAGTAAGTAAAGAAGCCGTGTAAACAAATTGCGACACGCGACCCGCATTTTGGACGGACCTACTGTCGAATTTGCCCTATTAACCTCTGAGTGGCCAGGCCATTTCACGAAAATTCACTAAAAAGGCACCACTTTGAATTTTGAATTGAATGTTTTGTTGATTAATTTTGAGCTATCGTATATTTCATTGACTGAAACACGTTCCTAGAACAATAAACTATGTACCAAAACAACATTACTTGCATTAATTACGTAAATTAATAGGTTTTACGATGTTTTAGTCGAGGAACACGCATAAATTTTGATGGCTAAAATTCGCGGCAAAAATGACATTTCTATGTCGTAGATAAAATCGTTCAAAAATATTCTTGGGTTGCAAGGTGAATGAAATTTATACGCATCTCACAGAGTAATAATGTTGGTGCAAGCGATTCTGACCCTGTTCTTCATACAAATTCTGTACATTCAAATTTTGGAATTATTTTCTCGCGCAATACCCATAATACGCGCGCGCCCGCGCGTCTCCGGCCCATTACAGGTTAAAGAAAAGAAGTTAGAAGAAGACAAATAATGTGGGAATCTTAACGACGTAAGTGAAGAAAGCGTGTAAACAAATATACGCCCGCGGTACGGCGTATTGGACGAATGTACGGTCGAATTCTGAAGAACGTGTTACAAATATTTAAAGTGTCTCCATGCCTCCCAAAGTTATTAATTCATCATCTAGTCTAGAAAAATAAAATCCGGTGTTTACCACTAATTTTATAGTTGAAAAAAAACGGGTTCAAAAAATTAGAATTTTTTTCGGATGGTCAAAATATTTTCACTTTACAATAAAATGCAAATATTTGGAATATTTCTGAGCACAATTCAAAAACCAAAAACTGTTTTAGAAAGGTGATGAAATACGCTTTCAAATTATAGCATTCGAAAAAAACTTCTTTTTTTTTATTATAAAATTTTTTGCATACAAACATAAAAAAGTTTTCAAAATGGCTCACCTTATGTTTTTTCTAACTAAAGTTACAGATAATAAAAAAAAATAAAAACACACATATTTTATTAGACAAATGTTTAACAAACTCATATTGTAACCTCACTTTTTTGTCACTCTATGAAAAATAATTTATAAAAAATTCCCGAAGTTTCAAATTCTTTTTTCAATTTTCGATTAAAAATTTGTGTACATTTTACTTTTTTGGTGGCTATTTTTCAGATTGGAATATAAAGCGTGGTATTTTTCCTTTCTAACACTGATTAGAACATATTTCTAACTATGATAGTAAGGAAGTTACGGCGTTTTATATGAGACCTACGTGCGTTGGGACAAATATGGTCTCCTGTGATTAAACGGGTTAAAATCGTTGTACGTAAAATATATTAATGGTAAGGTATTGTTTTTATTAATCTTAAATACAAAGAACTTACATCCCCAGTGTTCTGTTGGAATATAAAAGTTATTATAGTTACGAATTCGCCGGAAATGATTAAAATGTGAGTTTTGAGCAAACAAAAATTATTAGGATTGTGTACCGCCTTAACCTGTCACAATCCGAAAAACACGGAAATTCCCTTATTACAAGCAATAATTGTCAGCCTGAAACACTCATTTACATTGAAAAATCTTCCGAGAAAAGATACTTGCCGCCAACGGGACTTGAACCCGTGTCCTTCCAATTGCCGGTCGAATGCTCTGACCACTGAGCTATGGGGGCTTATCAAATACCCGCCAAATAATTCAATATATACTAGTGTTTCATTCAACAATTACTGCTTGTTATATTTTTTCCCACCTGAAAACAACCAACTTTATTTTTGCGAGAAAGACATTGTTAGTGTTAAATCCCTCGCTAGGTGGCGTCGAGACAAATTATGTCTGCATTTATTGGGGAAATACTTAAACTTGTTAAATATTAATTATTATTTTTTTAATTTATAAACTAACGTTTAGACAAGATTTTTTTTTATGCATAGCACAAAGGGTAACAATTATTACAAGCAATAATTGTCAGCCTGAAACACTCATTTACATTGAAAAATCTTCCGAGAAAAGATACTTGCCGCCAACGGGACTTGAACCCGTGTCCTTCCGATTTATTTACGGAAATTCCCTAACAAAGCACCACTTTGAATTTTGAATTGAATGTTTTGTGGATTAATTTTGAGTTATCGTATATTTTATTGACTGAAACACATTCCTAGAACAATAAACTATGTACCAAAACAACATTACTTGCGTTAATTACGTAAATTGATAGGTTTTACGATGACAGAAAGATTTTGCATTAAGCAAATTTGACATTTTGATGCCACAGATAAAATCATTTAAAAATATTCTGGGGTTGCAAGGTAAACGAAATTTTTGCCCATCTTATGGGTAAATGTTGGCGCAAGTGATTCTGACCTTGTCCTTCATACAAATTCTGTACATAGAAGGGTCAAAATCGCAGACCAAACATATTTTTTTCGAAATATTTTTTGCGCGCATTCGCGCGTCTCCGGCCGATTAGAGGTTAATGGATTGTGTGATAGATTTGATGAATTGTCTGAAGAATTGCGTTACGTTTGATGGAATGTGTGATGGATTTGATGGATTGTGATAGATTTAATGAATTGTGTGATGGATTTGATAGATTGTGTGATGGATCGTGTGTTGGACTGACCGTGACAGCGTTGATGTCGCTCTCGTGTCCCGGGAAGGTCTGGCGACACATGCCATCGCGCACGTCCCACAGCTTGGCGCTGGCGTCGCAGGCCCCCGACACGAAGGTGCGCATGTCGGGTGCGAGAGACAGAGACATCACGTCGCCCGTGTGCCCCACAAACGAGCCGCACTGCTGCCCCGTCTCTATGTCCCACAGGGCGCTGGAATTACACAAATACTATTAGCTCATTTTACTTCAAATGCAACCGCAGTCACTCCTGGACACAGACAGAAACATCTAACTTACAGTTCACTAGCGCCATAGCGTAAAATATTCCAGATGCTGTCATTAAAGAACAATAGCATACAGGACTCTTGTCTTAAACCAACTGCATATCTTCACCAGGTTTTTTTTATGTGAATACCACACAAGAGTTCCAACTGCTCCTGTCTGGGAGCCGGTGAGACTATGGCATCCTCAATTGGGGTATGTTATTGTGAGGTTGAAGGTAATGGGAGGGGAAGGAGGTGGGGAAGAGGAAGGTGGGAAAGTACCCGGCTATTGAGATCTGGTCACCAAACATGGCTAAATCCATTTCAAGCAATGTTTCAATTCTGAATGGTGGTTTTACACCGGGACGAAAATGGCAGTATCTCCCACTCCGAGCTTACCATAAATTTACTACACATTATTAACCACTCAGACCACAAGCTTATTTACACGACAATGTAATATTACTAGATATACGTATGTGGCGTACCTGCATTATTAAAATGAAAAAAATGTGAAATAACACAAATCAACCAAATAAAATTCATTTGCACACGCCGGGATTTGAACCCGTGACCTTTGGATTGCTAGTCGAGAGCCTTACCCCCTCGACTATGGACGACTCGGAAGATCGAATTCAACTGACCTGATTTTAATAAGTGGAGGGTAAGTGCAAAGGACACTTGTAGACGCCTGTACAGTCAGTGTATTGACACTGAATTACCAGTAAAAATTAACGGTAATATCAGCCACGTTCAGTAATATTTTTTTGGCCCACCAAACGATTTGGTTTGGGCACCCCTGATCTAAATTTTATTATAAATTCACATTGATGTTAATTGTTAATAAACCACCTTCTGAATTAGGGTACTTGGAATTTTCTAGGTTGATGTAGAGTTTTAGAGTTTGAGGAAGGTGAGAGGTTGGTTAATTGCGGACTCACCAGGACATGTCTCCGGAGCTGGTTAGGATCTGGTTATCGTCCAGAAAGCGGCAGCACGACAGGTAGCCCGTGTGGCCGGGCAGTTCCCGGGAAACCCGCACGTTGCCTTCGCGCGTCTTCAGGCTAAACAACAAACAAAGTACACACATTAATAACTTTTTAATGGTAATGGCAAAACAGCGTATTTGGGAGGTTGCCCGAATTGTCCTGACAAAATGCAGTATTTTAAGTTGCAATGTTCTGTCATTACAGAAGTTTTCTATTTTGCAGTTATAGCATTGCGCCATCGTGAATTCCTTAGAAAGTAGCCCACAACAAACAAATAAAATTAAGTACATATAATGTAACTCAATGAATAGAATTGAATGAGCTGTTATGGCAAAATGCTATACACATATGGATACAGTATATAACCATAACACGGGCTACGCTACGTTGAGTGAGTTGTTTGAGTTGGTGACCAGACAACTCAGAATGAAACCAACTCAGAAGCGCCTCAGAAAGGTCATTAAGAGTGATGATAAAAAAATATAAAAAATTGGTTAAATAAGTTAAGTTAGGTTAGGGTTACCGGAAATTTTAAAATTATTTTTTTTAAGCTTTTAATGACCTTTCTGAGGTGTTTCTGAGTTGGTTTCATTCTGAGTTGGCATGGAACCATTTGAGTTATGGTGTACCTTATCTATAGATTGTTATGGCAAAATGCTGGGATATCTTACCTATAAATTATTATGGCAAAATGCTGTATCTATAGTTATAGCATATTGCCATAACACGGGTGCGCTATGTGGCGTGTGTTGGTTGAGCTAAGGTGTACCTTATCTATAGATTGTTGGCAAAATCTATAGATATAGATACAGCATATTGCCATAACGCATGCACACTACATGGCGTGTGATGGTTGAGTTATGGTGTATTGTGCCTGTAGATTGTTATGGCAAGATGATGTATCTATAGATATGGCATATTGCCATAACACGGGCGTTTTAGTGTTATCTTACCTATAGATGGAGCAGATGTTGTCCAGCCCTCCGCAGGCGACGTAGGACCCTGAGGGAGCGTACGCGCAGGTCATGACCCAGGAGGAGCGCAGCGGGATGGCGTGCACTTTGTTGGTGGTGTGACTGTCCCAAACTATCAGCTTGCCGTCCTGACTGGCCGACACTAAGTTCCTATAAAACGGCAACAAAACACATGATATTGGAAGGAACGCACTACAAATAAATTAATAAATAAACTGTGACTTCATTAATAGGTTCAGTATTCGCAATAACCAATTGAATGATGGCTACCCATAATTAGAACTCATTGCTCTAGGCCTTGAGCAATGGCTGCCTAAATTTAGGTAGACTATTGTTTCGAATTTATTAACCTCTTATTGGCCGGAGCCGCAAGCGCGCATGCAGAATAAATTTTCGAAAAAAAAAATAATAATTTAATGTGATTTTAACCCTTATGTATAAAGAAACTGTATGAAGGACAAGGTCAGAATCGATTGCGCCAACATCATTCCTGATATAGCCAAAAGTTTCATTCACCTAGCAACAACAGAATATTTTTAAGTGAATTATCAGTGGAATACGGATGTCAGATTTTGCCGCGAATTAAACTGTCAAAGTCCGATGCGTGATAGTTGACAACAGACATAGCCCTCTATGTCTTTTGTCAACTATCACGCATCATGAAGACTATCACTTATCCATGAAGAAAATTCCCGTTTTACCTGAAGGGTGTGCTTTTGAAGATATAAGGGCTGGAAGTTTTGCCCTCTAGAGATATCTAGAATGGTGCAAACATTTGAGAGTACACAAGAACATTTCACAACATTCCTGGAACATCCTGGAACATCCTGGAACATTCTGGAATAGTCTGGAACGTTCGGGAACATCTCGTAACATTCCAGAATACTCTTGAATGTTATGAAGTGTTCTGGAACATTGTGGACTATTCAAAGCCTTTTTTTGTATGGGTAGGGCTACCCATTGGTATAAAGCAAAATACGTGATGAAATGGAACGTCAGTTTAATCTCATATTTTCCGGTCTACCCGCTTGACACACACAGCTCCGAACTATATTTCAAGGTCGAATTTGATGCTATAACTTTGGGAATGTATTCTTCACATGTACAGCGCCCTTGAGGTGATTTTTCACAAAAACGGCGCTTTATAAATTTTTATATACGCACCAGATTTAAATGTCCGGGTTTAATTTTCCCCACAGGAAAAACTAAACCCTTTCACACACTTCCCAAATGATCATCTGGTCAATCCACGTTAAGCAATTGCACTTTATGTATTATAATTACAAAACAATACAAGAACAACATGTCAACCTACCAGAGACCAGATGGGAAAATAATTCACCGACTCCAGATATTTTCATATCAGAGGGTTCGGCTCTGTGGAATTCCTAATTGAACCTATAAATCCTACTGATCCCTCAATATAAATATTTAAAAAATCTTTTGTAATCCTACATGTAATTTAAAATTACCGATTTTTGCATTTTTATATATAAATTCTTTGACAAATCTAATACGCCTAAATTTTGAATCAGAGACCTAGGTATAATGGTATATCCAATTATTATTATTATAGGGAGATTTAAGTTGATTTCTTGGATCGGCTGGACCAGACTCCTCCCTTAAGTGTGTGTGTGTCCATTCGAGGCACATCATTGGCTGGACGATGACGGGCAACAGTGAACGTGTTGAAATCTTGCCCAAACCGCCACATTTTGACCAAAACTATAAGAAGTTCGCAAAGTTATATTTTGTCGTTAATTGTTACCATGACCAAAATTGGACATGGTATTCCTTCGCAATGACAAACCAAAGAAGTTATTACTAATATGATTGGAACATTTCAAAATCTTATACACGATTAAAATTTTAATTTTAATTTCTGTTTGAACGAATGTGAGGATAAAGTATTACAGTAATTCGAATTAATTAATTATTAATTGAATTTATTATTATTTTTACGCACCAGATTTAAATGTCCGGGTTTAATTTTCCCCACAGGAAAAACTAAACCCTTTCACACACTTCCCAAATGATCATCTGGTCAATCCACGTTATGCAATTGCACTATATGTATTATAATTACAAAACAATACAAGAACAACATGTCAACCTACCAGAGACCAGATGGGAAAATAATTCACCTACTCCAGATATTTTCATATCAGAGGGTTCGGCTCTGTGGAATTCCTAATTGAACCTATAAATCCTACTGATCCCTCAATATAAATATTTAAAAAATCTTTTGTAATCCTACATGTATTTAAAATTACCGATTTTTGCATTTTTATATATAAATTCTTTGACAAATCTAATACGCCTAAATTTTGAATTTATTATTATTATTGAATTTATTATTATTATTGAATTTATTAATTCCCCATTACATAATTTGAAATGTGTGCCAAAAAAAAGTTCCCAGAAAAATTTTTTTGTACAAAATGAGTTTTCAATTCGTAATTCGAAATTTATTTTTACCCGCCCACACACGAAAATTCGTTCCTGTAATTCATAAAACATCGGATTTTGAAAAAAAAATAAAAAAAATTGTAAATCTAAATCTGACAGACAGCCATGGTGGTAAAATGCCGTAAAATGTCGATAGACGCGGTTAACATTGTCCTAGCGATAGTGAATGAACGGAGTGTAAGGAGAATATATGACGCAAATGTAAATGGAAGAAGTCGGGGACGCCCGAGGAAGACATGGCACGACCAAGTGAATCAGATACTTGAGTCGGGCCATGTGAAGAGTCGGAATAATCGAAGAGCATGTATGAGAAGATGTATGAATGTGAACGAGTGAAGGAGTGCGTGCCAAGATCAAGTTGTTTGGCGGTCCGTATTATCAGTATTTTATTAAATTTCGATTTACGCAGAAATATATAGTATTAAATGAATTTATTTTGATTAGCAATCTGAAGTTGGAGGGCCGGCCGCAGCGGGATTCGATTTACTCCAAAAAATCATATTTTTATGAAAATACTGAATTTAAAGAACCGGCCGCGACAGGTTTTGGCTGCGAAATTTCAATTTACGTGGAAATTATCAGTATTTTTTAAAAATTTACTTTGAATATCTGAATTAGAATGGCCGGCAGCGACAGAAATCGCCCGCAAAATTTCGAATTACATGGAAATATATCGTATTTTCATGTACCCTTTTCGAATAGGTATCTGAATTTAGAGGGCCGGCCACAACGGGATTCAGCTCCGAAAATTCGATTTCCGCGAAATATATCGCATTTTTGCGAATTTACTTCGAATATGTATATCAATTTAAAAGGTCGGCTACGGCGGAAATCGGCTGCAAAATTTCGATTCACAACGAAATTTATCATATTTTTAGCTTTACTTTAAATATCAAAATTTAAAGGGCCGGCCGCGGCGGTTGATTTACATGGAAATATATCGTATTTAATGAATTTATTTCGATAAGCTATCCTGAATTTAGAGGGCCGACCGGGACGGGATTTCGAATTACGCGAAATATATAATACTTTTATGAATTTACTTTGAATATCTAAACTTGAGAGCCGGCCGCGGCGCAAAAATGTGATTTACTCAGAAAATATTGTATTTTTATGAATTTACTTTGAATATAAGGCCGATCGCAGCGGTACACGACTGCGAAAATTCGATTTACATGGGAATAAATCGAATTATTACGAATTTATTCCAAAGAACTTACCCAAATTCAATTTTGATGATTTATTTTGATTTTTTATTTTGTAAAATTTTGAATTACGTGGGTAATTGTAAATAAAATTTTCGTGGCCAATTATCGTCGCAGCCTACGCTTCCATTTCAGATATTTGAAGTAAATTCGTTAAAATACAATATATTTGCAAGTTAATTGAAATTTAGCTGCCAAATCCCATTGCGGCCGGCCCTCTAATTTCGGATACCTATTATCGCCGCGGCCGGCTCTTCAAATGAAGTAAATTCGTAATTATACAAAAAAATTTCATAGAAATCAAAATGGCCGGTTCATGGCCGGTCCTCTAAATTCAGATACTTATTCGAAATAAATTTGTAAAAATATCGCATATTTTTCGCGTAAATTAAATTTCACGGCTGATTACTGCCATGGCTGGCCTTTCAAATTTATATACTCGAAGTAAATTCGGAAAGTAATTTCCACATAAACAGAAATTTCGCGACTGAATCCCTTCGCTGCCAAGCCTCTAAATCTAGATTTTTCTATTATATTATATGTTGATGTGAACAATTTTTGTTTTATTGATAAAACTCCACAGTTTGAAGTTCACTGACATACTTTAGGTTGCTGGACAGCAATCTAAAAATCTCTCCTTCCTCAGGTTACACTTCTTTAATTTTTGTTTTAATGATAAAACTCCACAGTTTGAAGTTCCCTGACTTACTTTAGATTGCTGGACAGCGATAATCTCTAATTATCCAAAAATGTTGTCAAAATCTGACATTATTATTACCCCAGCAACTGACGGTTGAAATTTAAGAATCTGACTACAAATACAACTCTGACGCCGCGCCTTATACAAAACTGTTTTCGTACATGGAGTTTGTTACAAATCTACTTTTGTAATAGAACCGAATTAAAGCCATGCCAAAAGATGGCGCCACTTACGTTAACAGCTAGCGTGAGGAGCATTGCCTGGCAGGTAAGAAAGTACTATTAGATTCGTATTTTCATTGATCTCTCGGGGTATGGAGAGGTGGATGGTATGATTATTATTGTAACTGGCAGTTGTGAATAATAATACCACTTTGTGATTTCTACCACGTGTCTATATATTATATATGACGTCATTGCCCGTCGCGGTTACTCTGTCCCGGTATAAATTAACCGGCTACTTTTGGAATCCTATCGGATTTATAAAATGGTCACCAACACTCAAACTGGGCGAAGCCGAACCAATAGCCGCCCGCCCTCAGGGCCTAGCAGCAAAGGCCTAGAGTTTTTAACTGCTAGTTTAGATTATTTTATCATTATGTTGTAATGTAAAAAATCTGCAAGAACAAATTTTGAGGGAAAGATTAATGTTAACAAATTAGATGTACCTAACATCTCTTTATTTGATATGAATTCCACAGTTTTGACTCTGCAGCAGGAATTGAACCCACAACCTTAGATTTACGTCTTAATTTAATATATGTATTTATATACCCAGAACAATTTTTTCCTTCATAATTCCAACATTTTGTATGAACAAAGCTTTCTGAGTTTTTTTCATTCAAAATGTTAGTCAAAAATTTTTTGAAAAAAAATAAAACGTTTTTTTTTAAATCTGTAAACAAATAAAATTGTAACAAAACTAAAAAACACAACACTAAAAGAGTAGGAAAGAAGGGTAAACATTCTGAGTCACACGGTTCGATATTATACGGAGATTGGCCGCTGGCTCTCTTTGTGCGTTGTACGCATCATTATACATAACCTCACTTTACATTGCGGCGTAAGCATTAAAACAAAATAAAATAATGTAGAAAAAAAAGGTTGGAGATTCGCCGAAGTCATCAAAGACGTATTTGACTACGTTTGGATTTTATATATGTTAAGTGACTAGGTCTGAGCTAGGTCAGCACGCTGTTGGTAAATTTGGACTTGCAATAATATTACTGCTGGAAGAAAAGCATCCAAGTGGAAAGAATGAATTTGGGAGGCGGTTATGGATACCACCGCCCCGGGAATTATATGGATAACCAACACCCTTGCCGTAGGTCGCTCCAAGTAGTTCGCTACGTCTGGTGACTTAGCAGAGGTGCCCAGGTTCATGGGGTGAAGTTTGTCTTGGTCTTGGCGGCGGATGCGTACAACCTACTGTGTGGCGGGCAGGATCGGGAGAGACTGGTTGAGGGAGACCTTTTGATCTCTCCAGCCGGACTCTCTCGACCCATCGCCGTGCACCACAGTGGGATGGATGGATTCATACATCCGTCACTCCTGGACACATTGACCCCCAGATTCCTACCAACCCCTCATACCTTTTCTTTCCTAGAACTTCTACTCCTTCCATCCCCAAAGATGACAAAGGCCTGAGGAAATTTTTTTTCTCGTGGCCTCCTTTGTTAGTCCAAAGCTAGTATCGAAACACCTTTAATCCTCCTAAATAGAGGAGTAGGCAAGAGATGTTATATCTTTATGAAATCGCCTTAGAAACATTAAGGTAAATTCCCAGTGCAATAAATCAAAACTCCCATCAAGAGTTCGAGGTCTAATAACAAGAAAGTTGTAATATCACAAAATATAAAATAATAGTGAGGTTAGGTCGCAATGTAAGGTGATTAACTGAATCATGAATCAGAGAGTCTCAGAGGCCAGTCTGTAATATATGTCTAGGAACTTGGTGTGTACCTAGAATCGCTCCCCCAGTGCATGGCGTATATCTTGGCTAGGTGTCCACGCAGAGTTCGGCGCGTTCGCATCTGGATGCGGCCGATGGGCTCCAGGCTGACCGTGGCCTGCACCAGCGAGGTGTCGCAGGCCGCCTTGCGCGCATCCTGAAAACAACATTACATTATAAACTTACTAAAACTGATTGTCCTCATAATGAACAACGGGACAAATTCCGTAGGAGCAGAGATTTTTATGTCATATATTGAGTGTTTGCATATATGACAATTCAGAATCATGCAACTTCGACACCTCCTTTGAAAAGACATTAACCTTTAAAAAATTGGGCGTATTTTCGCAGGAGGTAAAAATATTTCGCTTCGCATTAAAATCGAAATAAATAGGATATTTCTGAATATATCCGAAAACTAAAAACTGTTTTTGAAATGCGATGAAATATGCTTTCAAATGTTATTATTAAAATTTAGCATATAATGTTTGAAATATTAAAATTTTTAATGCAAATACAAAAAAGTTCTAAAAATGGCTCACCTCACATTTTTTCTATTAAAATTACTGATAACGAAAACAAAGAAAAACATACACATGCTTTATTAGACAAATGTATTGCAAACATGATCGTCGCCTCCCTTTTTTGACGTTTCATAAAAAAAAAATTAATAAAAAATTCAAAGTTTCATAATTTTAAATTTAATTTTTCTGTGGTTAACTTCTAGATTTCAATATAATGCATGATGTTTTCTCTTTCTAATACCGTTTAGATCCATTTCTCACCGTGACAGTAAGGGAGATACAACAATTTCTATGAGACTAATCGTCACCTCATTTGGATAGGGTTCTAAATTTTTTTCAATAAACAAAAATTTTAACAAAACAAAAAAACGACTTCATAAAATGTCATCATCAATATCAGTTCACCCAGTCAAAAGTTCTGAAATAACAAAAATAAAATAAATAAAAAAAATTAATAAATAAAATGTAATCGAATTGAGAACCTCCTCCTTTTTGAAGTCGTTTAAAAATGACCTTTGAATGCCAAAGCATTTCTTTTGCCCATTTCTAAACCCAAAATAATTTACAGAACCATCTTTGTTGTATTTTCGTAGATATATGTATGACAAAGTTCTAACATCAAGCATTTTCAACAATAATTCATTTTACAAGGTTCTAATATCACTTACACTCTCTAATTCGTTTGTATCTGACAGTTGATCTTAAATACGAGGCGCATTATGGTTTGTCACTTCATTTGGATAGGGTTCTAACTATGCCTTACCATTTTCTAAGGTTTCTAAGTTTCCAAAGACGAATTTTCTTTATCTATTTAACAATTTTAGTTAACCGGTCAGCAACGTAAGCAGATATATGCATTAAAAATACGATAGCAGTCAAGTACAATAAGTGTGTTTATACGTCAAAGCGTGTGTCTCCATAGAAATCGTTCTAACTCCGTTATTCTTTTAGTGACATCCCTAAAACAAAAAGTAAAAGATCGATAGTGAATCAAGCTGTACCTCCCTATTCAAGTTGTCCATAGAAATACATAACAAGAATATTCTGTCATTTGCGCAGTCTGACATATAATTTATCCCGCCAAATGTTCTACGGGCAGGTCGACTTGTTAATTTTTATTTAATATTTTTATATGTAATGATAAAAAACTGAGGTGATAAAAGTGTTTATTATACATTTATATAATAGAATAAGTATTGTTGTTTACATAATCTGTGATTTTAGTACCGTTTTCACATAAAAACATCACGTTAGTCATTTTTATATTTTTTTTAATGTTTGCACTCTAAATTTTAATATTTACAAATGTTAATATTTATTTGTAATATAATAATTCGAAAGCTTATTTTGTAAACTTTCTAAAACAGTTTTTACTATTCGGCTACGTTCAGAAATGTTTCATTTATAGAGCTTTAATTGTGAAGCGGTAATAACACAAAGTTTTCGTAAAATGTCATTTCGTTTGAGACATCATAAGCGAATATTCGCGAAAATTCGGAGGGGTTGAAGTATTTTAGTTTATCATATTTTAATGGAAAACATTTAAATAGGACGTGGCCCTAGCTTGGAATTGCATAAGGGAAGTGTAATTAGAACCTTGTGCAATGAATTATTATTCCCTAGCTGGTTGCACAGGGTTCTATTGGCATGTTTACGTATGTTCTAAAAGGGTAAATATACATACTATTTAAATACTTTCCTTTAAAATAAGTTCAATTAAAATACTTTACAAAAGTTTCAATCTCAAAATCGGAAATTGGTAAATAGACTATGAGAAATCGTCTTTGCAAACTTTGACACCTCATATCTCAGAACAAGGTGAAGTGAAGTTAGAACCCTGTCCAAATGAAGTGACGCAATGTCACCTACCTACTACATTGAATATTGTAAAAGTAGTTTCAGTATTATATATTGTAGTATATAGATTAGGCATGTAGTTTCGATATCCTTCAATAGATGTCGTCGGTTTAGTCAGTTATACAAAGTTTTGTGGTATTTCAAGAGATGTCAGTTTATTTTTTTCTTCTTTGTTTTATTTGTGGTAATTTAATTTAATTTAATTTTTTTATTTTAATAACAATATAAGATAAGTAAAATTACAAAATAAGTAAAAATACAAAATAAAGTGGTTTGTTTACAGTCCTCCTCACTCCTCACTAGGTATTCCTGTTCCGAGGCGGACTGTATGTTGCTAAATGGGTGTAGATTTTTATTTCCTCGTCTTCTAGTTTCTTGATTTTCATAAAATAACAATAAATAAAATAAAAGTATTTATGTTTGTTGTCTGCAGGTTACTATATTACTACTACTAGGAATATTGGGGTTACTTCATAATTTTAATGATTTCCTCATCTTCCCGTTTACTTAACCATAATTTTATGTTTTTTTTTAAACATTAGTGTCTCCATGGTGTTCTTAATTTCAATTGGAAGGGCATTATATAATTTTGTAGCATTGATGAATTTAGAATGTTATTTGGAAGGAAGTTAGACGGTTAGTTAACTTACCCGGATGGCATTCTTCAGCGTCTCGGCCTCTTGCCTCAGACTGTCTAGCTCGTTCATGGTGGCGGCGGATAGGTCAGTCTCCCTCTCTCACTCTGCTGCACGGTGCAACCAACCACTGGGACGGGATACACCCACACACGCCTGCTAAGCTGCAACAAACACACACAACATTACTCAAAACATCATACAATTTTCAATTTGGAAGGCGGGTAGCGAACCACTTATTGAATAACCAACACCCCTGCCAGAGGCCACCCCAAGTAGTTCGCTACGTTTGGTGACTTTAATAATAATAATAATAATATTTGGCTAATTTATATAGTGCCGTTTTTGTGAAAAATCACCACAAGGGCGCTGTACAAATAAGTATTTAAAAAAGGACGGGACAGCGCGTACGCAGTCCCGACTAACAAAAATTACACGCCCGAGTTATCCGCATTAGGGATAATCGCAAGGGTCAGCCGAACCGAAGTGCAATGGAACAGCCTCGCCCTGGGGGTACCGCCTTAGTGATCACGGTGCCCCCTACGCCAGGTAAGTATAATAATAATAATAAAAACATATTTGTGTGCATAATGAAAATTCCTATTGCGAATTCATCTGCTGACGCAATTCGAAGGAAACCGTTCATAAGTCGTGGAAAAATCGGAGGAAAACCATTTTCGTGTTTTGAGTACAGTATCAATTAAAGCTGGGGACTCGCATGCAGATTCACTCTTAAGTTAACCTGTCAAAGGCCCGCAAATTCCAGGAAAAATACGGAAATTTCGTAACAAAACACGATTTTGAATTAAATGTTTTGTTGATTAATTTTTGTATATTTCATTGACTGAAACACGTTCCTAGAACAATAAACTATGCACCCAAACAACATTACTTGCGTTAATTACGTAAATTAATAGGTTTTATGATGTTTTAGTCGAGGAACACGCGTCAATATTGACAGCTTCAATTTGCGCCAAAAATGACATTGCGATTCCACAGATAAAAATCATTTAAAAATAATCTGGTGATGTCAGGTGAATGAAACTAGTGGCTATATCATCAATGATGTTGGCGCAAGCGATTCTGACCTTGTTTTCATACAAATTCTGTACATAGAAGGGTCAAAATCGCAGACAAACTTTTTTATTTCGAAATATTTTTTTCGCGCATGCGCAAATGAGCGTGTCCGGCCGATTACAGGTTAAAACCAGTTTCATGTTCCGAATGATCTGTCAAAATTCCAGTAGCGGATTAATCTGCTGCCGCATTTCGAAGAAAACCATTGTAATGTTTCGAATGGAGTTAAATTTTTTGTTTCAAACCATCATATGCCGCAAAATTTGTAATTGGTATGAGAACCATACGCATATTACGAGAGTAATACTATGATCAAATTTCAGTTGTGGATTCATCTGCAGACACATTTTGAAGGAAACCATTATCTTATTCGAAGTGCAGTAATTTTATTATTATTGCAGACTATGTAGATATGTGCTGCCAGAACCAAAGATAAACCGTTTTCATGTTCAGGGTGTAGTTTTAAATCACCGCATACAGGTTTAATTGAAACCAGTTTTGTTTTCATAACAACGATAAATTAAATAGTAAGTTGCAGATTCATCAAAGGAAGCCATTCTCGTGTACCGAGTGAAGTTTTACATTTGTGTTGCACACCATATGCTGTAAAAATTCCTTGAAATTGACTGTGCAAAATCAATTTGAAAATCAATGTGCGGCCCGCGGGTGTTACCAGAGACATCCAAATGGTCCCCGACGCCCAAAAGGTTCCCCACCCCTGCTTTAACCTGTAATCGGCCGGAAACGCTTATTTGCGCGCAGCTTTTGCGCATGCGTGAAAAAAATATTTCGAAATAAAAGTGTTTGTCTGCGATTTTGACCCTTATATGTACAGAATTTGTACGAAAACAAGGTCAGAATCGCTTGCGCCAACATCATTGATGATATGGCCACTAGTTTCATCCACCTGGCGACACCAGATTATTTTTAAATGATTTTTACCTGTGGAATCGAAATGTCAATTTCGCCGCAAATTGAAGCTGTCAATATTGACGCGTGTTCCTCAACTAAAACATCGTAAAACCTATTAATTTACGTAATTAACGCAAGTAATGTTGTTTGGGTGCATAGTTTATTGTTCTAGGAACGTGTTTCAGTCAATGAAATATACGATAGCTCAAAATTAATCAACAAAACATTCAATTCAAAATTCAAAATCGTGTTTTGTTACGAAATTTCCGTATTTTTCCTGGAATTTGCGGGCCTTTGACAGGTTAAAAGACCCCCCCCCCCACACAGCATCCCCAAAGATGACATAGGCCCAAGGAAATTATTTTTCTCTGGGCCCCTCCTGTGTGGAGTTATTGTTTTAAAAACAATGCAACACTGAGAGAATTAACCACTCCGGGTGTTTAGTGATTATAATAATTTAAAAATAATAATGTCTACTCAAAAGAACCCTGATTTGGGGGCTAGTAGATAGACATTGAGTGGCTAGCAAAGAAAGGGAGGAAAAAGCGGCATTGGCATGAAATCTTAAACGCTAGAATCAGACGTTGGTGCTTGTGTAGTCTGATATCATGCCAGCCATTATTCCCATGCAATGAAAAAAGTCTCCTCTTCTGGCTTTATGAGATTTTAGCTCTTTTTGTCTCTTTCACACCACACCTCATTTGTCATGGGACACTTAAACACCTCATTTCAATATTTGAGCACTAATTCTGAGTGGGGAATACACAATAATCTATGTTAAAAACTGGGCCAAATCCCAACTCTGAAAATATCGATAGAAAACATTCTGAATGAGACAAGTGCCCATATATGTAATATTATCAAAAATATTGCATAGATAACGCCATCTATATATCCTTCAATTTTACAACTGCAGCGGCAATATTGAAATATTATTGATTTATTGGTCATTAGACGTGTACCTACATGGATCATAAGGGCTCTAATCCATGCAAATGAACGCCCCACATTTGCATCCACAACTAATTATCATGCTTGCAAAGTGAAATTTTTATTACTTATTAAGACTTTATAGTTAAAAGAAAAAATGCCTGTAAAAGAAGAAAGAAAGAATGGTTCAATCTCAGTGTAATCCCTTACAGGTACAGGGCTCCATTGAAGCTAAGAGAGCAGTGGCGGTCCTTCCCTCAGGACAAATGGTCAAAAACCTCCCAAAATTATAAGATGACACTAAAAGTGTCTAAAACATATTATTATGAAATATTAAGCAAATCAAAACAACTGGTATTGTTCTAATTTATTTGAAATGCACCGCGAGAGAAAGCCGGCAGCGGCAAGCAGTGACATCTAACATCTTAAATGGAAGCTTTCTTTCCCACGCACTAACTATGATTGGCTGGGTCATATTATGAAATGCCCCGATATCATATCTTCTCTCTTTACGCACCACACAATAAAACGAGATGGCACTATATCCCTAGTGAAAAGTTTTCGGATTCTGCAGACGGTTTGGGTCAGAGCCGTGAGGGAGAGAGAGCATTCTGAATATTATGCATCTGAAAGAGATGGTTTGATAAACGTGGGTTGATTTCACATATTTTACACTTGTCGCATGAAATAATAAATGTAATGAGAATTGAACTATGAATGTAATTTGACATATGTGGGTGAATTTGACTCTCATACTCGTGAGGTTCCTACAAATGAATATTATCATATTTAAATTGATATTGAATCGGAGGTAATATAATTTTTTTAAATGACCTTCCACTTCTGGACCCCTAGAGCCGCCTCTGTAAGAGAGCCAAGTTATCTCCTAAGATGCTAGGCATACCACACAATTCCATGACAGTTGATCTACTGACATTTGGCCCCCCAGCATACTTATATACAATATGCAGTCGGTTTAAGGAGTGTGCAAAGAGGAGGTAGTGCCGAATAACAAAAGTATAAAATATGTTTACATTATAAATGATAAAACTACTACAGTGGACCCGCGGTCATCCGACAAACGTTTTGCAGGGCGATGTCAGATTGTAGAGTACTGCCTAAGACCTCTATAGTCCGGAATTTTTTGGATTAGAGTACCTTGTAATCTGACAAATTGCAAATCAAAGAATCTATTTGAACAACGAATCGTGCTACATATACACCTGGCCCCCTAGCATGGTCGATCGATATAGATTTTATCGAAAATGTCGGTAACTTGTCATCGCTCCCGAGCACAACTGCAGGCCGCTAACGAACCAACAACAGTCCACAACGACTAAGGGTAGCTAATTTATTTGACGTGAACTGTTATTTGTTCGTTAGCGGCCTGCAGTGGTGTTCGATAGCGATGACAAGTTACCGACATTTTCGATAAAACCTATATCGATCGACCATGCTAGGACCCCAGATCTCCAAATCTCCCCAACTAATCTGTGTTTCTGCAGCAACTTGCTCGATTACTTCCCAAGATTGACAAAGAGCAAAAACCAAATCTTTCATTTTGAGTTCTTTAAACGTTTTTTCTATAGGCTCGTCCTTAGATACGGCTCTCAGAAGTAGGTTTTCTTGTAATCTTGCTTGACAAACTGAATAATATTCTGATCCTGATGTGTTGGATTACAGGGGGCGCCGGATAACCGCGAGTCCACTGTATGTAATGTAATCAATGTTTGCTGATGACACTGCTTTGTTGTTTGAATGTAATGGAGACGTTGACAAATTTAATAAACATATTAACGAGACTTGTCAATCAATAGCAAATTGGCTGTTATCACAAAATCTGTCACTCAACACTAACAAAACTCAAGTTTTACAATTTTGTCCAGTGCAAGCTACACCTATAAACATAAATGTAAACTTCAATAATAATATTATCGAACCTTCCCAAACTTGTTCACTGCTGGGAATACAACTAAATGCAAATATAAACTGGAAAGAACATGTATCCAAAATAGTAGCCAAAATCAGTAGCTTTTCTTTAGTTCTAGGTACACTGAGAAATATATTAAACATCGAATCGGTAATGGCCGCATACTATGGTTATGTATATTCAATAATAAAATACGGAATTATTTTTGGGGAAACTCAGTAAACGCCAAAGATGTTTTTATCATCCAAAAAAGATGTATAAGAAAAATGACAAACTCTGCTAATCGGGATTCATGTAGACCTATATTTAAAAATTTGAAAATTCTTAGTCACCGACATATATATAATGGAGTTATGCATGATAGTGCGATCATCTCCAGAAAAGTTTCCACAAAAAACTCTATACATAAACACGCTACAAGGTTTACAGAAAATTTATTAATACCAAAAGCAAACAAAACAATTTTCCAAAAAGGACCCTTTTACATGGCCATTAAAGTATACAACAACCTTCCACATGATATTAAACAAATACAAGATACACTCAGATTTAAGTCATCGCTAAAAACATTCCTTCTGAACAGGTCTCATTACACATTAACAGCCTTACTAAAAAAAAACCACAGCACGCCCAATAACCCGTGTTATTACAATAACATAAATAAACCCAGTATACACTAAAACACGTTTCATTACCAATAACCTTTCCTACGTGGTCAGACTGTTAAAATGCATTGAAGATCTGACAACATTGTATATGGTATTAATTTACTAGGAAAGAATGTTGTTTTAATTTTTCTGCGCCAGGGGCATTATTGGCGCGCCTATGCATTAATTCTCAATGGCCCGCGATGAAGACAGCCCGGTGTGTTTTTATGGCGGGATGTCAAAAAATTTTGTTAGTGCCTAAATGTTGTGATTTTACTTAATAATTTCTATTGTAGTGACGAATTTACTCTTCTATTCACATAATTGATATATTTACCATGTTATGTGTGTGGTTTACATCAGTTTAATCAAGTTATTGTACAAACGCCGTACTTTCAAAGTTGGACTGTCAGAATATTGTTCTATAGTTTACTTAAAAGGTAAAATTTACATTTTAAGATCTTTATTTTAAGAGAATTTCTTAAAAGTGATATTTTTTAATAATATTAATATCTAATACATGTGTTCGTAAACCTATCAAAGAAAGTAAAGTCTTTAGAGATGCAAGAAATCTGTTTGAAATGCTGTTATTATTTCTAAGTTATTTTTTTGGCAATAAAAAAAACTTTGAAATTTTTTTATTTTTTTTATTGTATGCACGAGGAAAAAGTGAGATGATAGTTTCCTTCCAAATTTGTTACATAAAAGGACTGTGTTTTTGAAATTTTGATTTTTTTTTAATTTCTCTATATTTTGGTCAAAAATGTTTGGGTAAGAAATTTTTTTCCGAGTTTGAATCTTAAAATATGGCAGTTTTTGAAAACTAAAGTGTATTTTAAATACACAAATCTAAAAGGTAATTTTATCTAGTTTTCATAAATGATATTTGTTTTTACGACACCTTCAAAAATAAGAAATATATAGAACATTCAAAATACTTTGGAAAAATTTCAAATTTCGTTAGGATATCATTACTAAAAAAGAGATAAACTACCCTCTCAGGCCGTGTAAACCAAATGTATTTTTTCAATGAACAATGTTTTAATTAGTAATGTTTTCACATCCGCGGCCGTTTGTCAATTGAATAAAATTTTCACTGGGTTTTTTAGTAAGGCTGTAAGTGAATACCTCACATAGGTAGAACTGTTTTTATATTTATGTTTATACAATAAATTAAAACAAATTCACTTTGTATCACACCACTTTTATATTTATATTTCATTTGTGTTCATATCTGTATAAAATGTTAGGTTAACTGGAAGAAATAGGATATAGGTACCTATAAGTTATACCTTTTGTACTAAATGAAAATTTTGTACAATAAATGATTTTGATTTTGATTTTGAATAACACTGTAATTTTTGAAGTAGATTTTAGGTTTGAAATTGCTGAATTATGCACAAAAATTACAATTAATTGTTGGGTCACCATACCATACCCAGGAGGGTATTTTTAAGGAAAGGAAAGAGTAAGTTCTGGAAAGGAAAAAGGCATGAAGGGTGGGTAGGAATCTTTAACCATATCACTTGCTGAAGAAAGCATTTAAAAATAGAACGTTGCAAGACTGAATCGAAGTGCATTTGGTTGTGAAAAAAACTGAAGATTTGGGATAATGGAAGCAACTGGTTGGTGTCGTTCGTTTTATGATATGATATGTTTTGTGACCATAAAAGAATGTCTTTTTTATCTTAATACCTTGAGGTACCGCAGTGGACTATTATAACGCACGTTTGTGTTGTGTGCGGCTAGAGGTAAGTGATTGGTTATTCCTTATTATTTTTAATTGATAAACTAATGTTTAAAACAAGTTTTTTATACATAGCACAAAGGGTAACAATTAATATAAGTAATAATTATTAGCCTGAAACACTCATCCAGATTGAAAAAGTCTCCCGGTGGAAAAATGTAATAAGCAGTAATTGTTGAATGAAACACTAGAATATATTGAATTAATTTGCGGGCATGAGATAAGCTGATGCAGCTCAGTGGATAGAGCATTTGACCGGAAATCAGAAGGACGCGGGTTCGAGTCCCGTCGGCGGCATGTATCTTTTCTCGGGAGATTTTTTCAATGTCGATGACTAATAATTATTACTTATAATAATGGTTATTCCTTGCTTCCCTTGTAATCTTTCCACACGTATATAAACACATTTTCATTTCGTTTAATTTACAGCGCAATTTCCTGTTGCATTTGAAGCTATATGTAATTTGTAAACAGTTTCAGATGCAACACTAACCTTCCTCTTCCCCTCCCCAATACTTTAAGCCTCACAACATATCCCAATTGGGGATGCCATAGTCTCACTGACTCCAGACATGATCAGTTGGGTGGTCTAGTCTAATAATAACCAACAAATGAAATCCATCACTTACAGACTGTGGAGTTATCCGTGCGTGGGGTGACTTAGTTCACCCGTGTCAGTCCAGTCCGTGAGCCGCTTGACACCAACAAGATACGGCGCCACTGACACCGCCCAGACCTACTAGACCCGCTCGATCTCGATGTCTCGAACCCCAACTCTCGCTATTCTCGCTGCGAGGCACTCTTCAAGATGCAGAGATGATATCTGTTAACAACAAACAATACATACCAATTAGACACTTGTCGAGTTTGTAATTAAAATTAATGTGTATTTGGTAACCCCTCCGCAACTTAAGCAGATATATGCGTTAAAAATACGATAGCAGTCAAGTACAATAAGCGTGTTTATACGTCAGCGTGTGTGTCTCCATAGAAATCGTTCTAACTCCGTTATTGTTTTAGTTACATCCCTAAAACAAAAAGTAAAAGGTCGATAGTAGATCAAGCTGTACATCCCTATCAAGTTGTCCATAGAAATACATAACAAGAATATGCTGTCAGTCACGCAGTTGACACAAATATTTACCCGCCCAAATTTACTACCGGCGGCTCGACCACGCTCGACATTGTTTTATTAAATATTTTTATATGAAATGATAAAAAAGTGAGGTGACAAAGTGTTTATTACACATTCATACAATAGAATAAGTATTGTTGTTTACATAATCTGTGATTTTATTACCGTTTTCACATAAAAACATCATGTGAGTCATTTTTACCTATTTTTAATGTTTGCATTCTAAATTTTAATATTTACAAATGTTAATATTTATTTATAATATAACAATTTGAGAGCTTATTTTGTAACCTTTCTAAAACAGTTTTAACTTTTCAGCTACGTTCAGAAATGTTTCATTTATAGAGCTTTAATTGTGAAGCGGTAATAACACAAAGTTTTCGTAAAATGTAATTTCGTTTAAGACATTATAAGGGCATAAAGGCGATTTTCGGAGGGGTTAATGGAAAGGTACAATAAAATATGGACTCTGAGACGATATGCAGATTAATATATACATTACAAATACTGTTCCCAATCATAAAATCAGGCAGATCACGATATGCCTCGCCATATTGTCATGATCTGCCGCCATTTCAAGATGATTTAAGTCAGGCACATCATGAAAAGGCAGATTAACCGGCTTATTAATCAAAGACGAACGTCCGACAATCCGTCTCACCAAATGTACCAATTGTAAAATACACCAATAGAGGCGCTGACTGCGCTTTGTTTATGTTTGATGATACAGATCTCATAGAAATCATTGTGTCTCCCTTACTCTCATGGTGAGAAATATGATGTAAACTGTGCCAGAAAGATAAAAACACCAAGATTTATATACAGGGTGTCCGGAGGTAAGTCATTAACTTGGGGAGGTGATTCTACATGATATTATAAGTAAAAAAGATAAATGACTTTTTCGAAATTCCAACTTTTAGGGATAGTTTTGTGGTAAAAATATAAAATTAGACTGGCGTGTGCGGCCAGCTTTATTATATTCCGCTATTATGGTACAACCATGCAATGTTGCCACAATCGTGCCCGGCAGGCTCTCAGCAAGTAAGATCGTACTTCACACTAAGGATTATTAGTAGGTACATCTTTTTGTGTGGGAAAAAAAATGTTGGCATTTCGGAAAAAGTCTTTTTTACTCCTACCATCATGTAGAATCACCTCCCGAAGTTAATGCACTTTATCCCTGGACACCCTGTACATAAATCTAAAAGTTAATCACAGAAGAATTAAAATGTATACCTCCATGAAACCAAAGTTTCCCACAATTTGAATTTTTTTTAGAAACTTTGTGAATTTTTTATAAAACAGCAAAAAAAAAAAGGTGAAAATAAACTTTATAATGCATTTGTCCAATAAAATGTGTGTGCTTTTATTTTTATTAGTAACTTTATCCAGAATAAACGTAAGTTGAGCCATTTATAATTTTTTTTGGTTGGATTAAAAAATTACATGTTTATGTCTAATAAAACTAAGCATAAAATTAAGTCGCTTACGCTGTATGTGTGCTTAGATCTTTTAAACTACGTAACGGATTTTCATGCGGTTTTCACCAATAGACAAAGTGATTCATGAGGAAGGTTTTTAGGTAAATAATTTGTCAAGGTTTTGTGTAAATTGGTTATATAATATATATCTGGCAGCGTGGTGTGGATTTGATTTAACAGATGGCGTTGGTTATAAAGGTTTCGTCAGCCACAGCAACGTGTGGCCGGGTCTGCTAGTATCTAATAAAACAAATGTGAAAATTCGTCCACCTTTCAAAAATAGTTTTTAGTTTTGGTATACATTCAGAAATATTCAATTTATTTGGATTTTATTGCAAAGCGGAGACATTCTGACAGAATATGCCCAAAGTCTGAGGCGTTAAAAATAAATAGTAACTAAGACTTCAACCTCTGATTCCATAGCATGTGTGCAAACAACTGCAACGTGGGGTTGAATAGCATTGCAGTCAAATATTAAAAGTTCTCTAATTTGTTCAAGAATTACATTGTGGGCAGTTAGTTTCCTTTGGGTGAAGCCAAGCAAAACAAGCAGGTGCTCTACTCTGGCAGATGGTCTAGCACCTGTGAGCTGAAGTAATAACATTATTTGAAAGGGGTCTGTCTCTGCCTGCATGTCCTTTTAACAACAGCTGTTGGACAAGAGAAGAAAGAAGTTAAGAAAGCAGACTGCAAAAGATAAAATTTATAACATGCACACTTTCGTTTTTATGTGTTCACTGGGTGACCCGGCAGTTGATCCTTGACAATTGGACCCTCAAAATTATAATTATTGCAAAATTATAATTTTTTCTGCATTTTGTTGCAATTGTACCAATTTGAAATCTAAAATCGAATTCAAAAATATCTTAATCTTAATATATAAAACAAAGTCGGGTTAGTTACACTATTTATAACTCGAGAACGGCTGAACCGATTTTGATGATCTTTGATTTGTTGGATTTGTCTCCGCCCCGGATAGGATGATAACTATTAAAACATCGCAAAAATTCACGAAAAAGAAAGTTATGACGAAAATTCATTTCCTCATACATTTAATATGGAACGAATTTTCATCTTTTGAAAGAGCTGCAGGAATATTGTGGTAGGTAGATATAATATTGCAGTTTGCTTCAATTCAGAAAATTCAGAAATGTCAAATGTCAATGTGCTGATTGTTTTTGTTTTGTTCTTAAACATATAATGCTGCCTCTCTTTCTTACACACTAAATGTCAACAGTCGTAAAGGGGACAAATGGTGAACGTATGTCTGAACAACTCCAGGAAAACGGCCACTTCTTTTCAAAACATTCAAGGCGCATTGTGACGTGGGGTACCTATTGCAATTCGGTGAAGTCAATCAAATACATCTGCAAATTTGTCACAAGTCAGCGATATGGCGGTTTTTGGCGTTAAAACTACAAATAAAAAACCATGAAATCACACGCTATCAAGTTTGTGAGCTACAATGAGGCGATTTGGCGTATATTCTCATTCCCCATTCATGAACGACATTCCATTGTTGTATATTTGGCGATGCATCTGGAGAATGATCAACGAGTTTATTTCATTACATCGATTGTTGCCAAACGTTCTGAAACACCTCCAGCAACAACATCGACTCGTTTCTTTTCGATTTGCCAATGCGATCTGTTTGCCCGGACGTTGCTCTACTCTGAGATGCCACGTTATTACACTTTGTCGAACGCTTTGTCGAAGAGATTTCTACGTCGGAAGCACGGCGATGTGGTTACTGATCATCGGGTTGTGCGTTGATGAAATTAATTCAGCTAATAAGTTAACACAAACCGTTATTGATTCTTAGGCGGTAAGAAGTTCTCCGGGTCAGCTAGTATTTAATAAAAAGTTGGTATGGATAACAAACGAATTTATTTAAGTACTTACACATTGGTATAGATGTATTGTATAGTATATGTAGACTAGTAGTTTTATCCTTGATGCATTTAAACGAAAATATGTTTAAGTCGCCGCTACCCGAATTTCTGCCAATTTCTTACAGATCTCACTTAAACATTTGAAGTTTTTAAGCTCTTAAAAAAATATATGTTATTTTTGAAGATAATATCTAGACGTGTTCCACGCCGAAATGCAAATTATATGAAATTCCCTCGATAGAAAAAAATCGCAAAGTATGCTCTGAAAATTATTATAAACACCATATATGTCCGTGATAAACACGTTTAATTCAGATATTTTACATTTTATAGTTGTGAAAAAATTCACAATTAAATTACACCTAAAGACGCCTTCCACGAGATCTTAGCTCTATTTTAAACAAGTCGTGTTTTATTAAACATTTTCACAATTTTCGCATTGATTTTATCGTTTTAAATATTAGCGCGCTCCTCTAACATTCGTAATTACATATCGCTCCATCTTCTTCTTTTTGAGCGCGGATGCGGCGCCTTAATACTTTTGTTATTCGGTGGTACATCCTTTCTGCACACCGCTTCAGAAACACTCAAGATATATTTTGTGAAAGTAGGTATATTGAATTTTCCCTAAAACGCCAGCATATTGTATACAGGGTGTATCAGGATGTACCCGAGGGATTTTAACCAGCGATTCCTGAGCATATTTGGAGTAAAAAATGTATATGTCATTTTGCTGTCCGATTTTTTTTCTATTAACCTCTTATTTTTTTTTATTTATTTATCTATAATAAAATATATTTACAATGGTTTTATTTGTATGCCTGTCTCACTAGGGTATACCTGTGTCGAGACAGGCGTACAGGTATGTAAATGAATATAGTAGTTACAAGGATATTTCAGGTAAAATACATATTATGAATAGAATTAGAACAGAAGGGTGATTGGAAGGGTGGTAAATCTTTTAAAGAGAGTTATTTTATAAATGTTGGAGATGGAGTAATGAAATAAATTCTGCCTAGTCTATTTATAGGTTAAATTTGGCAGGATTCGATTATTTTCATTTGTTTTATATGGGTTAGGTTGTATGTTGTATTTGCCGGAGACGCGCGGATGCACGCGGTTTGTGCACATGCGCGCAAAAAATAGTTCAAAAAAATATGTTTGTCTGCGATTTTGACCCTTCTATGTACAGAATTAGTACGAAAGACAAGGCAAGAATCGCTTGCGCCAACACTTACCCATGTGGTAGGCAAAAATTTCATTCACCTGCCAACCCCAGAATATTTTTAAATGATTTTATCTGTGGCATCAAAATGTCAAATTTGCCGCTATCCTTTCTGTCAAAGTCGATGCGTGTTACTTGACGAAAACATCGTAAAACCTATCAATTTACGTAATTAACGCAAGTAATGTTGTTTTGGTACATAGTTTATTGTTCTAGGAATGTGTTTCGGTCAATAAAATATACGATAGCTCAAAATTAATCCACAAAACATTCAATTCAAAGTGGTGCTTTGTTAGGAAATTTCCGTGTTTTTTATGGCCTTTGACGAGTTAAAAATATTAAAAATATTTTTCCATCACACGCTGCAACTGACTACATAAACAGCATTTTTTTTTTTTTTTTTTTTTTTTTTTTTTTGTTAATAATTTTATTTATTTATTTATTTATATTTATATACATTTTTTTTACAGTTTTTTAGAGAAAATGTGTCCTAACTGGGGTACCCCGTTCTAAGGACCAAAGGACCATTCCAAGGACCATTTTAACCAAACGAAACAGCGCGTATCGCTCAAGCACATCCCAACGGGTACTGTTCTCGTAGCGATGGGAACAGTAGCACGCTGTAATTGAAAAACATATTTTTTGTTTTTAATAGAAAAAAATATCATCGGACACCAAAACGACAAGTACATTTTTACTCCAAATATGTCCAGGAACCGCTGGTTAAAATCCCTCGGGTACGTACTGTTACATCCTGTATAAGCGTGCAAGGGGTTAACTGTCAGGGGATCAACTGCCATGGAATTCATATTTTCTCGAATTAATTGTACAAAATTCTGACCATGTAGAATGGGCTTAATAATCAATATCACATTATCGTTGAACAAGAATTGAACCCACAACCTCCGGATCCAGAGTAAAGTGTGTTAACCACTAAGCTAGTGCTAGTGACTGTTATGATTATATTAATAAAATTAATAAACACAAAGTTCCAGACAGCTGTTTCCTATCAGACAAACTTATTATAAATGTGAACACTTTCAGATTGAAATAGTGGGTGTGGCATTATGACTAAAGTTCTACCTAAAGATAAGCTGTGAAACCTTTTTAATAATAAAGGATTTTCCATAGTAACTGGATTAGTCGGTCATACTGTCTGTCAGTGGGGTAGCGGTGGTCTGAGCAGTCACCCGGGGGTCTTGTCTCAAAGGGGGCCCTGCACCACGGTGTTAAAATACACAGACATGAATAACTAATCAACTTTTTGAAAGGTTTCAAACATTATTATTTACTAAATTTTAACCCCTCAGGCTAATTTATTCGCTTTTCGGAACAACTCATATAGGTCTCGTAGAAATCGTTGTCTCCTTTACTTAGAAAGAGAAAACCAAGCCTGGTATTTTCTCTTTCTAACATCATATAGATCATATTTCTAACCATGATAGTAAGGGAGATAGTACAACGATTTCTATGAGACCTATACGAGCTGTTCCCAAAAGTGAACAAATTAGCCTGAGGGGATAAATATATATATATAAAATCATGTGTGCAGTTCACACGCGGTAGAAGTGAAACCTTCAGAAAACTAAGCTTTGAGAGAATGAGACGAATGCAGAGTATCAGAAGTAGGATAATTGAAGGGTTTATTTATTATAATATTGTTACCAAGTTTAAAAACTATTTTACATTTTACAGGACACCGATTAGTCTATCTCATTCTCTCGCAGGCTAAATCCTATAGATTTATGTGTTTGTCTTTGTTTAGTGTGGCTCGTTTTGTTTCATCGAGTTTCAAATCACAACGGTGCTAAAGAAGTTTCCACTTCAAAAATGAATGTTTCTTTGTTTGATTGCAATGACACTTTTGCAATGAAGGTCTCTATACTTCCTATACCATTCATCCGATTGCAATGAAACTTTGCTGATTTGTTGTGCATACACCCGCTAAGGTTTCCATATATAATGGCAGAGAGCTCTGAAGTTATGAAATCCGTACAAAAATTTACAATAGGTGTAGCGAAAAATGTGTGTATTTCTTACAATAAATAAATAAATAAATATAATTTAGCGGTAGAGAGCAATTTATTTCTTTGATTGGCATTGCAACGAATGCCGGGTACTCGCTAATGCTTTATAAAAGATCTATGCAATGATTTGACAGGGACATAGTTTGCTTATAAACCACTGCATACTGTAGTATCTTATTATAAGGGTTTAAATTTCAAGTAATCCCTTGAAATGTGAAACCTACAAGAACTAGTATGGATTCAACATTGAAGGGAGAAGATTACTAAGGACTTTCCTAACTAGTTCCAGAGAAAATGGACTCAGTCATAACGGCATAATTATTTTATAACAAACAACGGCAAAGTATTAGCTAAATAAAAATATTAATTACCTACCTATGTAGCAATAAAAAATAAAACAAATTATACATATTAGATTTATTTCAGTGCAGAAATTCTGGGACAGACTATGTTTTGTATTCCTCTCTGCCCAGTATACTAAGGGAGGGAAAGAATTATACCAAATCAGGAGGCCCTGAGGAAAATAATTTCCCTTAGGGCCTATGTCATCTTTGAGGATGCTGTGTGGCGTAGATTTATGAAAGGAAGGAGAGGATGTTCTGGGAATGAAAAGAGTATTAGGGGTGGGTAGGAATCTGGGGCTCAGTGTGTCCAGATCATCCTTGGTCAAGTCTGAGACAAACCTCACCCCATGAACCCGGGCACCCCTGCTAAGTCACCAAACATAGTGAACCACTTGTGGTGACCTATAGCAGAGGTGTTGGTTATCCAATAAAGGTGTATAGTGTGTTTCCCAACTATGCACCGGTGCCGAAAGGATCAATGATGCTAGTTCCTCGGAGCATCCTCCATTGCAATACCAGTAGAACAAGAACAGCCTGAACCCACCCGACGCCTGTGCTCTAAAGATTGCAATTCTCTTGTTAACCCCTCCGAATTTTCGAGAATATTAGCTTTTGTTGGTGTCTTAAACGAAATGACATTTTACAAAAACTTTTCGTTATAACCGCTTCACAATTAAAGCTCTATAAATGAAACATTTCTGAACGTAGCCGAATAGTAAAAACTGTTTTAGAAAGGTTACAAAATAGGCTTTCAAATTATTTTATTACAAATAAATATTAGCATTTGTAAATATTAAAATTTAGAATGCAAACATTAAAAATAGGTAAAAATGATTCATGTGATGTTTTTATGTGAAAACGGTACTAAAATCACAGATTATGCAAACAACAATACTTATTCTATTGTATATATGTGTAATAAACACTTTTGTCACCTCACTTTTTTATCATTTCATATAAAAATATTTAATAAAAATTTAAAATGTGGAGCGCGGTGGAGCTGCCGGTAGCAAATTTGCGCTGGTAATATTTTTGTCAACTACACAACTGACAGCTGATTCCTGTTATGTATTTCCATAGACAATTTGATAGAGATGTGCAGCTTGATCTACTATCGACCTTCAACTTTTTGTTTTAGGGATGTAACTAAAACAATAACGGAGTTATAACGATTTCTATGGAAACACACGCGCTGACGTATAAACACGCTTATTGTACTTGACTGCTGTCCTATTTTTAACGCTTATATCTGCTTACGTTGCGGAGGGGTTACGATAGGGGATTCTATCAAACAGACCGCCCGTTGATTGGACAGATTGAAGATTTTTTTCATGTATTTTGAAGGTGGCTGCCAAATTCAACAGTGGGGCCCACTTGCGATTTGTACAGGGTCAGCAATTGTGTACTATTAAAATATCTGCAGGCCCTGTACAGTACGTATTTATATATTTTATTTAATATCGTTCATGCTAAATGCGCACAATAGAGCTGAACATTTTTTACTGTTTCAGCGTAAAAATACAATGTTTACTCAATCTATCTATTGTGTTTCTATTGCATGTTAGAATTATCAAACGCATAAAGGAATATAATAATAATAATAACAGTTTTTCTTTGCTGTTTACAGTGATTAGTTTGGCCTTGGGGAATACTATAATTCTGTTTGAATTTTAAAGCATACTTTTTGTAGTTGTAATAGATACCTTGCTTGCATTTTGCACATTGAAAAAAACTGTAATTATGAAATAGTTTTATTTGATAGCATACTGTCTTAAGAGAGGTGGGAAGGTTGATAGAGATTTTTTTTTATTTTTTTTTTTAACAATAATAATGTTACATTATCAGTTTTATATTCATAATGGTGTTGTGCAGCTGTCGTGTTGCATCTAGGTACATATAAGTTCCCAGATGTTCTAGGTCTTATACTTCGTGTTGAGGACACTTCAGATTCTTTAAAAACTGTTAAAATAGCGCTTTTTTGAAATAGTTTTGAAACCGGTAGGACCTTAAATTTTTCAAAAAGTTTGTTGGTTGGGAAAATTCTTGGTTTTTTAATAATAACTTTGATGATCATTTTTTGTGTCGTTACTATCGGATAAAGATTATTCTTATAGATGCTTCCCCATGCGATAATGCCGTACTGCAGTACTGACTGCACAAAAGCAAAGTAAACCATTTTAATATTTGAATGACTTGGGATATTTCTTAAATGTATAAATATGTAAGTAAGTTTTCTAATTCTTTTGACACAGTTTTCGATATGTTTCTTAAATTTTATGTTACTTTCTATAGTGATCCCTAGATATTTGACATCTGTGTTTTTCTTAAGGATTTTACAATTATCGTTACATTCTCCTCCTTTACACGAACGACTGTGCACTATTACTCTAATATTGAAGTCAGTTACAGGATCAGCAAGGTGAAAAGGTATATATGATGTTTTTTCTACATTAAGACTAAGTGAGTTATCATCCAACCATTCCTTCAATATGTTAATGTCAGCATTCGCAGCTATATTCACTCCTGTCCACGTTATTCCTTCGATTATGATGACTGTGTCATCCGCATATGAGATGACATTTCCATTAAGAGGGAGACTGGAGACTGAACATGAAACACTGGGAGATGAAAGAAGAGTAAATGCAGGTAACTCCATTAATGGAGGACTGAATGCCGTTGGCGCTGACAAAATACCCTCCAAAGAAGCGAATCTAGCAGTCCACAATGGAGTGCTGGTACCTACCCTGATGTATGGCAGTGAGGCATGGGACTGACTGGCAGAGGAAGGATGAAAGTAGACTGAATGCTGTAGAAATAAGATACTTGAGGTGTACATGTGGTAAAACAATGTATGATCGTGTGAGAAATGTGAAGATCGCAAAGAATGCAAGGCTGATGTAAGCGTAATGAGTAAGGTTAAGAAATTAGATCAGCGGTCGTCACACTTTTCTGGTCAAGGGCCACATAGGACAATGTAAGGTATCACCGCGGGCCGCACACTTATGATTTCGGGGGGGGGGACCTTTTTGTTTAGCAAGTTAAAAAAGCAATTATTTTGTATTTAAGTACCGGATTGCTACTTCCTTCCTTCTTGTGTTCATGATATAGTGTCAATTCTTAATAATAATTCACGCAAAATCATAATATTATACAAAAAAAATGTGTGAATTTTCGCACACGTGATAAAAATGATAACAATACATACAATAACAAAAATTAAACAATATTAAAGTTTATTTTGCTTTATTAGTACGTGATAAGCGTGTTTTTTTGTTCTTTTTCGACCATATTTTGTTTTACCTATCTACACCCTCACTGTGCCATCTCTACGCCCTCTAATTTTCTCTGGGTCTTCTACTGCCCCCCTGAAAGTCTCAAACGACAATATAATTAATTGTAAAAAAAACGGATAATATATTTAATTGTATATGAACAAAATATATTTAGAAAGATAACGGCAGATATTGCGGGGCGCAAAAAACCGGACAGTATAATTATTGTACATGAAAAAAATATATTTAAAAAGAAAACGGCAGATATTTGTGCGGGCCGCAAAAAACCGGATGG